>JBBCBC010000029.1:30110051-30560954 GCA_037126765.1 Stenogyne calaminthoides
CATCTAAGAAGCACAAACAACAATGACAAAAACTTGGAACACACCAGGTGCACCGTGCAACTCGAGTGCATTTCCAAACGGTATTGGTTATTTTACTAAAAAGTATAAACCACGGTAGAACAACATAATAGGAACCAAGTTTACGAAAATTAACATAGCACACAAAACATAATGAAACAGTAAGCGAATTTACCCAACGCAACTCTTCTGGTTTGTACTCTAATCTCCACTTTAAAGTCGCTTTAAGCATTTTCCCGGCCTTCTTGACATTCCAGTTTCGTGCTCTTAAGTATCTTGAAATACATGCATCCGAACAATAAACGGCTAGATTTCCTTGTTGAGGTCCAATTAGCCTTCTTACCTCATCAATCTGGACACATATGCATACATAACATTATCTCATACAAGAATTCACAAATCAACATACAGAATCATAACAAAGGACTAATAATACCTTTCCCTGTTGTATTTCCGGGGATAAGGAATCCACACAGCCTTCTAAAGTGGCCTTATTCAACTCGCCGTTCATAATTCTCAATGTTTTTCTTGAAAATATTGAATTGAGCAAAATTTCCCTCTGTAATCAACCAAGAACACATTTATAATTCACATAAATATATAATCAAGAATAGCCAACTTCACAATCAGATAATTACTCCACTTCGATTCATAACATTAACTCCAAACCTTCTCGGTTTAAAAGGCAAAGCTCGTTTATATGAATTGATGTAAAACTTCATAAGAATCATCAATAATCTACAATTAGAAAAAGTAGCCTAACTGCCTAACTCAACAATTTTCTTGGATCACTACTAGCCTGAGCTTGTATAGGTAGTTATCATTGATTAATTTTTTGCAATAAACTTAAATGATTTTGTGGCACAACTGTCTGTACTTAACTAACAGCTGATGATGCAATTTTTCAACTTATATTTATAACACAACCATTTAAATTTTTCATCCCCTCTCTATAAAATTAGCTCAAAATTTATTTCAGAGAATCAATTATATCAAATTCCTCCATAAATATATAGATTAAAACTAAATCTGAAAATTGCTCAAGTTATAGAAAGAAAGTCTGAAGATGCTTCTAAAGACCAAGTACATCTGTAATAAACTGATAAAATTACACCCAAAAATTAAAAAAAAAAGGGGGAAGTAAATGTAATATTTTCTATAAAAATATCAACTTTAATTCACTGTTCATGTCAAAATCCAAAACTAAAAACTCCTATTTTTTAGCCTCATGCAATCAAAAATTAAAAGAATAGAATTTTCGCAAATCAAAATCATCCCATCATCAACATCTCAGAAAATGGACCCTTTGCCAAAAAACTGGAAAATTAATAAATAAAAAAGACGAAATAGTGCAAGAAGAAGCACAGTCAAGGATTGAAAGAAAACAAACTAAGTAAAATTATAAAGTTTAGATTTTTCAAGATCCAAGAAGAAGAAAATACCTGTAAATGGAGTTTACTTTAGTATCAAGAATCGTTTTCAATGGTTTTAAAGGAGCTAAATCTGTATTTAGAAAATGGAAAAATGGGAATTGAAGATTAAGGGTCAACCCTCATGTGAATATATATATACACGCGCACACCATGTAAGAAAAGAAAAAACTCTGGAATGGCAGCTAAAATGCGCAAAATGAGATACATAAAAACAGGCTTCATAACAAGAGGGAGTTAAATTTTTGGTCCAAGAAATGTTTTCAGTTTGATAGTTTGTTACCTTAGAATTTTGAATGAGTTGATTTTTCACTCTTGAAATTGGCGTAAAAGACTAGTCTCTTCGTTTATTTTTATATTTTCAGCTCCATATCATTAAGATGAGTTTGAATCTCCTTAAAAAAATATTGAATCAATTTTCACATAGATTTCAAAGTCAATGTTGTTGGAATTATAAATTTTCTTTATCGACCTCAAATTTTATCCTTACACAAGGTAAGAAAAATTAATGTTCCGTTTAAAAAAAAAGAAAAAATTAATGTTTATTGGAATTTTACTTTTACAAAGTAAATATGTTAGATAGAGTCATTTGGATAAATTAAAAAATAACTAATAACTTTCACAAAGAAATAAATCTATAATTTGAGATGATATATAATAAAATTTAAAATTGTACTAACTCCGTCCCGAAAAAACGCGCACACCACCTTTATTATCGAGTTTTTGTGAGCGAGTTTTTTATTAGTATTTCAAATGATAAATTGATTTTTAAAAATCGGTATTATAGATCCACCTCTCATCTATTGCATGTATCTTTAAAAATTATTTTATCATTTCAAATACTAATAAAAAACTCGCTCGCAAAAATACGTGAAAAACAAAGAACGCAAGACGCTTTTTTTGGACGACGAGGGGAGTAATATTTAGGCCCGCTTGATTAGGGGTAATGGAAGTGGGTAATGGAAATCACTTCTATTGATGTTGCTTGATAGTTTTGATACACAATTAATAGGAATAGAAGTAAGTAATTGATTACCCCACTCATTCAACCCATACCACATGATACACATTGATGATATTCTAACTAAGTAATAATAATGCAATTAATAATTCTTAATGATTGACCACTCAATGATACCCATTACAATTAATCATCACGTTCATTTGAGTGGCTCTTGTGTGAGACAATGCTTAATTTAGGGTATGTTTGATTTGGAATTAGATGATTTTTAAATCTGAATTTTAAAATTTTGTGGATTTCAAAATTTTAATTATTTGTAATGATGTGTGTTTATTTTAAAATTTAAATAAGATAGACTTTAACTTTATGTCCAATATATTTGTAATATTACTTCCATTTCATTTTAACTATCACTTTTAATTTTTTACACAGATTAAAAAAATTATTTAATACTATTAATTATTTGTATAAATGATTAGTATACCTCTCTTTCAGGTTATTAATGAAACATTTATGATAATTTATTCTATATTTTACGAAAAATTGGGATTAGACAAAGTTGAAAAAAATACTTAATATTATTTCTTAAAAAGAGATACAGTAGATTTTAGAATAATATTTTTCTCCAAAGGAACAACTGTGAAATAGAAAGAGTAATATGTAATATTATATAAATGATAAATAAGATAAGAGCAAGAGTGCATAAAATTATATTTGCATTAGTGACTCATTGGAATGAGTGTATAATATTTAGATGGTTTATAGATATTTATAGGAATGGATGGATGTATGAGCTTTTGCACGCCCAACTTTAAATTTTCAAAGTGGACAGGATGTATAATTTGAAATCCCAAATTCAAATTTCAAATCCCCAATCAAACATACTTTTATGTATTTAAATGATATTCTCCTTTAAGATATAGGGGGTGTTTTCAAAAAAATCTATCAACTTTTAATCACTTTTTTACAATTTAGAATCAGTTTTGTTATCATTTTTCTCAAATTAAATAAGATGTCAGAAGCTATAACCTAAAGTCAGAATATAAGGTGTTTTTTACCGTTTATGAGTTTTATTTAAATATAAACTATTTTTATAAACATTATAAATTTTTTTTTTTTTGATTTTTTTGCAAACACTAATAACTTTTACTATTAATTAATTTTTTTATATCACAATTTTCAACTTATTGGAATGTCCTCGACAAAACTTATGTGTAATGTAGGACATGTTTACGTGAAAGTGACAGATTCTTTTGTAGTTTGTTAACATGTTTTCTGAGCTACTTCACAGAATCTAAGACACTGAACCTCCCCAATGAGACTCTCGGCCATGGCTGATATCGAAAAACACATAAGGTTTCAAAAGAAGATCTTTGTAATAACTCTCATCTGGAAGATTAGCAACACTCTCACTATCCGTAAGGCGTCCTTGGTAAAAGTGTCTCGAAGGAAAATCCCGAATATGGGGATGCATTCTATACTGCACAGATAACAGCATAGTCGGGCACCCTGCTTGTTGGAACCTCTCAAAGAGGCTTCTATTGTACAACAAGGTGCCACCTGCCTTACTTATAACAGTAGCAGGAAGCTGCTGTGGGTCATCCACAACAACACACCGAGCTGCACCAAGAGAGAGAGGAGCTAGTGTTCCGACTTCACTAGCTTGTGCTGCTTCATCAATCACAACCATGTCGAATCCATGTTCTTCGTATTTCGGGAACTGGTCGGGACTAGGCTGGAGGATCGCATTTTGCATCTGCAAGAGGATAAGTGATTGTTGAAGTTAAAAGCACAAGTGAGTCATATGTAATTATCCACATAAATTAAATTCCAATAGAACCTGTAGATTAAGACGACGAAATGCATGCAGAGCAACATATTCTCGTTGTGTGGTTGCCAGAGAACCAAGAAAAGTCAGGTACCAGACACCCCTGGGTGGAGCTTCCGCAGAATATGATCATCATTAATCTTGCTGTATTTGGAAAAGAAAAAAAAAAAAGTTATAGTTTTTTATTATCAAGTGAAAATATTTGATATAAACTTGGCAATATGAGTCACCTGCTGGAATCATATTGAGAGAATTCCGTCTTATCTAAAAAAGTTATTATCAAGTGAAAATTTAAATTGTTGATATAAACTTGGCAATATTAAATAAATAGTTATTCCCCACACCTGCTGAATCATATGAATTCTCTCACATATGAATCTCCAACATAGAAGTGAAGGATAGCAATAGGTATATATCGCCTCACTGTACCTGCGACACGCCCATTAACTTCTGGCTTCTCCTCATCTTCAGGACCCACGGGACAATTCCTCCTAGAATTAACTGTGCATTTACGGGAGTTGATGTATTTTCTTTAGAGAAATCATGATCAGATAAAAGATTGTCCCAAAAATATTCAAAAGGATCTATAAACCTGATCCAGGCTTGGGATATGAAAGCACAGCCACGTCCCCTTCCTTAAATGTCAATTTGTAGTCATGTGGTGGAGTTAATATCACATCAAACCACCCTGAGAAAGCGAAAATGAAGATAAGTAAAACCAACTTAGCAAAACTAGCTAGAGGGGAAAATATTCTCGTGTAGGCCAGTATGGCTCTCACCTATATATAAAAATAACAGCTTTTTGCTACCAGAACACAAGCTAAACAATTGGACCTTAGTATAACTAAAAATGAATCTGACAGGGCAACTGAAGAAGTGCATAAGATGCACGGCTCACCACATCTAAAATTGACTATAAAATAAAAAACACCCAGACATAAACTTGAACTTATTGTATTGCAAAGAGAAAACAGTTAAAACTAAACAAGGAAACAAGCATGTCCTGTTGATGTGAAGAGAAACACATCAATTAAATTTACTAAAATACCAGACATGGTGTAAAAATCTAGAGCATGATGAGCTTCTTTTACTGTCCTGGTTATTGCTGGTGGGGGTATCTGCTTTCTGGGGGTTGAAGTTTTTAAAGGTCCAGCTTGTTTAATGTCTTCTAAATCGAGAAACATGGTCTGCCTAGCACGCTTCTTCCCATGCATCACTTCCTTTTGTTGGTCAAGCTTAGGGCGCTTTCCAAGATTATTTGCGCACTTCAATGCATGTTCTGCTTCAGACCATTCACCCTCTTCCTTCTCAGTAGCCTGAACATCAAATCAACACAACCTGTTTGCAGATTTAAAGGAGTCTGTCCATCCTGGCCATTACTTGATTTGGATGATGAGCCAAAGCTGGAATCGATTTCCACACAACTGCTTTCAGCAGAAGCGTTACATCTCTCTACAACTTTAGGTCGAAGAAAAGGCTGGAAACCAGAGGCAGAGGATGAGTGGGCTGTTGAATTATTCCAAATACAAATAAAGTATAAAATGAAATGGATCCACAATTAAAGCAACCACTCACAATCCTAGGTTCTTAAGCTTTAACCATCGCATAGCGTAATTTACACTGTATGTACATTTTATGTCATAAACCTATATTATTCTCTTCCCTTAACTAGTCATTTTGATATCTTTTGCATATCATTTTTAATACTACAACATATTTCCACCCATTTTCCGGCAAAAATTCAATTCAAAATTTTCCAATGAAAATGACTAAAATTGATACTAAAATATCAAAAATGATAAAATAAAAATTTACAGGACCATTTATAAACTCGAATAAAGTTAAATGACCATTTGTGATTTTTTCTCTATATCTGATGAGCATACATAATAAATTTATGTCTAAATTTAAAAAGGCAAAATGCATCATCAGGTCCCTAAACTATTAGTATTTTTTATTTTGAAATGTCCTTCAACTATTTTTTTGTTTTAACAAGTCCATGAACTATTAAATTTTATTTCGAAAGGTCGCTAAACTATTTTTTTTATTGAAGTCGCTAAACTATTGATTTTTGTTTCAAGCAGTCCTTCTTGACGGAATTTTCCAACTAATCACGGAACAATTAAGTAAAACCATGGTCAATATTGACAATTTTGAGAATGATGATGTGTATGTTTACTTAACGATTCGTTAAATAATTTAAAAAATAGTCAAAAAAGGACTGCGTGAAATAAAATCAATAGTTTAAAGACTTTATTAAATAAAAAATAATTTAAAAACTTTTCGAAACAAAAGTTAATAGTTCAGGGGCTTATTAAAATAAAAAATAATTTAAGAACCTTTTAAAACAAAAAGTAATAATTTAACTTCTTAAAATAAAAAATAATTTAAGAATCTTTTAAAACAAAAAGTAATAATTTAAGATCTAAAAATGCATTTTGCCATTTAAAAAAATCTATATTTTATTTAGATCCATTATTGATAGACCTTATATGCTAGAATTGGCCGCCCCTATGATAAGAAATAAACCCACCCTACAAGTAACGTTGAAATTCTTTTCTTTTTTTTTTCTTTTTTTTTATAATTTAACTTCTTAAAATAAAAAATAATTTAAGAATTTTTTAAAACAAAAAGTAATAATTTAATATCTAAAAATGCATTTTGCCATTTAAAAAAATTTATATTTTATTTAGATCCATTATTGATAGACCTTATATGCTAGAATTGGCCGCCCCTATGATAAGAAATAAACCCACCCTACAAGTAACGTTGAAATTCTTTTTTTTTTTTTTTTTTATCGGGCAAAATTAGATGTTAGTTGTTAGTAGTTAGTACACCAAACATCCAAATACTCCACGAAATCGGCAATCCACCTTATAACTCCCATAACTCCAATTCGTTTTCAAAGGAAATCGAACCTGGGTCTCCCACTCAAATGAGGAGCCCAGTGGCCAGGTGGACTAAACCACCTGGTTGGTAACGTTGAAATTCTTAAATTAATGAATCGAGAATGTTGCCAAATTTTCATAGAGTATATATATATATATATTTTAATCGGGCAAATGGTGACCGAACTCATGACCTCACGGCATAGTTAGCTAGTGGTGCTTTCTAACCACTTGAGTTATTCCATTTTATCAAATTTTTATACAGTATTTACCTACTTAATTCGTGTTGTTTGGAAGTTAGTAGAACTTAATCTTCTTGTATTTATCATTAGTTTGAAATAATTAAAATGAAAGGCGCTACTTTTGTAAAAATGGAATTAAATATATATAGCGCATAAGATGTGATTCGATATATTGCATTCGACTGATCAAATATTAATCTTAACTTAGTAAGTATGCGTAACAAATGATAAAGTATAGTGTGAACAAGTTTCACGGTGAAACTACAGGTTAAGGAGTGTGATTTTTTATTGTAAAGAGTGTGATTTTTTACTATAAAGAGTATTACTCATAAAAGTGAAGAGTGTGACTTATATTATAACAAATAGTGTCGTAGTGATAACTGAAGGGTGTGACTTATATTAATAAATTGATGTGACTTATATTACTAAAGAGTATTTCTGAAAAAAAAAAAAAAAATCAATTTCACGGTGAACAAGTTTCACAGCATACCAACTCGTAACAAATATGTCAATTATATAAAAGTCAATGGTCAATAAATGAATAAGTAATAGAAAAAATTATTAATAGATATATTTTTTTAATACAAATTGCTAATATAGTGGATTAAAGTTGCACGGAAAAAGTGCAAATTACACATACGTACATATATATAATTACTCTGTATCTATTAGTAATCTTGAAATGTATCAATAAATCTCTCAATAAGTGATAAACACAAGGACCAAAACGATCTATATATGCGATGACTATTGACTTTAGTTTTAGTTTCCGTCAACCACGCAAATGGAATTCCTATTTGATCAATTTGTGCGTTTCTACATATATATAAGAGAGATATTGAGGTTATGAAAATATTATATCATCAATTTAAGCATGAAGCAAGTCGTATCTTTTAGCTTCTTGTTATGGGTTTTGATGATAATTATGAAATGTTGTGCTCAAAATCCTCCATATAAATCAGTGAATCTGGGTGCGTGGCTTGTGGCTGAAGGATGGATGACGCCTTATTTGTTTGATGGAATTCCCAACAAAGATCTTTTGGTACAAAATATATATAGTATATATAGTACTAGTATATTTAATTAATGCTTCCATTTTACAAAATTCTCACACACACAAATACTATTCTTTCCTTTTTACAAAGATATATTTATTTATCAATTTCGTTTGTCCCACAAAAATAGATTGGATATTATATTTAGAGTGCGCGCCAAACTCTAAAAATAACTTGTAAAACTATTTTTTAAGCTATATCTCAGCACTTTAAAAAAAGGGATATGAAAAGTTATTTTTGTAGAATTTTGAAATACACATTTAATAGTATTATTATTTTTATTTCATTTTTACACTTGTTTAATGTATCTTTTTTTTCAATAAATTAATAAACAAGTTGACATAACGGCAAAGTGGGAAAATAAAGCAAAAAAATAATCTTATAATTACAATAATTTATATTTTTTTTATTTATGTAAAAATAATTAAAGACTTATCTTTAAGGAGCATACATAATAGTATATATTAGACTTAATTGCGGATAAAATTATCATATTTTCGTGAATTGCAATTTAATCTCCACTTTTGGTACCAAAAAGTTCACTTTAACAATCTTTTGAAATTTGAGCTTACGGGTATAATATTTTTCTTACTAGATATGTCGTCATTTAATTTTTATTAGGACGAACGATTTTAATTTAATTAATTAAGCGGAACAAAGCCTTTTAATTCATGGTCAGGAGGTATTTTACCAGTGAGCTCGAATTATAAAAAAAAAAAAAGATTTCATGGTTTGAAATGACAGTATTACCCTCTTACACTTGTTGATTAATATTCCGAATTTATCCACAAAAATTATAAATTTTGCGTTCTTCTTCATAGGATGGAACTCAAATCTACATTAAATCTACAAAGCTCAACATGTATCTAGCGGCCGAAGGTGGCGGCGGATCGGCTTTGGTGGCCAATCGTACTAGTGCCTCCGGTTGGGAAACTTTTAGGGTACGTATAAAAATTGATTTTTTTTTTTTTTTTAGCTAGTAAACTAATTAATAATTTAATATTTTTAATTAACATGTATATGCAGTTGTGGAGAGTTAATCAGGACACTTTCAACTTCAGAGTCTTTAATAGAGATTTTATCGGATTAACTAGTTACGATGATGGAAAAACAGCTTATGCTGGCGTACCTCAGCCAGGGGTAAATGAGACATTCGTCATTGTAAGGAATCAAAACAATCCACTCAGAGTACGTATACGTGCTCATAATGGCCTCTATTTGCAGGTATTTTTTTTTTAATTCTCTCTTGATTTTGTCATATGAATATTGTGTGTAATATATATATATATATTTATTTTATTTTAAGTTATATGCAATAATTAATGTGTGTATTTATTTTCAGGCACGAACTGGTGACTCGTTGAAGGCTGATTATGGAGGGAGTTTGGATGATTGGAGTGATCAAAATCCATCTGTATTCTTGATCACTATAGTCAGCAGCTTAGGAGGTGAATATCAGTTAACAAATGG
Organism: Stenogyne calaminthoides; assembly: GCA_037126765.1. NCBI lineage: Eukaryota > Viridiplantae > Streptophyta > Magnoliopsida > Lamiales > Lamiaceae > Stenogyne > Stenogyne calaminthoides. The sequence continues at coordinate 30,119,944 of JBBCBC010000029.1, forward strand.
CTATGGCCAGGATAGAGCTCCAGCAGTCATGAGGGTAATATTGTCTTTTCAACCGACTTCTTTTAATTGATATATACTATATGCACGAAAGAGAGCTATGATATTGATTAATTGAATATTTAAAAACGAGTGGGTCTCCTGTGTGTTGGGGAATGATTCGCACAGATCTATTCGGGGTGAATATTTAAATACAAATTTAATTCATTAATTATTACTAGCATGAATTAATCCTATATTAATTCAAATAATAATTGCAACAACATATCACGATATAAAAAACCACGTAAAACCTGCACGACGGGAATTACGGGTTTACGTGAACGCATTTTTGGGCTTTGGTCGGACGGACTAACCAAAAGGACTTCTCAAGATTCCTTAGCCCTTGCTTCGACAATCCCAAAGGAAGGATCTTTCAACAATTAACAAAAGGAAAAAATAAACTTTGTTGCACCAATTATGTGGATTTGCTAATATTTCCAAAGACATGGAAAATGAACTAATCATCCCCTATTTATAGGAGAGGAGGGGGACGAAAATTTTGCAATATTCCAATGTGGGATAAGAAATGAAATCTTGAATATATCCTTTATATTCTCTTTCCCATAATTAAAATATTCCACAAAAATCCCACCTCCTCTATTATGGAGCAAATTTTCGAAAAATATGTGATGCAAGAATCCAAGATTTGGATCTTCTTGAATTTATGAGATATTCTTGTATTTTTGAGAAATACATATCTTCCATAATATCTTTTACAAGAAAATCAAGAAAATCTTTCTTGCCCTCTATTTTCCAAAAAATTCGAAAATATCACTATGTATAACCAAGTGGAGATTTCTTGAATTTAATGAGATAATCTTGTATTCCAAGAATACATATCTTCATTCCATAACAAAATTCAAAGAAAATCTTTTCCCTCTTTTATCCATAATTTTTCAAAAAATTAGAGGAAATATAAGCAACAATATTTATTTTATTTTAATCACCTTTTTTTATTGCATACATGGAATGGATCTTGAATATCTAATATTGAGATTAATTGATAAATATTAATTAATCCCACTACATAATTAATATTGCACTATCCATCTTAACCCATATTACAATAATATGGCTCCCGGTCATTATTTCCCGTGTTTAAGATCATTCTAGCCCATTAATTAATTCAAGCCATTGAAATAGCTTTTGATTAATATCTTTTGTCCTTAGTCGAAACGGTTCAACATTATTATCCATACCTAAAACTAATTCCACTTGCAAGATTTGGTATGATAAAACTTATGAACCTCCCAAGGGGCAAATCAAGCAATTTTTTTTTTAGCAATCACACGTGACCAATAATATTGCCCAAGATAAAAAGTATTGAATCTGTTATGATAAGTCAAATCAAATAGTTACCAATCCCACGCCTATTTAAGGGACGAAGGTTAAGAAACAAAAACCCATTATCCTTGTTCGATTCCAAGAATTTATCCTCCTCAGAGGTCCTATTAAATTATTTATCCAATCGGGATGTTGAAACCTTTTATGGTTGTTCATTTCCATCTAGGTCGTGAATTGCGTAGTTACAAGAGAGTAATTTAATCTTCGTTCACTAAAAACTATTAACACGATTTTTATAAATATATATAACATTCAATCATATTTAAAGCATTAGTGATAAACAATTTATTTCAAGAAATAAGTTTAAGATTATACAAAGTAAAAGCATACTTTTCTGTATAATCCCAACACTGTGCACCAAGCGTACCGTGCATTCGGGTATAGAAGTGACCCATTAAGAAAATAAGACATTGTCATTAGTGAAAATGAGGATTCATAATAAAAAAATGAACATGGCCAAAGTGAGTGCACGTATGCACCACGTGCATATGAGACATTGCCTTTAAAAACACATATTTTGATGCATACATGGAATATCAGAAGTGGTTATAGATTAATTGATTGTCTGAATAAGATAAAATTTTGTATGCACCCGATGCACCGTGTAATTTAAGTGCATTTTTGAATCGTGTTATTTTTTTTAAACGTCGAACTTGTTATACACCGAACAAATTGCATGTTTCACAAACCCATTATGATGTAATTGCATTAAATTATTTATCTTGGATGTTGAAATATTTGATAGGAGTATTAGTTTTATAAAATTCATATTTTTATAATCAATTGTATTATTTTATTTTAAGTGGGTCTCATGTACACCCAGGTGCAGCGTGCACTCATGGTGCATTTTAGAAACACACGATTTTATTATACTGAAAAATGCAACATATTTACACAGAATCGTGCAACTATTTTTCTATTTTAATAATTACACGCTTCAGTGTAAATAAATTGCACTTTTCAGTATAACAAGTCGCACGTTTCTAAAATGAATTATGACTACACAGTGCACTTAGGTGCATACAATACAAGACCTTCCCTTTTATTTTTGTATTATTAAGACCCTAATCGCAAATCATAAAACCACGTTCTTTTTGCTCCTAAACTCCGAATTCATTTTAATTAATTGCTCATGTGCATTAATTTGTAGTTGAATAATAAAGTTGAAAAAATTGCAGAATCACTGGAATACATACATCACCGCGGATGATTTCAGATTCATGTCCCAAAATGGACTTACTGCAGTTAGAATTCCAGTTGGGTGGTGGATTATGTATGACCAAAATCCACCTAGGCCATTTGTGGGTGGCTCATTGCAAGCACTTGACAATGCTTTCACTTGGGCACAGTAAGTCTTGTTTAATTTACAGTATAATTTTTTTAAAATGCACTAATGAAATTAAATATAAAATTCAAGTTTTTTTTAAAAAAAATTAAATTTTATCTCGTATTCACAGTTTTTGTAATATGTATATGTGCAGGCAGTATGGAATGAAGGTGATAGTTACTCTTCATGCAGCTCCTGGATCACAGAATGGTAATGATCATAGTGCAACAAGAGATGGGTCTCTAGAATGGGGATCACCTTACATTCCTCAAACTGTAGCTGTCATTGATTTCTTGGCTAAAAGGTAACTTTTAAATTAAGTGATGATTAGAAAAATTGAAATTAATCAACTATATATGAGTTTGAATCACGATCCCATAATTTTGGCCTCAAATAGATTTAGTTTATAATTTTTTTTGTCGTCGATTTAATCTCAATAGCTTTGATAATGTCCAATTTTAGTCCCGAATCGGCCGAAACAACGTTGTTTTGCCATTTTTTATTTGGGGCTTTCTGACGGATGTTGTGACTTGACTGCCATGTGTACTGTCACGTGTATTTTTAAGTGTGTTTGACTAATTCTTGCCGTCAATTCTGTTTTAATTTTAAGTTTAAAATTTTAACTATATATGCCTGAAATTTCAGCTGTTAAAAAATAATACACGTGACAGTCCAATCACAGCATCCGCCGGAAAGATCCAAATAAAAATGGCAAAACAACGTTGTTCTGGCCGATTTGAGACTAAAATTGGACATTGTCAAAGTTATTGGGACTAAATCGAAAATAAAAAAACTTATGAGACTAAATCTATTTGAGACCAAAATTATGGACCATTTGTTATTCAAACTCACTATATATATATTTATATATTAAGCAACACTCCCGGTAACCAGGTCCACGCATGAACTCTATAACTATTATGAGTAAAAACTATCACTATTATGTAAAAAAACTTTCACTGTTTAAAAATATAAAACATTTTCTAAACAGTGATAGTTTTTAAACATAACAGTGAGAGTTTTTGTACATAACAGTGATACTAAAAAAACCGAGTTCACGGTGAACTCGAGTTCACACAAATTTTTGTTTTATATATTAATATTGTTTTTAATAGTATAAGGTAATCATATAACGAGTGCATTAATTAATTTTGGATGTAATTAGATATGCCAGCCGACCGAGTTTGGCTGCAATTCAACTGATGAACGAGCCACTAGCACCTGGCGTGACCCTAGATGACTTGACCAACTTTACAGACAAGGGTATGCTGCAGTGCGAAGGTACACATCAAGCGCTTACGTGATTCTGTCCAACCGGTTGGGTCCGGCTAACAACACCGAGCTACTTCCGCTCGCCAACGGTCTCTCCCGAGTCGTTATTGATGTGCATTTTTACAACTTGTATTCGAGTTTTTTCGCGTCTTTGAACGCACAACAAAATATCGATTATATTTATGATCAACGGGCAAGAACGTTGCAACAAGTGACTCCCGCGAACGGTCCTCTGAGTTTTGTTGGTAAGTTTGATCGTCTCGTAATACAATGCTTTTAATAAGAATGACAATAGGCCATGTTCAAAATGGATCTTAATAATTAGTTATGGATTTAAACCCAATCGAATGTTAGGTATATAATTCATTTTGATCTTATAGGGATTAAAATGTCTACTTGATTTACGACGAATTTTGATATAAAATCACTAAAATGAACTGAAAATATTCAAATTAAATGATTAAAATTTTTGTATTAATTATTTACATACAATGCTATGAAATATTGCAGGAGAATGGGTTGGTGAGTGGTTAGTTCCAAATGCCCCAATGCAAGATTACCAAAGATATGCAAGGGCCCAATTAGACGTTTATGGTAGGGCCACGTTTGGATGGGCCTATTGGGCTTACAAATGCCAATATCCACACTGGAGCCTCAAGTGGATGATTGAGAACAACTACATTAGGTTGCAGTAAATGGGCCAATATATTTATATGATCTTTGTCCAAACATGGAACAATATATACTATGTTCAAGTAACAATGATAACCTAAAATAAACTACATGAATAAAATGTTTGAAGTTTGAACTAGGCTAATTTTCTTGACCTTACTCGGGTTGTAACTTGTAAGTTTGTAACACACTTGTTTTTTTTTTTTTCTTTCAATAATATGACATCGATTTAGCTAAAAAGTTTAAATGTTGTTCTTTTTTTTTCACACATTACATGCTACTTTCTTCTCTCACTTTATCTTCCATCTCATAAATTTTAATTACCCGTGATATTATTAAAATAAAATATTAATTGTAGAGTGGGTATCAGGTCACCAAATGCATCGTACTTTTTATAGTGTATTTTAAAATTATGTAACTTTTTATACTGAAATATCCAACTTGTTTAAATCGAACCGTGTAACTTGTTATCCATATTAATATGGAACTTGCTCCCATAAAAGTTCTTAATGCATTCTAAATTCACTAGATAAAAACCTTACCATTAAATATGAGCTCAAAAAATTAATGAATTTATTAATCCTAACAGAATTTTAATAATTTAACCCAAGTAATAAATTGTAAAAAGGACAAAAAGAACTCTGCAATCTGCATCATGGGGCCCGCCCCGGGTTATTATTTGGATCACAGAGTATGAGCTATCTGCATTATTCGCCTTGTGAACCCAATGGACGGCCAGGATTCACTTGTCGGGATCTCCAACGGCTCTCTATTACTTAATTTTTTCTTTTTCCCTCCACTTTCACTCGATCCTTTGTTTTCTTCTCTCACTTTTTAAGAGCAACAGTATTTCAGAAATTAACAACTGCTAAAAAAAAAAACTTGTGATCGGTTTTTAAGAAAAAAATGATAAAGTATTAAAGTGTAAGGTGTAGAATTGATAAATCAATTTTATTATAAAATGAAAAAGTGTTAAAATGTAAAGGGTTAAGTGAGTGACAATTTGTGTAATTTATATGTATTGTGAATGATATTTATATTGATGAAACTTTTCATTTTAAGAAAGTTGACAAAAATTGTGGGACGCAGTAATTATAGATTGAGGGAGTACTACTTTCTGGAATTGCTAAATTCTCGATTCAAACATTCTGCTGAATTTCTGGGGAAACACAATCAATTTAAGCGAAGGCTGCTGTGAAATTTGTGAGATGAAAAAGCAGCTCGAATTCGCTGCTTCGTTGAGCTTATTCGCGTGGTTTCTGGTTCAGTGTGTTAGTCAGGATCTGCCGTTTAAGGCGGTGAATTTGGGGGGATGGCTTGTAATTGAAGGTTGGATGACGCCGTCGCTTTTTGACGGCATTCCTAATAAAGATCTGCTGGTGATTCTCTCTCTCTTTCTATGTCCTGTTCTTAATTTATTTGTAATCTCAGGAAATGAATCCTTTTCCTTCTCTTGCTTGAGGTTTGATCGATTGGTTTCTGTAATTGTTTGATAAGCTAATTGGCAATTGCGGATGTAATTTAGGTTGTGGTTGGATTGATGATTTAATTAGGGATTTGGGGAAGGACGATTACACCTATGTAGGTTTTTTTTTGTACGGATAAATTTATGCAGTTACTGTATAGTGTATATTCTATTTATCATTAAAGTATGAGGAGTTTTTAATGAGTATTGAAAAAGACATGTGTTGTATAACTTTAGACAGATAGTCGGATCAAGTCATCAACTTAGATGGGGTTGTATTTGGGAAACAAGATCTTTAACGTTAGGAAATGAGGTGAATAGCAGCTTCCTGATTTCCCTTGATGATTTCTGAGAAAAGAGTGATTTTGAATTTGTAATGATATGTAGACGGCTTTATTCTTAGTTTTCCTAATTTTTACTCTGGAAATTCCCAGTTTTTTTCTAGATTGAAAGAGAATTTTGAGGATTTTCTAAAATTTCATCCAACTGAACTACATAATTTGATATATTGAATAATTTAATTGGACCAATTTTTGACCAATTTATCTTGCAGCTCAACGCTCAGTTAGCAGTGTTGCCATTAACAAATTGCTGGTTGATAATGTAATTATCTCTCATTGAAGAATATTGGCTTGTTTAGGTTGTAACTTATGGATGCATCACTCTTCATGCTCAACTTACTAGTTAATTAGAAATCACTGTCGATAAATTGATTTTGACTATTGTGTGATTAATGACTTGAAGATTAAGAGCTATGCATCCATAGGTTTCTTAAGTTCACGTTGATCCAAGAAAGAATGAAAATATACTTTGGAATAATTTCAGCCTCTTTGTTACATGACCTCACTTACTACTTATAGTGTTTGAGAAATCATATGAAAAAAGGCAAAACTCTCTCTTCAAAAAGATCAAAATTAAAAAACATGCAACTTATGGATGCATCACTCTTCATGCTCAACTTACTAGTTAATTAGAAATCACTGTCGATAAATTGATTTAGACTATTGTGTGATTAATGACTTGAAGATTAAGAGCTATGCATCCATAGGTTTCTTAAGTTCACGTTGATCCAAGAAAGAATGAAAATATACTTTGGAATAATTTCAGCCTCTTTGTTACATGACCTCACTTACTACTTATAGTGTTTTGGAAATCATAAAAAAAGGCAAAACTCTCTCTCCAAAAAGATCAAAATAAAAAACATGCAACCCTATATCTAATGCTTTTCTATTTCATTAGGATGGAACTCAAGTGCATATCAAGTCCGTGAGGCACAATACATACTTGTGTGCAGAAAATGGCGGTGGTTCAGCTTTGGTTGCCAACCGTCATAATCCTAGAAGCTGGGAAACCTTTAGGGTCAGTTTCTCTATTTCCCTTTTTCCTTTCTTGTTCTTATTCCAGGTTGTTACCTATTTCACTCTCTGCTCTTGTTAATCTGCAGCTATGGAGAATCAACGAGACCACCTTTAATTTTAGAGTTGTTAACAAACATTTTGTTGGACTTGTTCCTCAAGGTCCAGGGATTACAGTTTTTGCCAGCGCTGCTGAACCGGGGCCCACCGAAACATTCAGAATCATACATAATGTCGATAATCCAAGCAGAGTTCGTATCCTTGCATCAAATGACTTTTATCTTCAGGTAAAATTATCTTCAGCCAAAGAAATTATGTATTAAGCACGCGCTTTTCCTTATATGCATAAGTTTTGACCTGTAAAGGCAGAAACAGAAGATTCTGTGATGGCTGATTACTCAGGAAGTCCTTACGAGTGGGACGATCAAGATCCCTCTGTCTTTGAACTGCATATTATCAAGACTGTACAAGGAGAATACCAATTGACAAATGGTTATGGTCCAGATGAAGCTCCAAAAATATTGATGGTAATCATGCAACTCTTTTGCATTCAATAGATTGATACGAAACTAGTATGCGTTGCTAAAATTTGTCAAATAACCGCAGGATCACTGGAGCACTTATATAGTGGAAGACGATTTCAGATTTATGTCTGAGAATGGTCTCAATGCTGTTAGAATTCCAGTCGGATGGTGGATTAGATACGGTCCTGCTCCGCCAAAACCGTTTGTTGGAGGGTCTTTACAAGCTTTAGATAATGCTTTCCAGTGGGCTCTGTAAGCATTTCAAATATGGTCTTTTGGTTTTATTAGCACAGGGATATAATCATTTTTCATTCCATAACGTTTTGCATTTTCGCATAAGGTTCCAATAAAGTTAACTTTATTGATTTAGTCCCATCTTTTTAAAAAATTGCCCGATTTCAATCTCTAAGGAGCCAGAGAATTGCAAAACGATGCCGCTTTTTACCACATGAAAAATTAATTTGAGGGGTTCCAGCGAAATTGCTGATGCCACAATTGGGTGGCAGGGATAGAATATTTTCCATGTGGTACAAAACGAAGCAATTTTTTAAAGATTGGGTCTGAATCAATTAAATTAACTTTTCCGGGACCCTTTGCGAGAAGGTAAAAAGTTGTGAGACAAAATTATTCTATCCCTATTAGCACATTATTCTCCTTTCTACCATGCAGTTTGCTCGCCTCTCTCTTTCAAATAAAATATCATCTTGCATTTCTTTTGTAGTAACAACAATATGAAGATCATATTAGATCTCCATGCAGCCCCAGGATCGCAGAATGGGAATCACCACAGTGGAACACGAGATGGATTTATCGAATGGGGTTATTCCAGGATATCAGAAACTGTTTTAGTCATAGAATTCTTAGCTCTAAGGTTTGGTTCTGCAAACTTGATATCTAACCTGTAATTTAGATTACTTTTTATGATTATCAATTTCATTGGGCCCTATTCTATTATTCAGGTATGCTGATCACCCGAGTCTTGCAGCAATCGAGCTGATGAATGAGCCGTTATCTCCAGGCGTCACATTGGATTGCTTAACCAAGTACTATAAAGCAGGTTATGATGCAGTCAGAACGTATACAGATAATGCTTATGTTATCCTATCCAACAGATTGGGAGAAGCAAACAGTACAGAGCTCCTCCACTTTGCTTCGGTCCTTAACAACTCTGTCATCGACGTGCATTATTACAATCGGTATTCAGACTCTTTTAAAAACATGAATGGCCAACAGAACGTTGATTACGTCTACCAAAAGAGATCCAAGCAGTTGAAAGAAGTGACTCGAGAAAATGGCCCTCTAAGCTTTGTTGGTACGATAAAATCCCTAAAATAGACAAAAAACTTGTATGAACTTGGTTCACATATTTCAGATCCGTGAACTCCATTGATCCTACCCAACAAACTCTAAATGGTGTGCACGTGATTCAAGTTCACACAAGTATTACTAAAATAAACGAGCTAACTGTGATATGGGAATGTTGATTGTAGGAGAATGGACAGCTGATTTCTACCTTCGTGATGCTTCAAAGGAAGAGTATCGGAAATTTGCACGAGCCCAGCTAGACGTCTACGGGAAGGCCACGTTTGGATGGGCGTATTGGTCATACAAGTGTGAACACAGGTATTGGAGCTTCAAGTGGATGGTAGAAAACAACTACATGAAGCTTTGATTATTCAGGGATCTCCTGTTTGTATTATGTTCACTTATCTTCTCCCAGAATGTAATCTGATAAATCACAAAAAATGCTGTTTAAAATTATTATCTATGTAGGAGTATTATATCATATACTCCAACATACATACACTTAATATAGGTGATGATATACATGTATGTATGGACGTATGTATTCGATGAAAATATTATTCTTTGAAAAATGGGGCAAATTAAAAGCCTTGCTCAGATTTCTTTTCAAGAGATGCACCATGGAATTATTACTTTTGGCAGTTTGTATTGAGGGTTGGATCTTGTCATCAACACGTGTGTAGGAATCTAATCAAATTTAAATAAGATATTAATTTAGTAGAGGATTTTTTTAAAGAGAATACATTGTAAGTACATCCTTTCAAAAATAAAAGTGCAAGAATTAATAGATGAATGAGTAAATGGATTAAAAATATATTTAATTTAAATTTAACGCACATTGCATTGTCTCGCCCGAAAAAAATTTTCATTAGGAACTGTGTGTAGATACATACTTGTATAAGATAGACTTACGATAAAACGTAATATAACACTTTGGGATAAATGAGTGTTGATTTGTGTTAGAATGTACCCCGTCGTAGATATATGAGATCTTCACATATAACTTTTTGTCCAGTGTGTATAGATGCTCTAGTTTTTTACCTTTTCCTTTTTGAAAATTCCTTTCAAGAAAAGGGAGATGAAAATGTGCCATATCGGATTTGAGAGTCCAATGTAAATAGTTGGATTTGATTTTAATGATTGTGAATTTGCAATTGTACACTACACTCTACACAAGAGGAGACCAAAAAATAAAACGATTCTTGAGAATAATAGTCAATAATTACTTTAATTACATGGTATTATATTTTGCCTTATTGATTACAATGTTAATTATTAATAGTGGATCTCAAGTGTATTTAGATGTACTATGCACTTATAATGCATTTTAGAATCATACAATTTATTATACTGAAAGATGCAACTTGTTTACACTGAATCGTGCAATTATTTTTTTATACTAATAGTTGTATGGTTCAGTGTAAATAAGTTATATATTTCAATATAATAAGTTGCATAATTCTAAAATGCACTAAAAGTGAGTTGACGATGCACCTGAATACGTACAAGTAACCCATTATTAATTAGTAAAGTATTTTCATTTAAGAGTAGGTCTTAATATTTTTCATGGATAAGAAAGTAATTATTATTAAATAATTAATAGTACTAACATATTAATAATGTTTAGGTATATTCAAATTCAATTACTAAAAAAGCAAAGATTCCTCCCTTTCTCTCACTCTAGATATAAGACTGCTGACTTGGTGTCGCAAACAATTATGAAACTTTTCTCAAAATTGAAAAACTTTTTTCATATAAAAAAATAAAGTGAATAAAGAGAAAATCAACGGCCCTGATTTCATCTACGGTTTTCTGGCCCTCCGTTTATATTCCCGGCTATCTCCCCACTCTCACTCCCCTTTCCCCCACTTTCTCTCTCTACACACTTTTCCGCTCTCCTCTCTCACAGCCATAAGAAATATATCTACACACACAAATACACACACATATTGTGTGTGTGAGTGTGTGTATAAGCGTGTTTCTGCTTGCTTTTGTTGTGCGTGTGTGTGTGAGAGAGAAAGAAGGCAAAAAATGATGCTGGGAAAGAGAGCGCGCCCGCCGATGAAGAGGACCACAAGCATGACGGAATTCACCTTAGATCTCAACCGCAGCGCCGCCGCCGGAGAAGGCGTTTTGGATCCGCACAATCAGTTCAATGGCGGCGGCGACGGCGGAATGGATCGGCGTCTCTCGAAGTCCGCAGCGGCGTCCCCCAGAATCAGCCGCCGGAACTCGGGGGATTTCGGCGAAACCGCTCACTTTTTGAAGGTTTGTTCGCTCTGTAACCGTCGCCTGATCCCTGGCCGCGATATCTACATGTACAGGTACGGATTTATGAATCAGCAGCACGTAATTCAGTGCGCCTACTGTGTGTTTTGTGTTTTTGTGTGTGTCAGCCTTTATGCCTTTTTCAGTTGCGTCAAATCACTTTTAGTGCTCCTTGTTTGGTTCGCCACTTAAAATTAGCTGAATTGCATAACCTTTTCTATACATTTTTTTAGTTAATCGAACGAATTTTAACCGAAATCGTCTCAATTAAACTAGAGCGATTCGGTATATATGCCTAGCTAATGGTTAAGAGTCGGTATGAAATTTATACCGTAATACTGTTACGTTTATAAACTAATACCATACACAATTTGGGCGTCTTGTATGAGTAAAAATGTTATACTACACGGGAGTAATGGGAGAATATTATGAAATGAATCACACATTAACACGATTATATTTATATTTTTGCTTGAATTAGTTACGATTCTTTCAAAATGTTAATCTTTTTGTTTTAAATTAATTCTGTATATTCGATAATAAGCTGCGTGCTATGAATATTCTCTTTGATAAACCTTAACTAATTACTTTAATTATTGTCATCTTCTTCTTGGTCATCTGGCGATACTACCTAGCTAAATACAAGAAACTTATTTTGTAATATCTTATTTATAATAATTAATCATACTTTTTTTCTAAAATTATAAATATTTTTGTTTATTTGGGAGTAGGGGTGACACTGCATTTTGCAGTCTAGAGTGTAGACATCAACAGATGATAAAAGATGAGAAGAAAGAAAAGTGCTCATTCACATCCAAGAATGAGGCTACCGCCGCCGCCGTTGCCTCCGTCTCAGCCACCGGAGAGACTCTCGCCGCCGTGTAGATTAGCTGCGGAGATGCATATATCACTTGGTGTGTATGTACCCAAAAATCTTAACCCCAAAGAATAAAAAGATGCATGTGTGTGTGGGGGTGATTAATTGGATGTACTAATATAATTATTCACTTAAGTTTTGACCAAAATTTTTGGAATATTAATTAAGTTGTTAAATTTGCTCAACTTCGAATACTTGGTGGTGAATTTGTACTCCATGTTGGGAAGAAAAAAACAAAATACACATCTTTGAGTAATTAAGATTTATTGTCGGATATGCAATATATTTAATTTAATGATAGATGCTTCTATCATCTTGAGTGAAACGTTTAAATGATCATTAAAAATGAGAAAAAAATACGTCACGGTTCGGTTGGATTGATGGAACGAGGAAATAAAATGGAGTTGGTCTTCCATAAATAAGTTTAATATTATGAACTTGAATTATTTGACTTATTTCATTCATATAAATATATTTTTTAAAACACTAAATTTAAATCGTATTATACCCTGAATAAGTTTACATGTTAATAAATTAAAAAGTTTCATAACATAAAATTTGTTCACCCTAAAATTTATCAATAAAATAAGGGTGAAATAAAAATGGATGTTTGTATGGAGGAAACAATGGAATCAACCTCATTTTTATAGAATATTTTTCTTTATAACGTAACTGAAATAATTTCATCACATCATAAATTATAAATTTGTAGAAAATTATGAAATTAATTCATTTTTATTAGTTCTCTTAACACTTTCCGTCGTTCATGGACTAGATTGTTTTACTCTATTATTGGAAGGAGACCCATCGAATGAATGTAGAATTACTCTCAGCGGGAATCGAACTCAAGACATTAACGTAAATTATTTAACTCTGATATTATGAAATTTCAAACTTATAGAGACATGTGAATTCTTCAATTTATAATTTTCTACATTCATCTTTAAGTCCTTTAAAAGTCAAAAATTATTTGAAAAAAATATATAATTAAGTCATTTACATTATTTTTCCAAACATTTTTTAAGTCAAAATTTTTTTACGTAGTTTTTTGTCAAGCATGATACGTATCCACCTAAAAATAAATGGATATCATCTTTTTTTTTGTATAATACATGATATACCTAAAAATAAATGGATATCATCCCTTTTTTTTTGTATAATACATACCAAGTGTGGAAGATGTAGTATGCAAATGCAGTATCCTCCACATATATAAAATGTATACGTGCATATATATGTAAAAGAGAAAACGATAAATACCTCTTTCAATCAATTTTAATAAATGTAGCATCTAATTATTAGTATTTGTATTCTAAAGCATGGAAGATACAGCCACTGTTGAGCTGTCAAATAGGTCCACTTATTCAAACTTGTGGTACAGAATTGAAATCACAATATTCAAATGTATGATGCTTTCTCCAACATTTTACTTTATTCTTCTTTTGATTCTCCCTTTTTTTGAATCAAACAAATTCGATAATTTTTGTATGAAATTCAAGAATCTGCCTCTAAAAACACACTAAAAATTACTTTATTTTAGTGAGATTAAATATTGCATGCCTACCTTTTTAAAATTTATGTAGATATATAAATTACCTACAAAGAAACTGTCTACGCATTTTTAAGTTTCGAAGGCAAACAACTTAACTTATATTGAAAATAATTTCCTATACAACTTATATTTCCACATGCAATTATATTTATACTTTAGAATGATATACAAGCAAATTTACCTACAAATTACACTTATGTTGGTAAATTTACTTATAAATAAAAATGTCTATATAATTAAGAAATATTGTAGGCAAGTCGTAATCTCGAAAGTAATCCTTACTATTTAAAGACGAAACAATTTTTGTCGTAAATTTCGTAAGCATATTGAAATATAATGCAAGGAGTTTTATGGAAATTACTTTATCCTAATTTTAAAATAACCTTCTCTAAAAAATACTACGCACTCACGAGGTTTATGGAAATTTTATGATGAACTCCATAAGTACCTTTTAACATTCGATCACATGAATTAGTGTTTTTAAATAAATAATCACTCATAAAATTACGTAGTTTTCAAATGTAGCATTTCATTACGTTAAAAAGTATTCTTTCAGGGAAAATCATTCACGTGAAATAAAGGCTCGCTTGGTTGGATATAATGAAAGGAGTAAAGGATCATTTTTATTTAAACAATTTGATAATTTTGATACACTTGTAATAAGAATAGAAGTAAATAATTAATTACCCTATATTGATTACCTAATTTCATCCTTACTCAACCTTCTTCATATGATACTCATTGTTGATGTTCTAATATTTAAGCAATAACAATACAATCAATAACTTCATAATAATTGATCATTCAATGATACATATTATCGTTACTATTCTCAAGTCATAACAAGCGGACCCTAAATTCACGGAAAATCTAATCTCTTAAAATTATTTAAAAACAAATCTTTTAATAAAGTATTAGTACATTGAACCAGTTGTGCAAGTGGGAATGTGCAATTTTCCTCAATTAATAAATCATCCAACTAAACTATGGGGTTTAATTATTGGTTGTCATTTTCTTAAAAAAGGCATATCAGGTGTGCTCTGTGATTGACGCCAAAGATTCTTGAATCGGGGAGGAAAGCCAACCATTTGGATTACTATTTACTACCAGACTGATACTATTATTCATGTTTACTGACACTAGTTAAGTAACTCAAATGTTACATAAAAGTCTGTGTGAACCAAGGTTACAATACATTTTATTTTTTCAAATATTAAAAGATACGCTCATCGGTATTCTGTTCGATGATCGATTAATTCAGGATCAGAACCTACGTCGATTAGCAGATCAAAAAATATAGTATACCTTTTATTATTATTATTATTATGCATAAATATTATAATTATTTACAAATATTTTATGTTTTAAAATAGTGTAATATTTATATATAACAACGATAAAATATGTGGATAATCCGTGGATAATCGTGATATAATTTATATATTTAACTGTTATTTGATTATTGTGTTCATCAATCACATTAATAATCTAATAGGACCCTTTATGAAAGTCCTGCATAAGTCATTCGCAACCAGCAAAAATAGTAGTACATGATTAATTTAAAATAGTAGTACATGATTAATTTAATTTAACCTAGCTATACGGTGCGATTTGGATACTCTATTATTAATAATATTTTAAATTTTATTAGGATGACGATTCATTTAAGAGTCTCTACATGTCTATTCAAACGTTGAATAAAGAACATAAATCATTATTTAATCCTTAGCCCTTCAAAATAATAATCATGAAAAGAACCATATTATATTAATGTCACTATGGGAACACATCATTCAATTGAATAATGAAATTATGTATATATAATTTAACAATCTAATTACTCCTAATGTGATAATTAGCAATATTACTCCAAATAAAACACAATCTTAGGATAAAATCTTGAATGAATCTCATGTACTGTGCAATTTAAATACATCTTTAAAACATGTAACTTTTTTTTTTTTTCAAAAAGTTCAAACTATTGACACCAAAATATTCGATTAATTTTATATTGAACAAGTTGAACGTTTAAGAAAAATAAATTGCACATTTTCTTAAAGATAATTAATTACAATAGTTTTCTAAGATAATCAATTACAATAAATATTTTTACCACCGGACACATGACAACATCATTTCACCTCGTTTTAAACCGGAACCACAATCACCACAAGAAGATACCAATTCAAATCAGAATTTCTAATCAAGCACAAGACCAAGAACGAAACTACAATCCCACATGAGGAGGATCACATACTCCACAAGAGGGAGACCACCACAAAAGAAAATAAATATTATCTTTCCGTGTCTTGAAATAAAGACCTCTGAGTCTCAGGACTCAACCATTTGAGCTATTCATACTTAGACTTTAAAAATGCACTTTAATTGTATCGTGCTGGTTGGTTCATGCAATAAATCTTCAATATATAATTTGCATAGGGGGAGAACGATATATCTTTTCTCCAAATAATTTATACATATTTGTAGCTAGCTTCGTAAACAATTATTTATTCCTTTTTAAGAAAGAAAAACTAATGGAAAACGACTTAAGCAAGTGTCGAAAGTTACAACTATTTATTTAATTGCAATTTTTAAATGAAACATTTATCATCAATTTCTTCAACGACTACATTTATTTTGTAATATAGGTATAGGATCCATACTTTTTTGGAAGTGACACATCTTTGATTTTCTATTGGTGGCCTGTTCAATTTTGAAGAGTTCCATTGGTCGATTTTTCACATCACCAAAAATTAATTCAATTTATTTTCTTCTCAAGAGGAGTGATATTGCCACTAAAGATAATTGTTTATGATTTATCTATAAATTATAAATATAATCATGTTGGCATTCATTTTCCAAAAAATGCATGGCGCTCCTGGTGCATATAAAACTTAGTCTTTTTCAAATTGCATACGAACAAATTGTATGACTATAAAAATTGTTTACATATAAATTATATTTTTAGTGAAAATTATTATTATAAGTCTATAAATAAATGAGACATCAATAAAAAGAAAACAGTTTACACTTAATTGTTTTCTAGCCTTTATGATGTATGACTTTTATGCTTAAATAGATGTTACCTCGATCATCAATAGTGATTAATGCTGACTATCAATTAGAAAAAAATACTTTATATGAAAATAAATTTATATAAATAGAATATTTATAAAAGAAAAAAAATTATATTATGTGGAGTGAATAATAAATTTAAAATTAATTATTTTCTAGCATGACTTTCCCTTATATGCATAAAAAAATATTACCTTGATTAATCGTAACTAATGAAGGCTGAAATTAGGTGATGTGGGCCATTCAGGATTAATCCATTGGGCCATACAGCGAAATAATTACCAACGGAAATAAAATTTATAAAATTCTGTATATAAATAAATTACACCAAATAATTTCCGTAACAAATTACCAACGAAATTATTTCCTCAGGGTAGGCAACTTATTTGTCAATAGAAATAAATAAAATTATGACAAAAATTCATATGAGACGGTCTCATGTATGAAACGAGGTACGCATAAATTATATCCATCCTTCCAAAATGTTAAAATATTAATGTCCAATTTATGACCCATCTCTCACCATGAGACAGTCTCATACAAGCGTGCCTCGTAAATTTATGACTACGTTGTAGACCATTCACTATTTTAAAATAATATTATATTTATTGTAAATTCAGTAGCCATATATGTTAAGAAACTTATTGGCAACTATATATGTTATATGGAAAATATTACTGGCCCATATTATTCTGAGCTATATTAGATGATAAATTCCATTATGACATTTTCCGCTTTTTCAAAGAAAAAAACTAGCCAATATAAAATTAATAAATAAAAAATATGTTATCAAAATCATGAGAGAAAAATACATTATACGTATCAAAATGAGCTCCCAAATAAATTCCTATATACTCGTCCATCCATTCTTAGATATATTCAAATAACACGACTTATATTTTCGGATATATTCAATCAATATATTTGCCAACTTCTCTTCGGATATATCTAAACAAACTTCTCTATATATAACAAACCCTCACTATCAAAATTCTAAATTTTATTTTTCAGGTACATACTTATAACAACTCCAAATTAATTAATAGGAAAAAAAAAATCACAAAAGTAATTAAAGATGGTGAAATATCTACTATCAGCAATATGCATTGTTTTCGCAACTTGCGGTATGATGATGGCGGCGGCGGCGCCGTTGGGGTCGCCGTCTCCGGCGGCGACGGCGGAGTGTTCGAGTTTGGTGTATGATTTAATGGACTGCATGGAATTTTTGGTGGCTGGTGGGAGCGAAACGACGCCGGATAGGTCGTGTTGTTTGGGTTTCAAAAATTTGATGGAAATTAATGAAGATTGCATGTGTTATGCCCTTGATATTGCCCCTACTTTAGGCCTTGAAATTAACATGACTAGGGCTGTCGCATTGCCTGCTGATTGTAGGGTTTCTTCTCCACCAATCAGCACTTGCCACGGTACACACTCTATTTCTCTCCCACACACCAATGAGACGATTTAACATTACATTTTGGGAGAAACGGGTGTTAATTTGTACCGTCTTATACGAGTTTTTGTCATTATATAGAGCTAATTTATAGTTTTTTTTTTGCCTTCAGTGGGTAGCTCTCCAAGTGGATCTCCAGGTATGTTTTTATTTATTTTTATTAATTTAAGTGTTTGTTTGGGAAATATGATTGAGATTTCTGAGAAATTAATGATGGAAATTGGTGGATTTCTTCTCTATGATTAATGTTTTTTTCTTTATTTGGACTAGAAATTAGAGTACAATTGAATGAATTTTCACGTGACTTTTTATTTTGAATTATATTTGAATAAAAGTAATTAAGATTACTTACCATAGACTCTGGTTATAAATACCCAATTGTATTAGTATTTCTTTTTGTTATGAGTCTCATATGCATCCAGGTGCACTATGCATTCATAGTGCATTTAGAATCATACAACTTGTTATATTGAAATGTGCGACTTGTTTACACTGAACCGTGCAACTATTTTTTTTATATTAACAGCTGCACAATTCAATGTAAATAAGTTGCATCTTACAATATAACAAGTTATATGAAGCATATTTGATTTCATAAGTGCAAAATTTACCCATTACTTACTAGTAACAATTTTAAAAGATGCAACTTTAAAAGATCGTAACAATTACTTACTCGTAACAATTTTAAAAGAAAGTAATAATAATAGCATTTTTATAAAATTATCAAAAAGTGATTTATTTTGCAATTATACACTCTTAACTTTTTGAAGACACAAATTGATTAAAAGTAAATTTATTTTTTAAGAGAGATATTAAAAGTATTTTTTTTAAATGTTAAAACACAACTCACTTTCAATTTTACTACAAAAATCAATTTCAATCGCTTTGACACTCTTAACTTATAAGCACTAATACTTTCAATTTATTGTTGGTGTTGCAGCCCGTACTCCAACTCTTCCACCAGTCGCCGCCCCTGCACCTGGAGGGGCACCGACAGTGGCTCCCACAAGTGCACCTATCGCCTCCCCCAAGTTTTGGAGGGGCGCCAACGGCGGGCCCCGTACATGCACCTGCCGTCTCCCCTGTGCCAGGAAGGGGGCCGAGGGTGGCCCCCACCAATGCACCATCTTCTGAAGTTGCAGCACCAACCCCAATAGAATTTCATGAATTCCCAACAGAATCTGGAGCTTGGGCTATATCTGCCACCTATTCAGTCTTTCAACTTCTAGTTATTCTCATCTTCTTATTCTAATTAACTAATAGATTTTTTTGCATGATTTTTAACTTTTTTCACCTAGTATTTACCTTTGATTTTATTTTTGTTTGATTTGACTTCTCTAATTATTATTTGAGACATTGGAATTTTTTTATAGTTTTTTTAATACGTTATCAATGATAACATAGCTACGATTGTCATTCTCGAATATACGTAGATCAATATATCTTATTTTATTTAAAACATACAAGGACTGGGATGAATGCTTTTGGGTAGGTCTCATTTTAATTTAAGTTCCTATCACCGTTATATTAATGTGTCCGTGTACATACTGTTTTTGTTATATATATACCTAAAAATCAACATTTTATTTATAGAGTGTTGATTTTTACAAGGATTAGTAATAGTGGTGATATTGAATATGATGCACATAATACTTTTGTTTAAAGCGAGACATAACATTCGAAACACAAAAAAAATTGATTCCCCATGCATATCATATGAATGCGAACATAATTTTTACTATTCTAAATGCAAAAAAAATATTTTTTCAAACTTTGCTAATGGTGAAGCATATTATATGCATGGGAAAATCATATAAATTTAAAAGTTATGAGTGAAAACAATTCCCCATGGTATACCTAAATGCAAAAAATTATTTTTCAAACTTTATGAATGGTGAAATATTATATGCATGGGAAAATCATATAAATTTAAAAGTTAAAATAATTTTGATCAGATGGTCTATCATCACTACTAAATTTAAATTAAATTTAAATTTCATATAATAATCACTAAAATTAGATTTTTTTTAATCCAAACGAGCTTCATCCGATATATGAACAGGCAAATCATGGGCTTGAACAAAATAATTAATGGATTTGATAATAATATCAGGCATTTGTCATGCCTTGCCCCAATATAAATCCGCCACTATATATATGAAGTATTTTTTTATTAAATGCATGATTTTATATATATTTATTTCAAAATTATTAAACCTTTGAAGAAGAGAATTAGTGTGAATTTGGGCTCATAACCTTTTTTGTGATAAGTTACATTTCGTAATAAATTTTCTAGAGAGAGCTTAAACCCTCTGTTGTAATGTTAGAATTCATACACACACATATATATATATATATAAAAGAATATAACATATCAAAAATAAAAAGAAATTCAAAGTCACATCTTTTATTCGCTATTGTGATCCAAAATTCACATTTTAATTATTGTTAATTATGTGATGATTTTTTTTTTTTTGAAAGGGTGATGGGATGATGCTAAATACCTGGAATGGGAAGATTATTAGTTGGGCTTGTGCTCTTTATTATACAATATAATTTTATTATTAAGGGCTTGGCCCATTTGATTTTATTTATTTAATTTATGGGCTTCTTATGCATTGTAGCCCATTTGCTTTATTTTTGTGTTACAGCAGAAAAATCGATTCCACCCTCCCTTTCTTCCCCTCAAATTATATATCCATACAATAAAACCACTTTTTTCTTTCTTTCTTTTATATAATGGAACCAAAGATTGGTGAATTCGCATAAATATTTCCATCACACTCCTAACGAAAAATGTTACAAAATGATCAAAAGTAGGACATTTCCAATGGCAAACAGAATATTCTAAATTAATTGTGATGTATGTAATAAGAACTACTTAAACAAAATAGGACATAAATGAATATTTGTTTAAATTTCACTATCCAGTAATTTTTATAAAAGACAAAGATTTC
Source organism: Stenogyne calaminthoides (assembly GCA_037126765.1). Taxonomy (NCBI): domain Eukaryota; kingdom Viridiplantae; phylum Streptophyta; class Magnoliopsida; order Lamiales; family Lamiaceae; genus Stenogyne; species Stenogyne calaminthoides. Next base: position 30,141,429 of record JBBCBC010000029.1, read on the forward strand.
AAACATGCTTGTGGTTTTAAAAGAGAAAAAAAAAACATATTTGTGAAAATAAGAAGGAATGTTCGAGAACGATGGACGTGGTATGAAATGCATGGATGGATGCACCTAATTTCCAACCACAATTGCACACCCATGCAATAATGATTATACCCACCATTTTTTAGTATTTAATTAGTCGACTGTAGATATATATATGTATTATAATTGCTAAAACAAGTTGCAATCATTATTCTATTTATAATATATACGAGAATTCATGTAAATATAAAATATGTAATAACTAGTATGCAATTATACAACTATCACATTAGGCAATCTATGTGACCTGGCTGGACCGAGGAGCTGTAATTTAGATACATAATAAGTTCGCATGAATATTTTTTCAAATATCACTCTAATATATACACACTATCATTTCTATTATTTGTTATGCATTCAAAGTGTTATTATTTAAAAGTTAATTATTTGTTAAATAATGGCACTTCGTATGCATATATGACAGTGATAATAAGTATGCATAACAGTGACAATACTCGAGGAAGAGAGTTTAATATACAATAAAGATACTCTCTTCTCACATGAAACGAGTAAAAATTTATTTATAAGTTAATTATATGAATATGAGCAAGAATAGTGGATAAAATAAAAGTACATTAGTCAATTTAAATTCGTCCCCCGCAACCGTCTCACACAAAAGTGATAATCCATCTTTTATATCCTCATCAAATACTAATTATAAAAATATGACATCATATGATGAGGCATCATTCCCTACGATGGTAGATTTTGAGACAATCTAAAGACAAATCACATTCACTATTTTTAAAATGTTAAAGCGTCAATATCCAATTTATATGAGACGGTCTCATACAAGTGTCTCTCTTATAATATTTTTACAAGAATCATTATAATAATAAATAATAAAAAAACACAACACAAAAATGACAATCCACCTTTCATATCCTCATGAAATACTAGTTTCAAAAATTGGTCACAAGTGATACAATTATACAAGTAAAGAAGGGCCACCAACCAAAATCAAAACACGCAATAAGATTTATAGGACCCAAGAAAACAACCAATCAAAATTCTTCCAATATTTCTTAATTTCATCAAGTTACATGTCAAAATAAATTAAATTGGATTACAAGGTTAAACATCATAGAAACTTGAGATTTTAGGAGATCTGCGTTCATATCAAATTTATATGTCTTATGATGTATATAATAAAAAGATAAAATTGTGCGAGACAGTCTCGTCGCCGTGAAATAGTTCTTAAATTAGTTTAAATTAACATGAACTCTTTTAAAATCCAAAATATTAAAATATTATTATTAAATTATATTCCGTCTCACCGTAACTCCATGAGATGATTTCGTGGAAGACATTTTTTATAATAAATTGTTGGTATATAGAGTACCCTATTACTAGAATGAACTATTCGTAATATACCTGTAAACCTATGTATTTCTTATTGGTTATTCGTAACATACATGTAAATTATTATTCATTTGTTGGTTACTCACACGTATCCAAAAGTTTGGTCATCTTCGCTTGTAAGTCATGGATTGAGTTTATAAATAAGTATCTATATATGGAAAAACACAAACACAAATTGCCGAATTGAAATACCACAAATTTCTACAATTATGTAATTTTTCGATTAATAACCCGTCCTGAGAGGCTAATAATATATGTGGTTACGTAGGAAATATATTGCCGCCCTATATTATTTTTTGAGATGTTTTGAATATGTATAATCTAATTATAATTTATATGTTTGATATCACCATTTTCATTAATATAAAATTGTGTTTTTAAATACCTTGTTATTGCCGATTTCCCGCCAACTGATTAATATATTTTACTATCCCTATAAAAAAAAGGAAAATTAATTATATAAATTTTATAATATATGATTTGCTTTTTCAATATAATTTATTAAATATGCTTGCAAAGTGAAAATAGACCCTAATATATATGGAAATAAATCATTTGTTTTATAATTGATGTTCCACTTTATATGAATGATATGTGGAATAATAAAAAATATCTAATGAATTACTATTAGGTTCATGTGTTAAAAATTCAACAGAATGAAACACTAATAAAATACGAAAAGTAGAACAAGAGAATCAAATAGAAGATATATATGTTTGCAACATGGTAAGTGCTTAGCCACTTAGCTAATTACCTACTATTTTTTATTTCAATAATAAATGAAAATGGGTCAATGTTTTTAAGTAAAAGTAAATAAAAATATTACTATTTATTATAGTTCTATCTCACGAAATAAGATATTTATCAAATATAATATAATGTATTATTTTATTATTGTTAGTTAATTGAAGTGTAAAACAAGTGAAAGACATAACGAGTTAGTTAAAAAATGTATGAGAGAGAAAGAGAGTGTAAAGAAAAGTAGGGGGAGGATAAGAGAGTGATATGATTGTATGAAGTAATGGATTCATGATAAATTGTGTTTATTTTAATTCACTTTAACAATATTTATGGTATTTGAATAAGTGTCCTACATAATTATATAATATCTTAATCCAAACACAAATATCAATTTTTTAATGTAACACAACCCTATAATCTCTTAATATAAAAATTCAGCCCAAACAAGTATATCCTACTCAATCCTATCAAAACTAATTAATTTAGTCATATGAAGCAAATGAGACCTTATTGAACATATGGTACGCTATCCTTCTTCATTCTATTTATTTTAGATGTCATTTTGAATTTTTTCCAGTCAAATTAAAAATATTTTATATCAAAATTAACTTTCTGAATAATAATTACAATTATCTGGGAAAATTATTCACACAGTACATTTGTAGAAAATTTAAAAATTAAATGATCATCAAAATTAATTTATAAATATATATGACAAAGAGACTATGTCAAAATGACAATGTATAATATAAACAATGTAAAAGACTACGATGACATATAATTAGAATGAAGTAGAATCCTACAACTAGAACGGGAATGACAAATTCTCTCCCACTCTCCATTTGGGGATGAATAATCCCGATATATGAGGATAAAATGCCGTTTTGCACCCAATATGCCCTGTGCCCCGCACCCAACGAACCAAACAGACGCTTATCTAAGGCTAGACCGTCTATCCAGACTCATCCCGCGAACCAAATGCCTAATTAGATGAAACATGAATTTACCTAATTGCGCTATTAATTAATAAACTAATTGTTTGAAAATTGAAATCAAACAACCCGAGGAAGTCCGAATTACTACAGCACAGCGCTAGGCAGGTACCACGTGCTGAATTTAATCTAGAGGCCCCTCATAATGATGATATTTATTGTTCGACCCCCAACCATTCCAAACCAAACCCCAAACTACAAATGTAATTTAATGCGGTGCATACACCTACTTCCCTTCTGAGGGACGGACCTACCTTGGAGCAAATTAATTCATTTTACAATTATCCGGAAAAAATTATTCACAAAGACATTTGTACTTTTTATATATATATATATTTATAATTAAAACACACATCTGTATGATGGCGATCTTTTATAGTAAGAGAAGAAAAAACATAAATTGTGATTAACGCCTAATATTTTTTGGAAGAATAGATTATTTGTATTATAGATTATACCCTATATCATGTATAAAACTATCTCATACACATAACGTCTGCTTTAAACAAACAAAGTATTATGCATCATGTTATTTTCTGTCACTATTATTCTTTTTGTAAAAATCAACACTCTATAAATAAAATGTTGATTTTTTTTAGGTGAAAAAATTTAAACAAAATAGAAAAAGAATATGTATAATTCACATTTTCAATATACATATAAATATATTCGACTCTGTTAATATAAAGATGTTCAGTTCAAATAATTTTTGAAAATATATAAAAATTCTAAAGTGCATATAGCTACACTATGTTATAAATTGGGACCCTGTATAAAATTTCTGGGTCCGTCAGTTCTGCTAATAATCATCACTCTGCAAACACATTACTCAGATTTGCTCTTCACATTTTGATTACAATTCTGTTGAATTTTCTTCCGAGATTGTATGATGGATGAATAGAGCCTGCCGGATTGAAGAGAGAGTGTGTTTTTCAGTTTTTTCCTCCGTGCTGGGCTTTTCTGAGGAGGTACTGCTCTGCGAATTTCGTTGCTGTTGTTGTTCATTTCATTGTTTGTTAGTTTTATTTTTGGATAGGTGCTTTATTGTGCTGAAATTTTGTGGCGGAAGTTTGGTGATGATTTTGCTTGGGTTTTGGCGGAATTTAACTGAAAATGATCCGTGTGTGACTTTGTAGAACTTAAAATGCTGTGTTTCTGGATATTTTTGAGTTGATTGAGCTTTCTTAAGTCCATTTGAAGGAAATGAATTGGTTTTCTCTGTATTTTGGTGGCTGATCGTTGTTTGAAGTACTGCGATCCTTTTGCTAGTTGTTCTGTTTTTCATATATTTTGAGCTTGTATTCTAGCTTGTGTTGCTTTACTGGGTAACTTGTGATTGTGTTTTAGAAGTAAGTGAGTTAGTTGACAAATCCTGTAACGTTGATCAAATTATTGCTTTATCGTACATTACCTAGTTTATCATGATTCTCATTGCATTTGTGGAAAAATGGGTATTGATGAGATGGGGTTTATACGACTCAATTATTGTGATGGGTTCAGTAAGCAAGTAGCCATTAGCTACTTGCGATAAACTCAGAGTGAGATTAATGTCTTGTGAATAAAGAAACTACATCTCATGTGCTGAAAATGCTCTTCTTTTCCAGAAACCTTAAGATGTCAGAAGCCCTGAGGAGGACAATGACACTCGGTATCAGACCAGCTAATGGGTACGGAAATGTAGCTGTCCCATTAAGGTCTCCCACTGTGTTGCCCGAGGTGGATGAGTTTTGTCGTGCCCTTGGGGGAAAGAGGCCAATTCATAGTATTTTGATAGCTAATAATGGAATGGCAGCAGTTAAGTTTATACGTAGCATTAGAACATGGGCTTATGAAACATTCGGTACAGATAAGGCAATTTTGCTGGTGGCAATGGCTACTCCAGAAGACATGAGAATCAACGCAGAACATATTAGGATAGCTGATCAATTTGTCGAAGTTCCCGGTGGGACAAACAATAATAACTACGCGAATGTGCAGTTAATTGTAGAGGTTCGTAAGAGTAAATGAATATGTAAATATTGTATTTTATTCGTGAGTTGAGGGAAGAATATGGTTAAGTAGTATATTTGTGTGTTGTCCAGATGGCAGAGATAACACATGTGGATGCTGTATGGCCTGGTTGGGGTCATGCATCTGAAAATCCAGAGCTACCTGATGCTTTAGGTGCAAAAGGGATCATATTTCTTGGGCCACCAGCCTCATCCATGGGGGCATTGGGAGATAAAATTGGTTCATCATTGATCGCACAAGCTGCAGAAGTGCCAACGCTTAAATGGAGTGGCTCTCAGGTAAAGTGTATCTTGCTGATACTCTTTGTTATCTTGTAAGTTTCCTCATGTCTAATATATATGTCGTTTTAGGTGAAAATTCACCCTGGCAGCAGTTTGGTCACTATTCCAGATGAAATCTATCGTGAAGCATGTGTTCATTCGACAGAAGAAGCCATTGCCAGCTGTCAAGTTGTGGGTTACCCTGCAATGATCAAGGCATCTTGGGGTGGAGGTGGCAAAGGCATACGAAAGGTTCGATTCCTACCATACCTCTATTATATAAGTTTCCAATTCTGATTAAACAACATTGATTGCTTCCGTGGACTTTTCAGGTCCACAATGAGGATGAGGTCAGGGCTTTGTTCAAGCAAGTTCAGGGTGAAGTTCCTGGCTCCCCCATATTTATAATGAAGGTTGCTTCACAGGTTAGGGCATTCACATTTTCTCGTAATATAAGGAATAAATTACTTAGATATTATTCTAATACCAGTATCATTTTGTTACTTAGAGCCGGCATCTTGAAGTCCAACTGCTCTGTGATCAATATGGAAATGTTGCAGCTTTGCATAGCCGTGATTGCAGTGTTCAAAGGAGACATCAAAAGGCATAACCTTACTCCTTGTTTTTCCGAGTCCATCTGTTATTATTATACTAAAGTTAGTCATTATTCTTATTTTATGACATTTTTTGTATGCTAATGCTATGTTAGATTATCGAAGAGGGCCCAATTACAGTTGCTACACTCGAAACAACAAAGAAGCTTGAGCAGGCTGCTAGAAGGTTGGCAAAAAGTGTAAATTATGTTGGAGCTGCAACTGTGGAGTACTTATACAGTATGGAAACTGGGGAATATTACTTTTTGGAGTTAAATCCACGTCTTCAGGTTTTTATTCTGTAACATTAACATCAACAAGGAACACAACTGATACCTATTGAGCCTAGTTTACCACCCCATGTTTAAATTGGTTTTCTACACTTATAAAGAACATAAGAGTTGTAAAGAAGTATATTCATTCTATGCTTCTATAAATTGTGACTTATATATTTTATGTTACATAGGTGGAGCACCCTGTCACAGAGTGGATAGCTGAGATAAATCTTCCTGCAGCACAAGTTGTTGTTGGGATGGGGATCCCTCTGTGGCAAAATCCAGGTCTGATAAGAATTTTATTTTAATAGAATTTTTTGTGATGACTGTATATGCTGATCACTTTTTATTTTGTTCTGACTTATGTCAGAGATACGAAGATTCTATGGAATGGAACATGGTGGAGGCTATGATGCTTGGAGGAAAACATCTATAAATGCAACTCCATTTGATTTTGATAAGGCACAGTCAACAAGGCCAAAAGGTCACTGTGTGGCAGTTCGTGTGACAAGTGAAGACCCTGATGACGGTTTTAAGCCAACTAGTGGAAGAGTACAGGTCCATATTTCTGTGAATGAAAAATGTTTGTTATGCAAATTGCATTGTAGTAGATTATTTAATATTTATTGATTCAAACATCTGCATACAGGAGCTGAGTTTCAAAAGTAAGCCAAATGTGTGGGCATACTTTTCTGTCAAGGTACAGTTTAATGTTTTACTTCCCAAGGAACTTTTAGATTCAAAGCTGCTTTGGATTAACATCTTAATCATCACAGTCTGGAGGCGGTATTCATGAGTTCTCAGATTCCCAATTTGGTAAGCTTCGAAGCGTAATCAGTCATATTACTATGTATGCTACTTATCTACTAGATTTCGTTAACAAAACTTGAGGTACTATAAAAATCAGCAGATATCTTATTCTCAGAGTGCACTTCTCTTTCAACCTTGACTCCATAAATGACATTCATGTTTGGAGGTATTACTAGTATCATGTCAATATTAGTTGCTGGCTTACAAGCCTGCCACAAGTACTAGACTATTTATGGCTTATTCAGAACCTTGATAGTTGGAGTTCAATTGCATATGCAGACAATAACTCCTTAGAGCAGTTGAAGGCTTGTTTGACCTGTAGTTACCTTATGGATTCAGAAAGGAAGCAAATTAAAATATGAATCTGAAAATTATATAGCTCTACACAAGAATAATAATTTAACTTTGCTCAAGCATATTAATATAACATGCACTTACAAGAGATACATGGTATTTGAGACAATTTTGTCAATGAAATGGCTTTCAAACATCCCTTAAGTTTTGCTTTGTACATGATTTGTTGTTATGGATGCTTATTCATGTTTCACCCGAAATCTGTTCATTAAGGTTGTGACATAGTTTTTATGGTCTGCAAACTTGTTAAAGCTCACAAGTAATATTTTACTCTCACCTCAGGTCACGTATTTGCTTTTGGAGAGTCCCGAGCCCTAGCGATTGCAAATATGGTTCTTGGGCTCAAAGAAATTCAAATCAGAGGAGAAATTCGTACAAATGTCGATTATTCTATTGATCTCTTAAACGTGAGAATATTGGATATGATATCTGATTAGTCTCTTCCCGAAGTAGTTTACTGTGGATAGAGGTTAATAATTTTCTAACATCTCTTCAGGTTTTAGATTACAAGGAAAACAAAATCCATACAGGGTGGCTAGATAGTAGAATAGCAATGAGGGTTAGAGCAGAAAGGCCCCCTTGGTATCTTTCAGTGGTTGGTGGAGCTCTGTATGTAAGTATGCTCTTAATATAATGCTTAATAAATATTTTCTTTATATGATACATGCTCATGTTACATCATATTCAAACACCGTATTTAATATGATCTCGCCATATTGTCGAATCAGAAAGCTTCTGCTAGTAGTGCGGATACAGTTTCAGAGTATGTCGGTTATCTTGAAAAAGGACAGATTCCCCGAAGGTACTTCGTGTTTCATGTTATTCAGAGTTGGTCCTTGTTTTCTGTAGTATGTGAATTTGTTGACAGTTTCCTGTTTGCAGCATATTTCACTGGTCAATTCTCAAGTTTCATTGAATATTGAAGGAAGCAAATATACGGTAAGTTTACATTTAATATTTCTCTAAGAATGGGAAGCAATTAAATGGAGGGCCATGGGTTTTTAGATATAATTCTGCCTGAATTTTGTATTATTTTGTTTATTTAGATTAATATGGCAAGAGGAGGTCCTGGCAGCTACAGATTGAGGATGAATGACTCAGAAGTTGAAGCAGAAATACATACTCTACGTGATGGAGGTCTGTTAATGCAGGCAAGTCATTATTATTTGCTGATAAAAATGTGATATTTCGATGCTTTCTTATTACTGTACTAATTTATTCTCATTCCATCAATTAACCATAATTAGCATTTAATATATTGGTTGATGTGATTGTTGCAGCTGGATGGAAACAGTCATGTCATATATGCAGAAGAGGAAGCAGCTGGAACACGTCTTCTCATTGATGGAAGGACTTGCTTACTTCAGGTGCCATTTTTACCTATCATCATCAATATATGAATGAAGCATTGTTGGCAGAGATTTAATCGGTTTTCCACTTATACAGAATGATCATGATCCATCAAAGTTGATAGCAGAGACTCCATGTAAGCTGCTTAGGTATCTGGTCGTAGATGGCAGCCATGTTGATGCTGACACACCCTATGCAGAAGTGGAGGTTATGAAGATGTGTATGCCCCTTCTTTCACCTGCTTCTGGAAATATCCATTTTAAGTTGTCTGAAGGTCAAGCAATGCAGGTAAACTAGTTTAAGAGCCTGCTTCGCTAAGCTTATTTTAAATATCTTATAAGCTCTAACATCTTATAAGTTGTTTAAAGAGCTTATAAGATGTAACTTTTAAGTAGTTTATAAATTGTTAAATTGTTTGACTAATAAAATTTATAAGTTCTTTGATAATTTGAAAGAAACATTTCTTATTTTAAACATCTTATAAGCTCTAACATCTTATAAGTTGTTTTAAGAGCTTATAAGTTGTTACTTTTAAGTAGTTTATAAATTGTTAAATTGTTTGGCTAATAAAATTTATAAGTTCTTTGATAATTTGAAAGAAACATTTTTTACCTTTAATTTTAGCATAAAGTAATGTTCAAAGGCTTTGGAAAGTGGGAGTGAATGGTTGGTGGTGGGGTAGGTGTAGGGTGGGTGTGATGAGGGTGGGATGATTTTCGTTTTTTAAAATTTTTTTTACAAAAAAAATATATTATTTAAGTCTAGCTTAAAAGATTTAGAAAAATAAGTTGGGGGTGTAGGTACTTCTTTATTTTGGAGCTTATAATTCATAGTTATTAAAGGCGCTCCTGAGGCGCGCCTAAGGCGCCAGGCAGTCGGGGCGCCAGCCATCGCGCCTGCCATAGGCCCAGGCGGTTGGGATTTTCTGGGCGCTCGCCTGGGGGTTCCTTTCGGCGCCTTGACTCGGCAAAAGGCGCGCCTAAGGCGTGCCTTGCGTACATCTAGGGTTTGAAATAAAAAAAAACATTTTTTTATTTGTCAAATAACATCAGAATAATAAAAAATACTATCTCTTAAATCTTAATATTTAAGTGAATCACATCTAGGGTTTCAAGATTCACTTTTTATCAAGTATAATCGTTCGTATCTCTTTGAGGGATATAGATGAAAGCAATTAGTGGGTGGTTGGTCTAATGGAAGATGAAGATGAGTTGGTTCACCAAGGTGAAAATTTGACTTGGGGTATTGCTACAGAAGCCATGGTTAGGTTTACTAAGAAATTATCAAGGTCTTATGTTGTTTTTTCCAGGGATGCAAGGCGAGCGCCTAAGGCGCTAGGCGCTGCTTCTCGCCTTGTGGCGCCTTGCGCCATTAATAACTATGTTATAATTTGTAAAGAGCTTATTTTTAGACCTTGTAAGCTGTTAAACATCTTCTTTTACCAAACACTTTTTAAGAGCTTATAAGCTCCTAAACATCTTATAAGCTGTTTCAAGGAGCTTATAATCTCTGCCGAACAAGCTCTAAATAAGATATCATTATCACTTGTTGCTGTTCCAATCTGCAACTGAATAGAAATAATTTTTCTAGACTGGTGAGCTTATAGCAAGACTTGACTTGGACGACCCTTCAGCCGTAAGGAAAGCAGAGCCCTTCTATGGTAATTTTCCCGTTCTCGGACCTCCAACAGCCATATCTGGAAAAGTTCATCAACGGTGTGCTGCAAGTTTGAATGCAGCTCGAATGATTCTTGCTGGATATGAGCATAACATTGATGAAGTAAACTTCTCTTGGCTATATTATAGAGAGCTTAATTTTTATCATTTTAAAAAAATGTGATTTTTATCAAAGTGAATGGACTGAATTTTCCATTTTAGGTAGTTCAAAATTTGCTAAGTTGCTTGGACAATCCTGAGCTTCCTTTCCTTCAATGGCAAGAATGCTTTGGTGTTTTGGCGAACAGACTACCCAAGGACCTTAGACATGAGGTTGTACTTATGCAGATACTTTTATCAAACAACTAATTCTCTGCTAAAATGTAACGTGGTTCATTTTTATTTGCAATCTTAGTTGGAAACAAGGTACAAGGAGTTTGAGGGAATTGCCAACATGCAAAATGCTGATTTCCCTGCAAAAATTTTACGTGGTGTTCTTGAGGTTTGTTATTTGTTCCGTTTCACAATATTAGTCTATAGATCATTTTTTTCTGTGTAAGTTAACGTTGGCTGTAAACTATTTCCTTTTATCTGTTCAGGACCACTTAAACTCCCGCCGCGAGAAAGAAAAAATAGCACAGGAACGATTGGTTGAGCCTCTGATGAGTCTTGTCAAGTCCTATGAGCGAGGCAGAGAAGGCCATGCTCGTATTATCGTCTGGGGCCTTTTTGAAGACTATTTATCTGTCGAAGAATTATTTAATGACAATATACAGGTAAATATGTACGTGGGAAACAAAAAAAAGATTGCGATATATAACTGTAAATCATGAAGCCATAGAAAAGTAAACATTATGCAAGTACTGCTCTTATCTGGGCACACTGTTGAAGTATCTTCTCCTTTTCAGGCTGATGTGATTGAACGCTTAAGACTTCAGTATAAGAAAGATCTTCTGAAAATTGTGGACATTGTACTTTCACATCAGGTATTGTATCAAATCATTTTCCCCTTTACTGCTCTTATTATTAGTCTGTTAAGAAAGCTCATTATGCAAATTTTCCTAATATTTAGGGGATCAAAAGCAAAAATAAGCTTATACTATCTCTCATGGAACAACTGGTGTATCCTAATCCTGCTGCATACCGCGATCAACTAATCCGCTTCTCTTCACTCAACCATATAAACTACTCTGAGGTTTGCAATTACATTTATTAATCTTTACCTGTTAGATTTCTGTTTATGTGCCCTGATTCTCTACACTATACAGTTGGCGTTGAAGGCAAGTCAACTGCTAGAGCAGACCAAACTAAGCGAGCTTCGTTCCAGTATTGCTAGAAGTCTTTCAGAGTTAGAAATGTTTACTGAAGAGGGCGAGAGTATGGATACTCCTAAGAGAAAAAGTGCAATAAACGAACGAATGGAAGCTCTTGTGAATGCTCCTTTGGCAGTTGAAGACGCACTTGTTGGTCTTTTCGATCACAGTGACCATACACTTCAACGACGGGTTGTCGAGACTTATGTGCGCAGATTATATCAGGTACTATTCCTTAAGATCTTGAAATTTATAGGGAATATAGTTTCTAGTTCTTTAAGTTGCCCTCATTTCCATTTGAGTCTGTTAACCTTCACGAATTGAAAATAGGCAGATAACTTTCAATTTTTGACAATTTTGTCTAGTAACCGATTCTAGGAGGTTAACATCTGGTTGACGCTGTGGCAAAGTCTGGTTGGTCAACCGAATGTTTCACCACCTAGAACCGGTTATCGGACTAATATGGTGAAAAAGTCAAAGTTACAAGACTATTTTCAATTAGTGACAGTCTACAGGACTGGAAACGAAATAAGGGTAACTTACATGACTAATAAAACTAATTTCCCAAAGCTATATAATCACCCATCTGTGGACTTTTATTTTCTGATGCTTAATATGATTCACCAGCCCTATCTCGTAAAAGGGAGTGTCAGGATGCAGTGGCACAGATCTGGACTTATAGCATCATGGGAGTTCTTCGATGAACATGCAGCGAGAAAGAAGGGGTCTGAAGATTCAATTCCGAATGAACCAACACTTGAAAAGCAGAATGTTAGGAAATGGGGAGCAATGGTTGTCATCAAGTCCCTCCAATTTTTGCCTACAGTGCTAACTGCTGCACTGAGGGAAGCAACACATAATTCGCCTAATGCAATTTCAAATGAATCTAATCAAACAGCCACTTGTTGTAATATGATGCACATTGCATTGGCAGGCGTTAATCACCCAATGAGTTTACTTCAGGATAGGTAACATGCACGGAGAGCTACCATGTTATTTCCATTCCATATTAAATTATAAGTTCCTCCTTGAGTTAAAATTTAGACCTCTAACGTGAGCAACACCGAAATCGATATGTTTCTTCACTTCTCCTGTTGTGTATTGGAATATATCTCGATAAGTTTCTTCACTTCTCCTGTTGTGTATTGGAATATATCATCATGCTCTTTGTTGCATTTGGGATCCGTAATGAAGGCAAAATTTTGTTCCACAAAAATTGGCTCAGCATGACTTAAGTCACTTATTTGAGAAGCATTCGAATGTCTGACACGTTCCTCCATCTTTTCCCCGAGGAACTTCAACCAGGATCCAATTTCTGGCTCTGGACATTTTTTGTGCGTCTTAATTTTTCTTCGGTTCTTAGTATTTATACAAATTTCTGTGTTAAATACCTTTTTAAAGTTGAATATTGTTGGATAGAAAACTCACCCAGTGGAATAGAAGGTGTAGTTAAAAGTGTTGAAGGAGAAATAAATTAATTTGCAATACCATCTTTTCTGCTAGATAATTTGATAATCTGTTATTATTTATGCTTATCTGCAGTGGAGATGAGGATCAGGCTCAAGAAAGAATCAACAAGTTGGCCAAATTTTTGAAGGAGAAAGAAGTAAGCTCCAGCTTAAGAAATGCCGGGGTTGGAGTTGCCAGCTGTATTATACAGAGAGACGAAGGCCGAGGCCCTATGAGGCACTCCTTCCATTGGTCGGAAGAAAAACTCTACTACGAGGAGGAACCTCTATTGCGTCACTTGGAGCCGCCTCTATCCATATACCTTGAGCTGGTTTGTATATATATATATATATATATATATATTTTTTTTTTTTTTATTAGATTTTTGAAACCTGTAATAAAAAAATTCTGTCAACAGGACAAACTGAAAGATTACGATAATATACGGTACACTTCTTCTCGGGATCGTCAGTGGCACCTTTATACCGTTACAGACAAACCACGTCCTATCCAAAGGATGTTTCTCAGAACACTCGTGAGGCAGCCAATATCGAGCGAAGGGTTGTCTGTACTGGACCAGGGAACAACTCAGTCTTTGTGGGCCCTATCCTTCACTTCGAGGAGCATTTTGAGGTCCTTAATTTCAGCAATGGATGAGCTGGAACTCAATGCCCATAACTCTGCCACTAAACCTGACCATGCTCATTTGTATCTTTATATATTGCGAGAGCAACAGATAGACGATCTTTTGCCTTACCTCAAGTAAGATTATTTCTATTCTCGTTTCTACTTTTCTTTTGTCACATAGAAAGTCGAATGTTAACCTAGTTTCTGAAATCATTCCAGAAGAGCTGACATAACCGTTGGCTTTGAAGAAGCTGCGGTTGAGAAAATTTTAGATGATCTGGCACATGAACTTAGTGCATCTGTTGGTGTTAAAATGTATCGTTTAGGAGTTTTTGAGTGCGAAGTTAAGCTCTGGATATCATCCAATGGAGATGCTAATGGAGCTTGGAGAGTTGTGATCACAAATGTGACTGGTCACACTTGCATTGTGCATGTAAGTGGGGTCTGCAAAAATAAACTGTAAACTTAATTTCTAATTCTGTGTAGTTGATTGGTTATAAATATAATTATATGCATTCCAATTTTCAGATCTATAGAGAGGTTGAGGATTCCAGTAAAGATAGAGTAGTCTACAGCTCCATCTCAGGACATGGCCCTTTGCATGGATTGCCTGTAAATGCACAATATAAACCCTTAGGCGTTCTTGATCAGAAGCGTCTTCTAGCTCGTAAAAGCAACACAACTTATTGCTATGATTTCCCACTGGTATAATTTTACGTTTTTCTACATTACATAGATTCGAGATTAATGCTTGAGTAGGTCTTATGTGAATCAGTTTTACCGTGCAACTGATTCAAAATTATGACTTTACAGTAACCAACAAATACTATTTAATGAAACAACTAATACTATCAAACTAATAACTTTTAATCAAGCAACTAATAGTACTATTTTAAAAAACACACAAAATAAAAATCAGTTGCAAGGTAAAACTGGTTTTGTATGAGACATTCCCTTAATGCTTGTATGTTTATGGTGTTCTCTTTTACAGGCATTTGAGGTAGCTCTGAACAAATCATGGACCGATCATTATAAGATTATTAACAAGCCTAATGATAAAGCTGTACTTAAAGTCACCGAGTTGACTTTTGCTGATAAGAACGGGACTTGGGGTACTCCTCTTGCTTCGGTTGATCGCCAACCTGGGCTTAATGACGTTGGCATGGTAGCCTGGCGGATGGAAATGTTGACACCCGAGTTTCCTTCTGGACGGACAATTTTCATCGTAGCAAATGATGTAACCTTTAAAAACGGTTCATTTGGTCCCAGAGAAGATGGTTTTTTTCAGGCAGTTACTGATGTTGCTTGTACGCAAAAACTACCTCTCGTTTATCTTGCAGCCAATTCTGGGGCCCGTATTGGTGTAGCAGAGGAAGTGAAATCTTGCTTTAAAGTCGGTTGGTCTGATGAAACCGAGCCTGAGCGTGGCTTCCAATACATGTACTTAACTCCTGAGGATTATGCTCGTATTGGAAGTTCAGTGCTATCGCATGAGATGAAGCTTTCAAATGGAGAAACCCGATGGGTTATAGATACGATTGTTGGAAAGGAGGACGGTTTAGGAGTTGAAAATTTAACGGGCAGTGGGGCCATTGCTAGTGCTTATTCAAAGGCTTATCACGAGACGTTTACTGTGACGTATGTGACCGGAAGAACTGTTGGTATTGGTGCTTATCTTGCTCGTCTGGGCATGCGTTGCATACAAAGACTCGATCAACCGATTATTCTGACAGGTTTCTCCGCGTTGAACAAGCTTCTCGGTCGGGAGGTGTATAGCTCGCACATGCAGCTGGGTGGGCCTAAAATTATGGCAACGAATGGGGTCGTTCATCTTTCCGTGTTGGATGATCTCGAGGGTATATCCGCCATTTTGAAGTGGTTAAGCTTTGTGCCACGGTACGGTGGTGGCCCACTTCCGATTTTGAGCCCGTTGGATCCCCCTCACCGGGCTGTTGAATATCTGCCCGAGACATCGTGTGATCCCCGGGCAGCTATATGCGGTACGTTGGATGGTACTGGTAAATGGCTTGGGGGTATATTTGACCGCGATAGCTTCATCGAGACGTTGGAAAGCTGGGCGAGAACGGTGGTGACGGGACGTGCAAAACTAGGAGGGGTGCCCGTAGGAATCGTTGCAGTCGAGACTCAAACTATGATGCAAGTAATACCAGCTGACCCCGGGCAGCTCGATTCTCATGAAAGGGTTGTTCCCCAAGCCGGGCAGGTTTGGTTTCCTGATTCTGCCACTAAGACTGCCCAAGCATTGATGGATTTTAATCGGGAGGGGCTGCCCCTTTTCATTCTTGCTAACTGGAGAGGCTTTTCGGGTGGGCAAAGGGACCTCTTTGAAGGCATCCTACAGGCTGGATCGACGATTGTTGAGAATCTTCGAACTTACGAACAGCCTGTTTTTATATACATACCGAAGATGGGCGAGCTTCGTGGTGGGGCATGGGTGGTTGTGGACAGTAAGATCAATCCCGATCACGTCGAGATGTACGCTGAGCGAACGGCTAAAGGGAATGTTCTGGAACCTGAGGGTTCGGTTGAGATAAAGTTTAGAACGAGAGAATTGCTCGAATGCATGGGTAGGCTCGACCCCAAGGTGATCAATTTGAAGTCGAAACTTCAGGAAGCAAGAAATTCGGGAACACCTCTAATGGTGGAAGATTTACAGAATCAAATAAAAACCCGTGAAAAGAAGCTTTTGCCGCTGTATACGCAGATAGCAATTAAATTTGCAGAGCTGCATGATACTTCACTTAGAATGGCTGCTAAAGGAGTGATAAAAGAAGTTGTAGATTGGTCGAACTCCCGTGCTTTCTTCTACCGAAGATTGTACAGGAGGGTCGTTGAGGATGAATTAGTCAAGAATCTGAGAGATGCTGCTGGTTATCAACTTGAGTATCAATCTGCAAGAAATATGATTAAGGATTGGTTCTTAAATTCTGAGATTGGTAAAGGGAAAGAGAGTTCTTGGAACGATGATGAAGTGTTTTTCTCTTGGAAGGATGATGTAAGAAACTACGAGAAAAAGTTACAGGACCTGCGTGTGCATAAATTGTCGCTTCAGTTGGGCAACCTTGGAGATTCTACGACGGATCTACGAGCATTACCTCAAGCTCTACGTGCTTTGCTGGAAAAGGTAAACTGGTTTACTCCAAATATACAATCTTAAACATAATTTTTCGATTTTTATTGTTTCTAATAATGACCCAAATCGTGCACGATGCAGGTAGATCCTTCCATGAGAGACGAGCTGAGAGATGAACTAAGAAAAGCCCTCAACTGATTCCTTGTGGTACACAATTTTGTGTTGATTTCAGTTTGGTATTTGATTCTCTTGATTCTTGGTGAGATTAAACGGATGGGAGAAGTTTTTCATCGGTCGGAACCTTCAAGTGATCTGTGATGTAATGTAACAATTCTTGGCAGAAGAGCTGGTATGTATCAGCATCATTTCTGTATAAAATTGAACTCTTTGGTGTACTCTGTGTAATCATTATCATATATAGATATAGATATTTGTATGCAATTTAAAAAAAAAATATGTATGCCGCGGACAAGATGTACTTTGGTGATGATATGAATAAGATGTAGTATAGTGAGGCCTGAAAGTTGTATCTCTTCATCTGCCTTGTTTGGTTTTATTTTGGGGTTTATTAACAAATTTAAGATGATGATATTCAAGTTTATTTATTCAGGAATAGAACAAATTAAATTGAAAAAAAATAAAAAGTAGAAGAAAAGATGTCGATAAAATACGTATCTTCTGCAATGATTAAACTTGTGAAAGATGTGAGACGGTTAACAAACTAGTACAAATTAAAATTCATCAATTTTAAAGTATTATAACTTCATTCTCAAATTATGCATCGCTACACGGAAGACCTACTTAAATAGGCAAAAACTCGTGCGCAAAGTCCAAATTAATTCATCTAGAAAAACATTAGTTGTAGTCAAGTATTCACCATCCACTTTTGAGACGCACTAATAAGAAAAATGTGCAAATTCTTGTTGGTGGGAGGGAGCAAAGAGCAAAGTAATTCATCTAGAAAAACATTAGTTATAGACTTATAGTTAAGAGTAACACTTGTGTGCACTAATTCTACAAGATGCAATTGATGCAATTAAATTCAATTTTAATTTGGATGAACAATCTACACCATAAACACTAAATCATGACTTATTCGAAATTGTAAAGTGAACCATGAACCACTGGTACCGAAATAAGCACCATGAAACTACTTTGCGCCCGGGTTGAGTTGTTTAAAAAAAAAAAAAAAACTGAATTGAAATCCAATTACACCAAATCAAAATTAGTGCAAATGATGTACATTAGTTAAATATTCACCATCCACTCTTAAAACACTAATAAAAAAAAAAGTACAAATTCTTGTTAGTAGGAGGGATCGAGGGAGTATGTAATTGATGTATATTTTTTACCAAGTAGCTATTTTAATAGAAAAAGTGCACACAAATGTTAATTTTATCTTTTCATTTTCGCCATAGACTCGGAGTACATTTTTACTCTCTCAAATCATAAAAAGAAGCTTTCGATTTTTTTAAATATATTTTTTTAAACAAATATTTAGGGGCATTCACATCTTAATCTCTCTATTTTATCTAAATGACAATATTAAAGTCTAATTAATTAATCTTCAAAAATATATTTAAATGGTACGAATGTTCCATCGTCTTATGGTGGAGCAGTTGTATACTTGCGGTTAAATCCATCGATCTCAATAGCATCTCCAAGAAAGTAATCTCCAAGTCGGGGAACTGTGAATTGAGCTCTCTCTCGGTGATGGATTCCTTCTTCAAACAGCGTTTCAACGCCGCCAAATGGTGATCTCTTGAATCCACTTTCTTATCTTTAATTTCTTCCGATCAATTTTGGTTGTAAATTTGTATTTCATGTGATTTAGGGTTTTATGAGTGTACCTATTTTTCCGATTCTTAAAAAATTGTTGAAAAATGCATGTTTATGGACTTGGAAATTATGATCTAGAGCTTATTCTTGTGATGATGTTAAATTGGTTAGTATAGGTGTAAGTTTCACATCGGATTTAGTCTGATTATTGATTTATGTGGTTTATTTTGCTCTGATTAGTGAATTCAACTTGGATTTGAAGAGTTGTATGAATATACCCTCTGACTGTAGTTATCCTTTTTGAATTTCACAGTAAAACTTTGCTAAAACTCACAATTCCTCGGATTAAGTTACTGAGGAATCGAAGAGAGATTCAGTTAAAGCAGATGCGCAAAGAAATTGCTAAGCTTCTTGAAACTGGTCAAGAAGCCACTGCTCGGATTCGGGTATGTATATTTCTCTTGCTATTTTATTGAAATTTTGATGTATATAATACTATCTTTTTGTGATCTGGTTGGTTTGTTATATTCATCTATCAGTTTCAGGAGGCTGTTGAGTAAATTTTATTTCATAATTATAGGATTTTAACTCAACGGTCTTACTGTCTCCTAATAAATTATGGAATCATCATTTCTTGAGTTCAGGTAGAGCATATTATAAGAGAAGAGAAGATGATGGCCGCACAAGAAATAGTTGAGTTGTTTTGTGAGCTCATTGCTGTCCGCCTTCCAATTATCGAAGCACAAAGGTGCTCTTTTTTTGTCCTAGTCGAATCTCCTTAATAATTGGCAAATTTAATTATAATGCGCTAGCGATGTTAGGGACTAATTGCAAATTTTAACAATGTATAAAGTATGAAGTATTCCAATATAGAGAGTACAGCCTGAAGTCTTTATAATGTGTATGCTCTCGCTAATCCCTTCTGGTTTTTTTCCATGGTGCTATTCTACATTAGAACT
Organism: Stenogyne calaminthoides; assembly: GCA_037126765.1. NCBI lineage: Eukaryota > Viridiplantae > Streptophyta > Magnoliopsida > Lamiales > Lamiaceae > Stenogyne > Stenogyne calaminthoides. The sequence goes on from JBBCBC010000029.1 coordinate 30,161,130, forward strand.
AGAATTTTTTGCTCTCATTGTTCGTTATCCTTTTTCCATTATATGAACATGGAAGGGACTATTCTACTTCGTTTCAAATTTTATTTTTTTTCCAAGTGCTGTTTGGCATCTATAGATTCTATACGCGTTCCCCAATACAGTAGTGCAGTGGAGTAGTGATAGTCTATTCTTCCATTCTTTTTTCGAATGGGTTGGTGGGGGGAGGACCATAGAAAGCCTCAGGGACATTGCCTGAAAATCAGGGTTCTGTCCTGGTCATCCTCTCAACTTCTCCTAAAATGTGAAATACGTTAATTTGAATTTAAATTTCTTCATATCATTGAATGATTTTCATGTTGTACACGTATCAGGGAATGCCCACTAGACTTGAAGGAGGCAATTTCCAGTGTATGCTTTGCAGCACCAAGGTGTGCCGATCTGACAGAGTTGCTACAGGTGCAAATGCTGTTTGGTGGTAAATATGGTAAAGAATTTGTATCTGCTGCAACCGAGCTTATGCCCGATTGTGGTGTCAATCGGCAGGTTAGACCAATCATCTCTCACCGCACTCCATTTTGCCACTAACCTAGCCTTATTCAGTACTTTTAACTTTATCTTTGGTACATCATTGAAATTGCAGCTGGTGGAACTTTTATCTATTCGAGCTCCTGCTGCCGATGTAAAACTGAAGCTACTAAAGGAAATTGCTGAAGAGCATGAACTCGATTGGGATCCAAGCGCTACAGAAAGTGAATTGTTAAAGACACATGAAGACTTACTGGTAAAGATCTATCACTACTGCTTGGAGTAAATTGCAAAATTGACTGCACATCTATTGGGTGTCTGCGATTTTAGTCTCATGTGAATTAATTTCTCAATTAAGTCCCATAACTTTTAAAATGATGCAATTTAGTCCTAAGTTGACAATGTTGCAGGATATTTGCATGTGCCGCTCATGTGAGCTGCTGGAGTTCCATGCAGCAACCGGACTAATGAGTTGGCATCACTTATGTGGCATAATGAAAACCCAATATATAATTCAAATTTAAAAAGTCACAAACTAATTATCATCCTATAACAAAAACTAAAAACCAATATAGGACCAAAATGAATAATTTTTTACTTAAATGAGAAAATTGATTCGTGTGGGACTAAAATCCCCAACAGATATGAGACTAATTTTGTAATTTACTCCTATTGCTTGATTGCAGTCCTTGTTATAGAATGTTGTAGGTTCACATTTCATTCTTTTTCAGAATGGACCAACTCAGTTTGTTAGTGGTTCCAAAGTGCCCCTTCCAAAAGAGAAGCACGATGAGACAACCCCTCCAACTGCTACCCATGAAAATCCCGATTCTGATGAAGATTTTGACATGGTAGATTTTCCAGAAGTTCCTAAACAGCCATTACAGTCAAATAAAGGCAGCGTCTCGGCACCCGAGATGCTTCATTTTCCCGCCTCTGCACTGTCCGATGATGATGAGGATGATCAAGAAGAATCAAATCAGTTGGAGCCTGAAAAATCAGTTGCAGATGTAGAAACGAAGCAATTCGTCCCATTCATACGCCCTCCATCACAATCATCGACAGCATTTACTATCAGAGAACATGATTCACCTTCCTCTATCTCAAACAAAAGAGATGATGATACAGTGGACTTACAGGATGTATTGGCTGCAGCTCAGGCCGCAGCTGAATCAGCTGAACGCGCAGCAGCAGCTGCTCGTTCAGCCGCTAGCATTGCTCAACTTCGAATCAATGAGCTTTTCAAGAAAAGAGACGGTCAAGTCCCCGTTCCTAATGTTGATAAACAGAACTCAATCAGTGATCCTGATAGTGCATCAGCTTCTCCAACCCAAACTAATGGCCATGAAACTCCTAGTCCCTCGTTTTATGAGCCACCTTCTGGTGTTGATTCCTCTTCACCTCCACCGGACAATGTACTCAGTCCGGGGACGGGTCATCACCAGCCTCAGAGATTGCCTTCTATGGACGATGAAGCATATTTCTCGTACCCAAACTTATTCATGTCTCAAGGATCGAATCTCAGTCCCCATGCTCCGTCATCTACAGACTCCAAGTAAGCAGGCCATGCTTACTTTTCTTGTATTGATATGGCTCTAGCTTAGCATTTCAATCGTCTTAGGGGGTGTTTGCAATCACTATTCGATGTTGAGAATCACTTCTGGAATTCAAAAACTATGAGATGATAGCTTTTTCAAAAAAATGATTCATGGCCCTCACTTGAATTTGCAAACACCCTCTTATTTGGGTTGTGAGGCGAATTGAGCTTTTTCTCTATGTTCCGAACTATGTATTTGTAAATTGAGATGTTGGCCGTTTCCGTAATCATATACATGCTTGAATAAATGTCGCGCAGTGACAGTAAATAATAGGAGGGATGAGTTCTTCTTAAGAATGAGTTGTGTGTAAAATGTTTTCGATTTCAATTTGGTGTTCCGTTTTGTTTTATATTTTTAATTGCCAAAAACAGCTTGAATGATAAAAAAGAGGGTGTATTTTATGTTACACTTGATGACTTGATGTAGTGTTCACAATTTAGTTTCATTTACAGTTACATAGATATATTTATATCTATAAGAGGGTGCAATTTAGCAAATTGTAGTATGTATATATGATCTAAAATAGTGCATCTAACAAGTTAATTCCAAATTTTACCCTTTTTGTACAAAAAGATCATATGTTTGTTTTAAAAACTGAACTGATTCGTTCATTCGGCTGAATTGGAATTGGTCAGATGAGAAGTTTGATGAAGCAAATTTCGAGATATTCGAAGATGCAAATCGAAAATTACTAATATAGTAAAACTTTGATACCAATTATTAGGAATTAAATTGTATTATAAAGAAATTAATAAAATTGATATTATAAAGAGTACATATTTGTCGTTCTCCAACAAATTGAGTCAATAAATTTATGCTTTTGATGTTGTTCGTTGCTATTATTTTTTTCCATAATTATATATGAAATTTTAAATGCAATTTTTTTTTAAAGACAATTAATTACAATAATTTTCTAATATAATCAATTACAATAATTCCATTGGAACCCCAATCACCACAAGAAGGAGACCACCCAAAACTGCAACTCGGAACCGCAACCCAAAAACAGGAGGACTACCCCTAGTATCACCACAAGAGGGAATAAATATTCCATTTTCGTGTCTCAAACCCGGGACCTCAAGATCTCAGGGTGGTGGATCTCTAATCCACACGACTGAATTTCTAAATGCAATTAATAATTTATTAGTTTGGCATTTTTACAAGCACAAATTGTGCACAATTATTGGCAATTTTTAGTCTTTCACAAAAAATTAAACTTCCAATGTTGTACACACACGTGTCAATATCTTATCTGCTTTATCCGGTCCATATCAGTTCGCATTCCCCACCCCCAGATGCCTTGTCTAATCTCCACCGTCCATTACTGTAAAACTTTCAATCCTATCCGTTGATAGCCGCCCAAAACCCCCCCAATCTTCAAATTCCAGCTTCTCCAATTACACTCTCACAGCCACGAGTAGCTCCAGTTGGCATCAACAATGGCCGCCGCCCTGCAACAAACTCGAATCACTCTCCATTTTCATTCTACGCCTTCTTCTCAACCCCACTCTAATCAATCAATTAAACTCTCCCTCTCGCCAGCCTTCAAAATCCCCAAACTCACAATCAAATCCCTCCGCCGTCGAAACCGCGCCAGAACGGCCGCCACCGCAGCCGGAAGCTACGCCACCGCGCTCGCCGACGTGGCGAAGTCGAACAACACGCTCGACCAAACCTACGTCGAAATCGAGAAGATCGAGAAAATCTTCTCCGACGAACAAGTGCTCAATTTCTTCGCCGATCCGACCGTCCGCGACGAGGAGAAGCGCAGAATCGTCGACGCGGCGGCGACGCCGTCGGATCTGCAGCCGCACGTCGCGAATTTTCTGAATATTCTGGTGGATATGAAGAGAATCAATTTGATCGATGAAATCGCGAAGGAATTCGAGGCGATTTACAACAAATTGACGGCGACGGAATTGGCGATCGTGACGTCGGTGGTGCAATTGGAATCGCAACATTTAGCGCAGCTAGCGAAGGGCGTGCAGAAATTGACGGGAGCGAGGAATGTTCGGATCAAAACGGTACTTGACCCGACGCTGCTCGCCGGGTTCACGATCCGGTACGGGCAATCCGGGTCGAAATTGGTTGACATGAGCGTGAAAAAGCAGCTTGAGGAGATTGCAACGCAGCTTGATTCTGGTGATATTCATCAATTTGCTGTTAGATGACATTTTTCACCTTTTCAATTTTTTAGGATCAATTTTAAAATACGTTTTGGAAAGAGGAGTGTTATCATACCAAATTAAAGAGCAATTGATGCAAAAATGGAAGCATTTGCATTTGGCCCCGGTTTTTAATGTTATTATTTAGTCCATCCGTCCCAAATATAAAGACTTGTTTGACTTTTCATATAAATTAAAAAATCATATTGAAAAAATAAATTAAATAAATTAAATTTTTAAATTTTTTAATGATTATTTTAATAAATTAAATTTAATTATTATTTATTTAACGATTATAGTTTCCAAACATAATTAATGATAAGTTCTATTAGTAAATTAATTAGAAAAATTATTATATTAGAAATAAATTAATATTTGAAAAAATTATATTTTGGGATGGATAAAATAAAAAGAAATCTCAGATAAAATGCTATTAATAATATAGTTTAATTTTATTCCTGATAAAAAGAAAATATAGTTTTATTTTATTGAGTTCGTTTAAGGTGAATTTCATATTCGGTTTGATTGGGCTTTAACCAACTATCTAGTAAGTTGATGTTTATTTATTTTAGGTAATATAAAAAGATGGGGGACAATGTTAGTAATTAGAATATGAATTTTAATTAATAATAGCTTAGCAACGACACGAAAATAAATTGTTTGTCCCTTTTTCCTAGCTTTATCGAGCGAAGTTAAATAAAATACATTAAGGATGAATACACATAGAGCCAATCTCAATCAGCAGTTCAAAAATATATATAATTATAAAGATTAAATATACATTTTGATATATATATTTTAAAAAAATTTTTCATTTTTTTGCCACGAAACCACCAGATAAAATGCAATTAAAGAAATGAAAATGATTCTCAGATAAAATGCAATTAATAATATAGTTTAATTTTTAAAATGAACCCATCCAACTATAAAAAAAAAATATATTTTTAAACTTTTTGTTTGGATAAAAATAAAAGTTTGAGTTCGTTTAAGGTGAATTTCATATTCGGTTTGATTGGGCTTTAACCAATTATCTAGTAAGTTGATGTTTAATTGGGCTTAAATCCACTGTACAGAGTTTTAGGTCACATATAAAAAGATGGGGGACAATGTTAGTAATTAGTATATATGAATTTTATGATTAATAATAGCAACGACACATTTCGAAAATAAATTGTATTGCTTTTTCTTTTTTTTTTTTACAATTTTTTTAAATTTTTTTATTTCAATTATCTTATTTATTAATTCAATCACACTTTTTTATATATAAAATAAAAAATTAAATTATATTAAAATTATATTTTTTACTTGGCACTTTTTAAAAAGACACTTTCACCTTTTTTTTTTAAACTGTAATACTTTTTTCTTCTAAACAAAGAATATACACTTTTTTCTTAATATAATATTTTTCTAATTCAATATATATATATATATATATATATATATATATATATATATATTTCTTTTAAACAAGTTATATATTTCATTTAAACAAGTTTTAAGAATATTTTTCATTTAAACAAGTAATTTTTTTTTTTTAAACAATATATTTTTCAAATTTAAAATACTTTTTCTTTGCGTTTATTTAATGAAATTAATTTATGTTCTAAAAATTATTTTTTTTACAATTTTTTAAAAATTCTTTATTTCAATTATCTTATTTATTAATTCAATCACATTTTTATATAATAATTTTTTTTTATAAATTTAAATTAAATTAAATTATATTATATTAAAATTATATTTTTTTTGTATTTTTTTTTTTAATAAAAGATTACCTTTCTTTTAAACTTGTAATAATTTTCCTTCTAAAACAAGAATACTTTTCTATCTAAATAAGAATATTTTCCTTTAAATAAGTAATACTTTTTCATCTAAACAATACTTTTCTTTAAACAATATCTTTCTATCTAAACAAGAATACTTTTTCTAAAATATAAAAATTTTACATAAATTTGTGTTAATCTCATTATATACGACGAATATTAAAAAGAAATAACACGAGAATTTAAAGAATAAAAATATTTGAATGAAAAAGAATTTACCAAAACCAAAAATAAAAAGCTTTACAAAAAAAAATTGTTTTAACATAAAAAGGTTTAATAATATTTTTAAACTTTCTTGTTTGGATAAAAATAAAAGCTTGATTTCCTATTATATACGTACAATTTAAGAAAAAAAAGAGTAAACGCCATTCTAATTTCATACTCAAAATATCGATACTAAATTTAATTCGTATCTTGTCTACCAATTCTTAAATTTAAATCACGATAGTATCATTAATTTCGTAGTACCTCAGTTTCTAATTAATTATTTCATTTTACCATTTTTCTTTATATGTTACTTTACAAATATATATTTATCTGTCACTTAATTACCAAATAGCAATATAAATTTACCATTTTTCTTTCAATAATATCATTAGTAAATACTAATCAATTTCTTATTAATTGTATTCTATATGAATTAAATCAATTAATGATAATAGTCTTTGATTCCTTAATTAATGAGTAGTTTATATGAATGGATAAAGTGAGAAATATAGATATTATTTCTTCTATTTCCATATTTTGGTCGGGAAATCTGTCATCTTAAATTTAGATTTCAAAATTTCAAATACACAATGGTAAAAACTGGAATATCATTGATGGCAGTTAATTACACCTCATAATCACAACATCCCAAACACATTACACTTATAGTCAGTATTAATTCAGATATTTCTGAGTTTTAAATACCCCAAATTAAGTTTGTAAAAACATCTAATAATCTCAAAACGTTCTAAAATTTTATTCAACTCTTCACACCCAATTTTCAATATGAACTCATTTTCCATTTTTCTTATAATTTGCTTCATTCTCCTCGCTTTTGTTACCCGAGGTATGTCAATTTAGGGTTAATTATTTAATCGAATTGCATTTTTTAGTCATTTAAAATATAAATATTGTTCTTTTGGTATTATTGTATATAATCAGGATTATATTTTAATCGAATTTGCTATTTTGTTTTACAGAAACAATAGTGAAGGCTTGTTATGATATGCTTTGCTCTGTACAAATGGAATTAGCAGAATGTACACCTGGAAAATGCATGGTTTCATGTGCTGCAAAATATAAGAATACAAGATATGGAGAATGCACTTCTAATAACATTTGCAGGTGTGTTGCAGAATGTTTTATTTGATTTTATTTTAATATTTATGTTGTAATAGATTAATTTGTTTAGCACTTTAGCTAGGAAAATAGTTATTATTATTATTATTGTAATGTGCTAGCATTTGAAATTCAGTTTTATTAACTTACTTATTTTAAGCGTTTGTTTGCAAAAAAAAAAAAATCATAAGTAATGTTATGTTAAAGTGAAAGAGCTAGAATTAATATATAATATTACATCCTATTTTATTTATTTTTATTGAAAAATGTTCATTTTTCTTAGTTTGAACTTGAATCATATCATGTGATTTTCATATAAATTGCGGCAAATTTAATGTCAAATGTTTACTTCCAAGTTCCAAACGTTAAACCTAATTCCCCTTAATTTTCTTTTCCATAATTCATTTTCATGCATAAGGTAATATATATTGTTGACATGATTTTCACAAACTTACACTGCAACATAAGAGAGGACCTAATTACCTAATATAGAGTTTTCGTACTAAATTAACATACAAACTAAGATCCATAACACAAATTCAAAATAACCAAAAGAAAGTGAGTTTAATTCACTTTGTCACAATGATAATGATAAAATTTTGTGGATATCCAAACTCCGAAGCATCAATGATGATCTCAAACCCACAATTGTGCCATTTTTTGACGAGACAAAATCGTACCAACCTCTCTTCACGAGCAATAGGCACGATCGGGGTAATAAGTGAGCTTCGCCTTCCACTCCTTCGTTTCCAGACCCGAAATTCTCAACATAGCTTCCGTCTTTCGTTGGAGCTTGTTTGGCTTCCATATCTTTATAGGAAGATACTACATCATTAATTAAAACCACATTATTCTAGCAACATATAAAAGATAAAAATATATATAAGCTATAAATCAAATTATATTCGATGTACACATACCAAGCAAGAAATATCTTTATTTTTCACGTTATAGCCGCTGCAGGCGCTCAAAAGTAGGATTTGCACAACGCCTTGGTGTTGCGTTTGTACCACGTTGTTGTGGTACGGTTTCATCTGCATTTACTTGTCAATTGACAAATCGACTTAAAATCTACCAAGAAATTAAGTGTTTTTAAGTAATTGTGCTTTTAAAAACATGATTTGTGCACAAAATGTGTAGAAATCACTTCTATAGTCATACTATTTGAAGAAATTGTACTTTAATAACTTGCAATTTTGCAAACACGCCTTAAAAACAATCACTCACACAAGATTATACACACATATATAAATAATTATACCATCTGAGGGGGCTTCAGATTTAGGTTGGAACTCCAATTTCTCACAAGCAGAAGCATCATTAAAAATGGAAGCATGAAAAACAAAGGAACCATAGTGTTCAAACACCATTAAACCACCATTTTTGAGTTCATGCGACTCCATTCATTTCCATGGAAATAAAATCTTCCTCTTTCATTTCCAGCTTTTATCATCCACCTTCCCAAACTAGTCACAACCACCGCCTTCTGCTGAAAAATCGCGCCTCGCCGTTTTACAGAATTCAGATGGCAAATTCTGAAAAAAATTGAAAAATCTTATAAATCTATCGATTATCCTAAACTCTGTCCATGTTATTAATGTGATTATGAAGTTGCAGCATATACTAATACGCACGAGTTCATTTTTTATTACAGGATTTGCCGACTAAAGTCTGCACAAAATCAAGGGCTGATTAAAGCTCGAAACGATGGAGACGAGTGGCTGAAATTTGTGAATCGACACGAGGGTGGAATAATTGTGTTTGAGCACCATAGCTCCTTTCTTTTCCATGCTACCATCTATGATGCCTTAGCATTTCACAAACTCGTGTTTCTGAACTCGCATTTCAGAAATTTAATTAGTTTGTTATTAAACTTATGTGCATTTGAGGAATATCCCAAAGGAGAAGCATCCACCACGACTTCGAATTCTTTTTTGATGCCATTGGCACGTGCGAATTCGTACCACCCTTCAGCCACTGCAAACCGGTTATACTTTTCACCCGGGTAATATGTGAGATTTGCACTCCAGTCCCTCGTCTCCGCGCCCGACATTTTCAGTAGCGCCTTATTCTTCCGAAGGAGATCCGGGTGGTTGTTCCATATCTTCCAAGGAAGGTACTGCATTGCATTCTTTAATTAATCAAAACACATTATTAATTCTAACAAAGCTTAAATATCTCAAACTAGTACTACAAACAAATATAAATAGGGAGAAAGAAAATGAAAAATAGTCATTTTGATAAATATTTTTTTCTAAAAAATTAGTTTTATACCCATTTAAAAACGAAATCACCCATTATCAACCTAATTTTGAAACAAATATGTAGTAAAGTAAATTAAATAATGTAATTTAATGTTTAAAATATGGAGTACCAAGCGAGAAGTAGGTTTGTTGTGGAAATCGCCGCCGTTGTGGGCGGTCAAAACTCTAGTGAATGTAGGGTTAGGGCCTTGCTGACGTGGCACTGTCGGAATATCAACTGCATTAACAAAATTAAAAAATAGTTAACAATTTTTTTAATTTTAAAATTCTGCAAATTCAAAAAAAAAAAAGGGAAAAGTGCATCATTTGCTTGGGGCTCCATTTGGAGAGAGAAATCTTTGAGGGACAGAGATTGTGACATGAAAACGAAACGAACCCAAATGATGAAACAGCAAAAAATCACAGTGATTGAGATCATGTTTCTCCACAAATGCAGTCCATCCATCTCCATGAAAGTAAAAACTTTTTCTTGTTCTGTTTTTTTTTTTAACTTGGATTTTCCAGCCTCCCAAACATGTCCTTATCTCCGCCACCGGTGAAAAGGAGGAGCTTTCCGACTTGCAGAAATCAAGCGGCATAAACTACGTACCAAACATGAAATTGATAACAATTATTCTGATTAAGAAATTAAAAAAATATTTTTATCAAAAAAAAGAAATTAAAAAATTATGGACTCTACTTATTTTTTTGTATTTTTATTATGATTATAATTTAACAGAAAAAGATTTGGATATATTGAATTAATATTAAGAAAATAATTGGTACACACTAGTTGAGGAAAATTAAATAAATTGATTATTTTCGATCCTCTCTATGTTTCGAAATTTTTTGATGAGGCGAATTCTCATGGTATCGAGAGTCCGGGTTGTGGGTTCGATTCTCGTGGAAGCACTCCACCCATTTAAATTGTCCACTTCTGTTGGACCTTCTCTCCGCAGAGAAGCGATGATTAACGATTCTACCACACGTGTGAAGAGTGTTGAGAAAAATTAAATAAATAGATTATTCTCGACCCTCTCTACAAAGTTCTCGAAATTTTTAGATGAGGCATTTAAATTCTCTCACTATAGTCTAGAAAAAGGATAAATTTCAGAGTACTTTTGTTTTAAGGTACTAAAAGTAATGCCTCAAATGATGATTGAAATCTTCTTTTGGAGACATGTTTCAGATAAGTTATATGTCTCTTGATTTTATTTAATTTTTTGTCTTGTTGCTATAGCCAATAGGGTTGCAACACGTAAATTATTGTCTAGAATTTCGGGTTCCTACGCATTAATTCATGATTCATCCTAATTTTTAATGTTAGTATTTTCCAGGATCAGAAACATTTATATTTATAATTATATGCATTATGTAAAGATCCATTTTCTATATTACTATTTTCTAGATAATAATGTATCAACGTGGAAAAACAATTAAAGAAAAAACAGAGAGCTTGTACTATAATGTGCAGACTTCATAAGAGTATGAAAAGAAGCAGAGAGATGCATGTTTGATGAAGATTATAATTAGAGAAAGGAGACTTACAAGTTGAGTCATGAAACCAGGTAGCATGATTTTGTAGAACATCTTCATTGTGTTTGTTTTCTTGAATTTTTTTTTTTCATAAAATTCAAAAAATTTTGACAGAAATAAATTAACACTAAAAAAAAGAACAAAATTTAAAAAAAAAGAAAAAAAGAAAAGAAAGAAACCAACCTTGAAGTTGAAGAGTGAAGATGGCTGGACCGATTTGTTGGAAAATCTGAAGAAATTAGAAAAAGAAAGAAAAGTATGAGATTTTTTGCTACAACGTAAATTAAAAAGAAATAGAGAATAAAAACAACAAGAGTTGTAGATGTAGCTGTTACCAGTAGGGCTCTGAAAAGGTGGATTAGCCCTTTCATGACTTTTGAACCGAATAAAAATTAATTTTATGGGCTCTTGGTTTTATTAGGCCTTTCAAGAACCAATTGTAAACAAGGCCCAATTTGTATTTGCTTTAAAGTCGACCCGTCACATGACAAATATCTTTTTTATTCTACTTCTATTATTTTTTATGATAAAAGAAAACGAAAACAAAAAATAATAATGTGTGTTTGTAATGTTGTAAATCTGGAAACATCGTACGGCAGTTTATCACTCATAAATGCCCACATCTACCACCACCAACATATTTCACCTTCTTATTTTATGTTATTCCAATTTTTTTGTATTTTAAAAGTTAAATGCAATTAAATTGAGATTTTGACAAAAAAAAACTACTTCCCAAGTATTCTTTTTTAGGGTTTTTTTTTATCGCTCATAAGGATTTACAATTAACAAAAGGAAAAAAATAAACTTGTTTATTAGTATTTTATGTGATAAAGTGATAAAAGTGATGGGTAGTTGTAAAAAGACTTTTTATTAAGTTTTTTAAAAAATAAAATGATAAAGTGAAAATATCAAATATTTTAAAGTGATTTCCATTTTTCCGAAAAACATTAAAGATTGGGACAAAAAAATGAAACATTCAAAACCTTTAAGATTGGAGAGACGGACGAAAATTATGTTTGAAATTTTAAAAAAATCCAAAAACGAGAGGATATAGATCAAAAATTCATCTCAAGAATATAAAATGATTTAATAAAAAGTCCCACTCTCCCAAAAGTTATGGAATATTTCAAAATTTTTTGATCAAGTCCCAAAAACTTAGATACCAAAAAAATGGACATTACTATTTTTATAATACACATTTATTCCATCCATATCATTTTCAACCTCCTCAAAGTAATCTTTTCTTAATCACTATATTTCGGAGGGAATTAATTATTATTATTAGGTTGCTCCTACTCTAGATCATAATTTCCTCAAACTTGAGGGTGGAAATTGCAAATTATATTCCAAGACAAAATTTAAAGAAAAGGAAACAAAAAAAATTCATAAAGTTCAAATTAAGAGGAAATATTAAGAACAATATTTATTTTATTTTTCAATCCTACCCATATATCCATTGGACTATATCTAATATATTAAATGGGTCAAATATTTTTAAAATGGGTCATTCTTTACCTTAATGGATCTTGAATATCTAATATTGTGCCACAATATAATCACCAAAAAAATATAGGAAAAATTAATTACTTGCATTGAAATAACGTTAATTAATTTTCCAACTCAACATATAATATCTTTTGAGTAAATAACTCTCTCGTTTATTCGTTTCATGTGCAAATATTTGTTATAATGTTGTCTGGGACATATTCATTTTCTTGTAAAAGCTACTCCTCAAAAATTTTGAAGAAAAAATATTTAAAATTGTTTGTAGAATTTGCAAATGAACCCAGAAATTTATAGGGTATGTTTGTTTCGGGACTCACCCGGATAACTTAGTACTTTAAAAACCACGTCCCATTATAGTTTGAGATTTAAAATTAGACTTCAAAATCTTCTCCTATAAAGTACACCTACACCCCTATTTTTCATAAAATTCAAAACAATCATATCACTACTTTTCTCAGTCTCAACACAATATAATAATATCATATAAATTATTATTAAACATTGATCTGACATAAAGTAAAATCTCACCCTATTAAAATCTCAAAATAAACACATATTTTTTATTATTCACAAAGACTTTCAAATTCATAAAATTTCGAAGTCATTACTTCCCCGTACACCTAAATCCCTAAAACTAATGATTGAGAATAAGGTTTGGTAGGGCTTAGTTACATGAACCAAATAATAATTAATTCTATGGGCTTCATGGTGGATTAGCCCTTTCATGACTCAACCGAATAATAATTAATTTTATGGGCTCTTGGTGGATTAGGCCCTTTCAAGAACCAATTGTACAACATTGGCCCAATTTGTATTTGCTTTAAAGTCGACCCGTCCTACATGACAACATGGGGATAGAGTTGTATGATGTGAACTTGATTACCGTGAAATTAATTTTTTTATTTTTAAAGATATGACTATTCAATTATCACGATTTATATTCTTTTATAATATAAATCACATCATTTAGTTATCACTATTAATATCCTCTACTATAATATAAATCACACCCTTCACTGTTATGAGTAATACTCTTTATATTAAAAATTACACTCTTCAATAATAATCAAAATAATATCTTTTAACAATATAAATCACACTCTTATACTAAATTTCACATATTCTTGTGTGAATATTGTTCTCTCTACATTTTGTTTAAGAGATAAAATGACATTTGCATTCAAGTGTGAGTTTCTCTCCTGATTGACACGAAGTTCTGATGTTATTTTCATTTTATTTTTACCGTAAGTTCCTCGTCCCGAATTCGATGTTACAGATGATTTTTATATGCATTTTTGCGAATAAGTTTTGCATTAGTAATTGAAATGATAAAATTACTTTATCATTTCAATTACTAATACAAAACTTGTTCATTAAATTACGTGCAAATCGTAAATGTAATATCGAATCCGGGATGGAGAGAGTTCATTTTAATAAATACACACTAGTTGCACTTGATTTACATATGAATTTATCAAAATGAAATATCATCTCTGTAAAGGTGTAATTTCGACTAGATGGACTAATTCGTAATTTAACTAGTGATTTTTTTTTAGGATGGTTACAATTTTCGAAATGTTTTTTCTATCATTTAGTTTTTTTAAACAACAAATTGTTAAAGTTACTATTTCGAACCCGCCAAAATAAATAGCAGTTAACTGACGATTTGTAACAATTAACTGACAATATAATACCTAACTGAATTAAAGTTAATCTTAGAATACACGATTTTGATTCAACTTGGAAAACCAATTGCTCTAATTTCTATTTTAAACCCCTTTCTACGTACATTCTTTCCGATCCATTGATCCAACCGATGAAAAATAATATTTTTTTTTGTACGAATTCCTATTTTATAATAATACATAAATGTAATTATATGACATTACATTAATATATAAAAATATTAAAAAAATATATTAATGTTTTTTATCTTACACCTCCTCTCTGCAAAGCAGGAACCATACTAATTATAATTATGACGGATAAGAAGTAACGATATTTTATTCAACCTATAAATTGAAGTATAATTATGGCCAACTAACTAATTAATTAATCTCTCTTGATATAACGTATATTCAACAAGAAAAAAATTCAAGCAACATATCATAATTGCCTTTCAGAAAAATCATGAAAAAGCAATTACCTTGTAGTGTTTATTTTATGTCTATTTTGTTTGTAACATCTAAAAATGCATAAGTTGTTAAGATTAAAGACGATTAATCTCTGGAGAAAATAATAGAAATAAGTTAAGTTTGGTTATCGATCCCAAATCGATCCTATTTAACGGACGAAGGTTAAGAAACACTACCACCGCCCGTAAGATCTACTAAATTTTCGAATTGATGTGGTGATAATACAATTACAATGAGTCAAAAGTTGTTTTAAATAAAGACTTGGGTCAAAACCCCTCAACCTTTCAAGATGGTTGTTCATTTCCATCTAGGCCTTGGCCGATGGATACTTATAGTTACAAGGGACTCGTTAATTTAATCTTCTCGCCCTCGAATCACTAAATTAACTCGAAAACACGCATTTAATTATTGAACGGGCTTGGCAAAGAAATATATATAACATTCAATCATATTTAAAACATAAGTATGGGGAAACATATCAAGAATAAGAAAGACTAAATTCATTTAAATCAATTTCAAATTCTTCATCTCACACACAACACCATCTCATATAAATACTTGTTTATAATGTAAATGAACAAATTTTTTATTTTTAAATAAAAAATAAATTGATAACTACCTCTCTTTTTAATATAAATCCAATTATTTAGTTACACATTTTGGTCCAATTCATTTAAATAGGCCTACAATATATGTCGAGATTTGATTAAAGAATGTTTTTTCAAGAATATTTAATAAATTAAAAACAAAAGAAACAAACAAAATTTCAATAATCTGAGAAAATATTGTTCCACTATGAATTTTTAAGATGACCGCATTTCATTTTCATTCAAGTGTGAGTTTTATTATTTAGTCAATTTTATTATACAGTTTTATTTTTTACGGCCAAGTTTATTTGCACCCTCAATATATTAGGAAATGCATCACTATAATTAATTTTTAAATTTTAAAAGCACAAATGAAAATGTCATAATTATCTTTTTTCTTCTTTTCCCTTTCTTATAAAACAATATATTAGTTCAATTAGAATTTTAATAAATTCTTCAGAACAGGCGGTGACAATTTTTTTTAAAAAAAACACAAAGTTGCAAAAAAAAAAATGCATCTGATTTTTTGAAAATGAAATTGAAATCTTGGAAAAAAAGAATCGAAATATTTAAAAGGACTAATTCGTATATTTATATCCTAAAATTGGTTTTTTTTTTTGGTTATAATTTGTTCGAAATGTTTATTTAAAATTTTTTTTTTAAACAACAAATTTTCTAAAGTTTTTATTTTCGAACCCGCCCGATAAAGCATGAATTTTTTTTTTTTTTTTTTTAAATCATTAACTGAAAATATAATACCTAACTGAATTAAAAACGTTAAACATTCAATACACGATTTTGATTCAACTCATTCGGAAAACTCTAATTTCTATTTTAAACCCCTTTCTTAGAAGATTAGAACGATCCATTGATCCAACCGAGGGTGAATTTTTGATTTTTTTTTCTAATTATAGATTTTGGAAAAAGTTTGATTAAAAATAATAATTTAATAAAAAATTGTATTAATGTGAGAAGTGAACTATTAAGTGGTGTAAAAATTAAAAAGATTATAATATTTGCATATTTAAGTTAATGATATTTAATAAATATTCATAAGCTACAAAAAGCATCACTTTTCAACTTTTAATTTATACTAATTTTTAAGAATTTATTTAATCTAATAAAAGATAAAAAAACATTTTAAATTTCTTATGTATACAATTTTAGATCACTATAATCATTTATAATTTTTTGCAGATCTGACACCCCATAATATACTTTTGTTCGATATATAGGTGATGATTGGGCCTATAGGCCCAACTATTTTTAACCCTATTTCAATCCTAATTTAGTATTTTGTAATTTTTTGAAAATTTTGTAAACTCTTATTATTTTATCGTGTCACATACATAAAGCTTAGTATTAGAGAGCATGAAATGCAATAATATTACTTCAAAGTATAAGATCAATTATAGAATTTTTATTAAATTTTAATGGAATAAATAAGTAAAATAATTTTTTAAATATATACACTGGCTAGATGAGAGACGAAAAGAAAGATCTATAATAGATCTTTTTAAAACTTCTTTATCATTTTTTAAAAATAATAAACAACTTATAGTAATGAAAATGCAATTTGATAATAAAGTAACCGTGCGTAACTTTTTTTTTTCATATTAATAATTACGTATTATAAAATAAATTTTATCTTATATAATAATATTTTTGTGTAATGGGTTGTTTTAACCCAAATTTTTATGAAGATTGTGTTTTATGATATGAATTATCGACACTAAAATACGAATTGTAGTAAGTGTTTTTATAATAAATGGACATATAAAAAGAAATAAAACGACGTAATTTATATTTTCAAAAATTTCTTTGTTTATTGATTAAAATGATTATTTATAGAGTCGTATATTTATATTTTATTAAAACAAATTAATAAAAAAACCAAATTTAAAAAATAAATATACACCAAAATATGAGTTGATACTTTTTTTAACGGAAAAAATAGCGCAAAAAAGAAAATGATTATTTCTTCTAATTTGTATTTTTACATTTTAATTTGTTCAGTGTAAAATAAGTTAAACATTTTACTAAAATTAATTGTATATTTAAAAAATACACTTGAATTGCACGGATAAATATTTTCTTTATCAATTGGCCCCCGCAGTTGTAGATCCTGACTCCGTCCTGATCGGTGCCCTTGATTTACATAATATATTTTGGTACATTTTTTTTAACTTTTGAATGATGATGGTATTGCAATAATAGAAAGGTTGCTACTATTAGCTAGCAATTTTTATATGGATGCTCTATTCTTTTTTAATGGACAAGATAATGAATTAATTACATCATTTATTCGTGTGAATTTTCGGTTATTTCACAGCACTAATTATTGCAAAGTTTTTTTCCTTGGCCTTTCCTACATTGTGGTAGCAATTTAATTTTGCCATTTTCTAGTAGCAAGTAGCAAAGCACCTATATCTAAACGTAAAGTACAAGTTTTCTTGAAATGTAACAAAGATACTTTTGCATGAGTTTTCAAGAGAAATTGCAGTATAGATGAATTCTCAATGTTTATTTAAGCTTTTGTATTATTATTATTATACAACATTATTTGAATTTTCTAATCAATTTCGTATAATACAAGTTGTAATTTAATACAAAAAATTATACAAATTGCAAATTGGTACATGTTGTAATAAATTGATACATGTTGCAAATCGATATTTATAGAATAAGTCACCGGTGAAACTTGCTTATAGTATAAAATTTATATCATTACACTTACAGACTAATATCACTACACTTATCAATTAATATCATTACACCTTATAAATTAATATTTTAATATTATGTTATTAATGGTATTAGCTTATAAAGTAGTGATATTTATTTATAAGAAATTTATAGAAATTTTGTAATAGATTATATAAAGTATTTGATTAATAATGTATCTTATTATAAAATCTATAACATCTCATATAAAGAGATAAGAAAATATGAGGGACAAATAAGAAAATATGAGGGACACTTGTATGTGACGGTCTTACGATAGAGATAAGAAAATTTGGGGATTGACACTTTAACATTTTGGAAGGTGTTGATTTTTGCTAGTTTGTATCTATCTCATGTATGAGACCGTTTCATACGAATTTTTGTCAAAAAATATAAATGTAAAGTTGAGATTAAATTCAAAACTAGAATAGTTGAGATTAGAGAAATTTTCAAATAATGTAAAAATTTTTCCTAAAAATTTGTCATTATATATATTAATTAAAGATTTCAACATTATTTGTATTCCCTATATCAGTTACTATTGAAGTAAACGGCGACGGCGTCAACAGTAAGATAGAGTCGCATTTCACTATTTTAGAAACGCTGTTTGTTTCAGTAAGATGCTACGACATCGTTTTGTAAAGAGTGACGGTTATCAAATAGACAACCGCTCCCTTTCATACTCCCTATCCGTCCTGATTTTGATTATCCGTTTTCCATAAATAGTCATCCTAATTTTGTTTATCCATTTCCAAATAAGGCAATAAAGCAACATTCAATACTATTTAATAGGAGTTTTATCAATTCGCGTAAAAGATGGTAAAACTATCAATTTAAGGCTCGAAAGATTTTTCCTATCGATTCAAGGCCGAAAGATAAAAACTATCAATCCAGGTGAAAGATAAAACTATCAATTCGGCGCTTTATAAATTTTAAGGTCATGTTTGACACTAAAACCCCAAAACCCGAACACTAAACCCTAATCTCTAAACGATGTCTCCTAAACTCGAACCATGAACCCTAAACCCCGAATCAGAAACTTTGAACCGTAAACCCTAAAAATAAAAAAAAAAGAAACATAAAATAAGGATATGAAATATAAATTGTCAAACACTGGCTTTAAAATGTGTGAGCCTCAAATTGATAGTTTTTATCTTTCGTGCCCGGAATCGATAGTTTTCTATCTTTCAGGTCTTGAATCGATAGGAAAAATCTTTAAGACCTTAAATTGATAGTTTTGTCATCTTTCAGGCCCTGAATTGACATTTTTTTATTTAATACTATTATTTTTCTCTACCAAAATCTTTTTATATCATTTAATACTATTATTTTTTTTACCAAACTCACTTTACCCACTTTATACTATTTAATATTATTATCTTTATTTTTTTTAATTTCCGTGTCAGTAAATGGATAATAAAAAATAGGATTGATGGAGAATTATATATAGGAATCCATACTGTAATTCAGCTCCAAATATTCCAATTACAAACCGCCATAACCAGCGCCCCCACCCTCCGCCTTCCTCACGGCGGCGCCGACAAAGCCCACCCCTTTTCCTCACGGCGTTTGTCCTCCCCCCTTGCTGTAAGGTTTCTGTTGAAGTTTAAAAAAATCTTCAAATTTATGTTTTCTGCTAATTGTATGGTAACTGCTGCTGAGTTTTAATTTTTCTTCTGGATTTTTCTTTTTCAAAATACTTTCAACTTCTCTAAATTGAGGTAAAAACACTTCATTTCAAGCACTAGCCAATTTTGATTTTTCTATAACAATCAATTATGATCACTACATTAAAAGAACGAGCAATTGCGAACACACCCCTTTTGTTGCCCATAATGTGTTTGATGAATGTCCCATGAGAATTTTCGAAACAATGCTGAAGCATTTGATGGAATTGAAATTTCATGTTATGTTCATAGTTCAATCATTTACTCGGGTGGGCTTGTTATCCCTTTATTCATGCCACATTTTTGTTCCAAATTTGTGTTTCTCAATCTGGAAACTACAAATGCAATACATATACTGAGATACGTAGCTTTCCGAATCCTCAAATTTCATATTCCAATTTGTTAGTGGTAGCAGACTCATCTAACGATGGATGCATCAAATGAAGAAACAACTAATGCAGACATCAAGGCTTTCTTTGTTTCGGCTCCTCCTTTGAAGGATGGGGCTGAAATCAATAGAAAGTTAGAAGAATTTATAAAGAAAAACTCAAATTCAGGCAAGTCTAATTATCTTTAGTACACACTCATAATTCTACTGCAAGATGTTATATATCGTTGTCTAATATGTTAACATTTATCTTCAGAGATTGGAAAACGCACTAAGATAGTATGTGTGACATCTGGAGGAACAACTGTTCCTTTGGAGCAGCGATGTGTTCGTTTCATTGACAACTTCAGCTCAGGTTCTAGAGGAGCTGCATCCACGGAGTAAGCTACATTTATGCTATATTTCATTTCGATCATTTTGTATTTTGTTGCTTGTATTTTTGACAGCTGGCAGTTGAATAATGAAACTGCAGATATTTTTTGAAGGCTGGATATGCTGTAGTATTTCTTTATCGTAGGTGGGTTCTTTTACTTATAAACTATTACTTTTGCAATCACTTTTTTTATTCCACAACCTGTTTGGAGTGACGAGCATGTGAATTGAATGCAGGGGAACCTTCCAGCCATATTGCCGATCACTTCCGGATGATCCTTTGCTTGAATGTTTGGAAGTTACGAATGAATCAAATGTAACGGGTTGGTAATCTCTTTATTATCATCAAATAACGCATCACATGAGATAAAAATGCTCTAGGATGTTATGATTTGAATTCATTATTTCTTTACCTAGAAATATTTTCTCTTTATGTTTAGAAAGCATTGCCCCTCTTAATATTATCGTCAATTTGCTTTGATTTTTTATTTTTATAGAACATGTATTCGTTCTTTGCTTGTGTAATGTTTGGTTTACCTTTCAGTGCACCCAAAAATGCAAAAACAGTCAAAGAAGCCATCAGTGAGAATC
Organism: Stenogyne calaminthoides; assembly: GCA_037126765.1. Taxonomy (NCBI): domain Eukaryota; kingdom Viridiplantae; phylum Streptophyta; class Magnoliopsida; order Lamiales; family Lamiaceae; genus Stenogyne; species Stenogyne calaminthoides. Next base: position 30,182,295 of record JBBCBC010000029.1, read on the forward strand.
ATGCTGTAAGAGTCATCGGTGTTCATATAATTAATTGTTCTGCTTGTGTTTTGTGTGATTAAAAAAGCACTCCGGACTTGTCCATTTTGTTGCAGGCAGCTACCAGAGGCACCTTGTTGAAACTGCCATATACAACAATATTTGAGTATCTTCAGGTTTGCCTTTGTCAAGACGTCTTTTGGAATTTATGCTCATAAGACTTAACGTCCATAGAATTTCTTGAAGCTTCTGCATCTCTATGAGCTCCTTTTTTTCACACCTCATTTGAGGATTTTATCCATTTGTGTTTCATGAATTAATATAAACTTATGGTGAATATGTTTCCAATGTGTCGACATTTAACCCCCGTCACTTTTCAGTAAATCCTATGTCTCTGCAAAGATGTTCTTTTGATTAAACTTTGGTAATTGATTTTCTCACCAATATTTTTTGTAAATTAATTTTGTAAAACCACAAATATATTGGGTTGATCCAAGATAGATATTACAAGGTTCTCATCTTAATGAAGATCCTACAGTTACTAAGTCTACCTTTCATTTTAAATGACATTCCACCACCTATGTAATGATTAGGTATTTGTCAAGAAAGCCATCTACTGCCGAGTTTCAGTTGGTATGTGTGCCTGTGGTAATGGAGCTGGTAACTGAGCGCAGTTTTTGTGTACAAGGATTAGGAAGAAGAAATAAAAGTTTATTAGGATATTTGATCAGTCCAACATAACATGTTAAATTGCATTATCTGTAATTGCGCTCATTTCATCTTTTTCTTCTTCTAGTGGTGGTATAGATGGACACTAAATATGGGGTTATTCCTAGTCAGGATTTAATTGCTTGTTAATTTGCAAGTCCCAAGCCTACACAGTTTATGTAGTTTTTTCCTTCATTTACCTAAATCACTATCTTGTATGCTGTGCAGATTCTGCAAATGATTGCTCTGTCAATGAGAAGCCTTGAATCGAGTGCTTTGTTTTATCTTGCTGCAGCCGTTTCTGATTTTTATGTGCCGTGGGAGAGCATGGTAATCAACCAATCTACTCAAGATCCCATGTCGGAATTTAATGTGGAAAACAAGTCGATTATGTTAGTACTATAAAGTTTGAGAAATAGGAAAAAACTAGAAAAAACGAAAAAAAATTTGAGTACCTTTAAGCTTCAGTCTGTTTTGTTAAACAACGATTGTGTAATTGCAGGCAGTGCACAAGATTCAATCTGCATCAGGTCCACTAGACATGCGTCTTGCTCAGGTCCCAAAGATGCTTTCGGTTTTGAGGAAAGATTTGGCACCCAAAGCCTTTTGCATATCATTTAAGGTGATATATTTCTTTCACATTTCTGTAAAATCCAACTATGATATTTATATAAGTGCAAAAATGAAGATGATTTGTTGATGATCTTATAAAACCCAATGTGCAGCTCGAGACGGATATAAAGATTCTGCTGGAGAAGGCGAATATGGCTCTCAAAAAGTACAATATGGATATGGTGGTGGCTAACGAGCTTTTAACCCGTAAAGAGGAAGTCATCGTCGTCACAAAGTCTGGAAACATCACAGTTCAACGGGACAAGACTCGCCCGACTGCTGACGTGGAAGAGCCTCTGATTAAGCTCATTGTTGATAAGCATTCCACCTATGCAAGTTCAGATTCATAACTGTTTAGATCTACAGCTGCTTTATGTCCAAAAAGGGGCTCAAGTGGAAATACTCTGCTTTCTCTTTATAATGTTTTCTTGCATTTGGTTCAAGTGTTTAACACGTGATGACTGATTGGCCAATTTGCTTTTTTGCTATTTTTTTACTTTTTGAGAAATTGAATAAAATGTGATTTCGATTATTATTGGATTCTACTCAGAGATTGAAGCAATGTTTGAGATTTTTGGCTTCTACTCAGTTAATATTAGTTCTACAAAATATTATTTCTACAAATTTTAATGCAACTAAAATTCATAGGGGAAAAATTACTTATAGGTAAATTGCAATCCTGAAATGTACCAATTAATAAGTCTTCCAAATTCATAAAGGTACTCTTTGTTTGCGGATTAAGATTATTAATTTTATGAAAAATTTGCAGCATTGATCAAACAAGGCTCAGTAATTCAAGAACATGTTCTTTTTAACACCAATTTAAAGTACTTAAATTATAACTAGTATAATTACTTAAACAATATATACAGAGTGTCACATGCTTTATAAGCAGTAGGACATTAAATTGATACCATCTAAGCAAAAACTATGTACATTAACATTTTATATGTCTCATCTAGTGATGCTTCTCCCGTCTCATTCATGTAGGTTGTTACACAGATTCGCGAGGGCAACAAGCGGACCAGAGCGAGCTGAGTGCTCGTAGACGTTGAAAGTACTCTCCGAACGCAACCAATCCCGTTGCTGCTTGGCGAGTTGTCAAAATACGCGCCATATGCTGCAAAGTTTGCTCTCGAAGATGATCAGCCTGTTTCAAAATCAATCATATTATATCACCCCTTTTTTTTTCGTGTAAAGGGTATTTTAGTCTTTTCACATATAGACGTACTAAGGTATTGAACCTTAACTGACTAGACTAATATTTTTTTAGTCTCATTTATCATGGTACCTGATTTATGAAGCTCTCGAGACATTCAAAGTTTTCGCGAGCTAAAGCCGTGTGGGAGCTGTAATTTGCAACTCCGGCGGCTAGAAACGAGACGCTTTGTGCTAGGGTTTGTTGAAGCTTTTCCATCCCTTGTGACAAAGCATCCTCAGCTTGCATACAAGAATGCTTTAACTTGTCTACACTAGCATTTTGTTGATCTGTCAAAGGTTGTAGTTGAGCCATTACCACCTATATATTAAAAACAAATAAACAAACTCATGAATATTAGACTTATGAGCAAGTTTCTTGTGCAAATTTTCACCGTTCAAATAATTTTAAATGGGTAAATTATCCCGTTTAAAATTGAATCATAAAATAAAATAATTAAATTCGTGAAAATTTGCATAAAAGTGTTTGCGTAGATTCAAAATCAAAGCTCGAATTATGTAATGCCATATATATCTTTTCTAGTTGATCAAGAATTGTTGTTACATTGATGAGTTCAGAGGGTTTAAACCCTCCTATCCATAAGAAGAACCGCTCGACTGAGGTTCTCCACGTCCCGGAAACTAAATAAAAAGCATCCGCCCTAGCAGCATCTCTCTTCATACGAAAGAGCTCGCAATAATGGTTCAACACATTCTCCACCATTATACGTAGCTCCATGTCGCCAATAGGCGATTGCAGGGCGTTCCTCAGATCACACATCTTTCGCTCCTGCTCGTCTATCCAATGCGAGTATTTTATCTCAAATGTCGCAATTCCTGCACGTTAATCAAATCATGATCGACCAATCAATCCCCTTTAATTTTTATTTTTTAAAATTTCCACTATACATGTAATAATTTTTTTAATTTATATATAATATTATGAGTTTTGACCCCTTACTTAAAATGAAATTCTGAATCCGTTCCTATAATACCTGAGTTTACTGTCCCACATAAGCCCATGTTTGCATTTGCAATAACCATGCCCTGCTGCCGAGCTCTCTCCAGTTCCAACTCCAACTGCGCGAGCTTCAAACGGTTCGTCTCCAGTTGCTGAACGTACGCCTACGCGTACGAACATGACACAATAAACAAAATATAAAATCGGGATATAAAAACTAAACCCGAAAAACAACACAAGTCTATCAAAAATCACCAAACCTTCTTTCTCAGCCTGCTTTTCCTTGCAGCTTCCCTGTTTTGCGCTAACCGCCTCTGTATCTGTTAAAAATCAACACAAAAAACGCGAATTCAGCCATTTTTTTTCCTTCTTCATTCGTCAAGATTATGCATATTTCTCACCTTCTCTGTGAGACTCTTGGTACCATTTTCGCCACGCTCGATTGATTTATCAGAAGTATATTCAATCTGGAAACCATTTTCATTCAACAAAAAATGAGCAAATAAGATATAGTATTAGTTCATTTGAAAGTAATACTATACGACTATTACTTGTTCATCCACCTTATCGTCTGTTTTGGAATCCGACTCTGTGATCAAACAAACGGGGCTGATATTTCCATCGAATGTGTCGTCCCACATGCTGATTTGGTGCATCGGCTCGTACAAACACACCCTGCTTGACGGCGCGAATTGTGTCGTTGGAGTGGTCATTTTTGCAACCTGGAAAATGGACAGGGGAAAACAGAGGATCAGTTATAGAATGAACAAACAATTAATCAATCAAAACAGAGGTGTGATGAGATTTATCGAGTTCTTAACTTAAATAGGAAGTGGTGAAATTTGAATGATGATTTGAAGAAAAGGAGGAGAAGGATTAAGATGAAGAAACAGAAAGAAAAGCCCAGAAAGAGCATTAGAGTAAGAAGAGAGAATCTTGATTATATGATCCCCAACTTTATAATGGTTTTCAACAACTCTTGACTACTTAAACAAATCTCTCGACCCATTTTAACTCTCTTTTTGGAGGAAAATTTTTTTACTCAAAATAATTGTTTATTTGCACTAATCTAATAATGTTCAGTCGAAATAACTAATACTGACCAATTAATACATTTAATCCTACAACTAATACTTCCTCCATCTCATATTTAATTGAACATTTACTGTACACACGAGTTTTAAGAAAAAATAATTATTTATTATTATTGAAATAGATAAAGTTGGGGTCTGGGGTTAAATGATAAAGTAGTGACATTTGTGTAAATTAAATTGAATAGAGTTGACTTTAGTATTAAAAAAGTAATGATATTATTTATAATATTAAGATGTTTGAAGGGTATAGATAAAAGAAAAAAATATTTTATTATTATTTATAAAAATGTTCAATTGAGTTTAGAACGAACATTTTTATAAATATTCAATTGAATTAGTGACGGAGAAAGTATCTTTTAACATGCACTTAAATTGGGCAGTGCAATTGGTACCAAATAACGTTACTTCATTGTGGGTAAAACTCACAAGAGAGTTAATTTCTAAAAGCCAATAAAATTTAACAAAAGAGATCAAATTTTTGAGTTGGAAATCAGCCACCTCACACGATAAGCATAAATTTTACTTTGTTATAAAGCAGCTTTTTACAGGCCAGAGTTGATAAATTACACGTAAAGATTCACTCATATCTTATATATAAATAGGCTGTGAACATGACAAGCATTTCATGTTTATTTACTTTAACCAAACAAGGTACTAAATTATCACAGCACAAAATCTTGCAATCTCAAAGCAATAAAACAGTCAAACAGTTGACACATTTCCCCCCCAACTTTTGGGAGGGACTAATCAGCAAGTGACACAGTTACAAAATGTGGGCCCACAAAAGATTTAAATTAATTTGATTAAATAAAAGTACTAATCTTGGTTCAAATTTATTGATAAAATGCTTGTTTAAAGAAAAATGCAATGAGATTACTAGATTAAGCTAAATAGTTCATATATATGGCTAAAGATTGCTTAGAGTTTTGAAATTGTTAGGGAATATTATAGGTTTCGCTCCCTATATAGAATACAAGAAATACTTATCCAAATTATAGTGCTCTAAATGTTCATAATGCTTGTACATTAGTATCAAATCCATTCTAATTTTGGTAGTTAAATTTATTTTTCCCATTTTGGTAAAATTCTGTATTCGTACATTAACAGAATGTACTTAGTTAGGAATAGTGAAATGGGCACACCTTTAAGTGAAAAAATGCAGAATAATAAAAGTATGTTTCCTGAGAGGATTTCAACAATATCATACTAAAGCAAAGCAGTTTTTTGAGGTGATTATTATACTTTGTTTCATACTAGAATTTAATAATTCTTTGTATTCATCTCATCTCAGATCAATATTATTACTTTTAACCAAGAGTGAAGGTTTAATAAAGTTTATATATGGTCTTTTATTTTTATTTTTAATTTTTCATGTTATCTCAAATGTTATATAGAATTCATATATAATGGTGTTTGTTCTATAAAATGCAATATCCTTCTTAGAATCCCCCTTCGACATTAATTTATACTGAAAACTGATACGACTACTTAAATAATTAGTTGATTTACGGATGAATACTGAATAATCACGAAAGGTAAAAATAAAATCGACTCTCATTTAAATTGAGTATTGTAATTTTTCTGAGCAAGAATTTACATCTCAAACCCTCTATGTTTCAAATTATTTTTATAGAAAAATAAAATAAAATCGATTTTTGTTACATTATAATGGCTTTTCTAAATCAAGAAAGCCATAGAAAAAAAAGTAGTGGCCCTCATCTTTTACTTAACCAATTATCCAAGCTTTTGGAAAGCAGAAGAAAGAAAGCAAACAATATCACTATTTTCCCCACATAGCATCAGAAAGTAACTAATATGTATGTGGGAAAACTCTTCTAATATAGTATCCAAATAAAAAGACCAATAAGTGGACATCACGCATTAAAAAATCAACAATTATAAAGTACCAAAAAAAAAATTTAGACCTGAATCTTAGCATAGATTCTGCAAGTAATTATGAATATACTTCCAATTTAAAAACTTTTGGGGTATGTTTGGTACGAATTCACAAGTTAGACTTTGAAATTTTGATCTCACATCATGTATTCAAAATCGAAACAAGATTTTTGTTCTATACAATCAAGTGGCTCTCATGTGCATCTAGGTGCATCATACATTTATAGTCGTTTTAAAAACATGCAATTTATTATAATAAAATATGCAACTTGTTTACACTTAATCGTACAAGTATCTTTTCATATTAATAGTTGCACGGTTCAGTGGTCCAGTGTAAACAAGTTGTTTCTTTCAATATAACACGTTGCATGTTTTCTAAATACACTATGAATTCACGATGCACCTATATACAAGATTTAAGATTTAGCCCTATACAATCATATGTACAATATTTTGTAGCACAAGATGATGTAATATGTGTATTGAACAAATATTATACAAGATTTAGCCTTATACAATCATATGTACAATATTTTGTAGCACAAGATGATGTAATATGTGTATTGAACAAATATTCGACTATAAATAGCAGCCCCAAATCCAAATTGTAATTATATATTAAATCATTTTTATTTTTTTGATCGGATGATATTTGATCTAGCTTCTTTTATTTTCTAGGATCACTCACACAATTTTTCACAATATAATAAATCAAAATGTTATATTTACATCCAATTTTTCGAATTCAAGAATTTCAATGACACGTAAAATATGCTCATAACTTAATCCCAAAATAAACATACCCTCAAAGACCTAAAAAAAAATTCCATGCTTTTGAGCTGTTAATATGTTGTATAAACTATAATTATAACAAACAAGATGTATAATCTAGCCACTTGGACTATGATATAAAGAAATTCTGCATCAGATTAGCACAAAACAATGTAATAAAAAAAGTGAAGATGACAAAAAAATGAGGAAGCAAATAAAAAGTGACAAAATTAGCCCAGTTGTCATTTCTATAAAATAGTGGGGAGCCCTTTATCTTACATTATCTCCAGGGAAGTTGCATCGAATTATTATGTCCAAAAAAAGACTACGGAAACTTAATTAAGAAAACTGACTGTTAACTGAAATATCTTAAGTGCAAGTATACACTTTTCTTGCCTCATTTCTTTTTTCAGCAGAATTAATAATTCATATTTTAAAGAAATCCACTACATGAAGAAAAGGGATTATGCTGGAACTACTTTTGGCTTTAATGCTTTAAGGATGTGATGTTTGGATATATTTTATTATTTTGTTATGACCACCAATTTTTTTTTTTTTATTACCAGCTTCCTAAGCTCTAATTGCAATTAATTATAAGGGTGTGTTTGATAATCAGACATGATTCCTAACACCAAAACTCATGGGAATTTGTGTATCCCTTCTTTAGTTTGGAATAAGTTTGTAGGAATACATAAATACACAAGTGGGGCTGCAAGGATGTGAACATGTCACACTACTCAATAATCGACTCTATCCTTCTAATGAATAATTCAGGTCCAATTTTTTTTTCAAAAGTCTATTTATATATAAGTCGGACTTAGGCCTTTAGAAAAGCCGTTTAAACTTTGACTCGTTTATATACATAATATAAAATATTTTATGTTTAATAATTATCTTTTATACTAACAAAACAAGATAAATAAATCTTAAAATTACAACAACAATAGAACTATTTTTAAATTTGAGATTTAAGGTGGGACGAGTTTAATTTTTTATTTAGTTTAATAAGCTTTCAGGCCCGATTCGTTTAGGGTGCGTTTGTTTTGGGATTTAAGTGTGCGGAGCAAGTCAGGGTTTTAGAATCCAAGAATTTAGAATTCTTGATGAATAGTAAATCTATGTGTTTGTTTTGAGATTTGAGTAGAGTGAGATTTAACTTTATGTCAAATCAATCTTTAATAGTGATTGATGTTGTATTATTATATTATATTGAGAAGAATAATAAAGTGTATAAAGTGTGATGTATTGAGAAAAATAATAATAGGTTTTATAGGTATTTGTAGGTGTGGATTGAATTTGGGATTTAAAAACCAGACTTTAAATCTCAAACTCGTATGGGACGGGGAGCGCAAAGTCCTAAGTCCATCCGTGTGAATCCCAAAACAAACGCAGTCTTAGGGTCGTGATGAAAGGTCCTTGGTGTTAGGTGTTGTTTGTAAAAGTGTTATGCTATTAACTTTTGTAGGGATGTTACGTTATGTAATGGCGACGTACCTCAGAAAAAATTCAAGCAAATAAAACAAAATATAGAAGTCACAAAATTGAACTGAGAAGAAATTTTAAGAAAAACGATAGATATATAAATGTTCAAATACAATATCACAATTATACGCATCTTATTCTTTGAACTAATTTGCATGAGAATTTTTTTTAAAGTTAAACAACCAACATTTTTTGATAACGGGGGGTGGGGATTCTTAATTAGCTATTGACGAAGTAACACACATCAGTGTTTAATTAGGAAATACAAGAACGAGCATGTATACTAGAAATAATTGAAGCCTTAATTCATAAGCAAATCATCAAATATGATGCAATTCTTGCCACTTTTTTTTTTTTTAATTGAGGTTGGGTTTTGTTAAAAGTTGTGAGAAAACCTTTTTGCATGATTGGGGGCTTTTGATCGTTGCAATTAATATGAACGACACATATTTGAATAATGTGTTGATAGAAAAATAGTGTGGCCCTCACGAGGACAAAGTGCACGACCAGATTGCAATGCATAGGTCATTTTTATATACTTTCGATTAGACGTCGTGTAGAATCTTGAATATCTAAAAAATGTGTGAAATTGTAATTTCATTTCAATTAATTTCAAGGACGAATATGGAAAAAGCAATGGTTTCCCACAATTAATTTGGTGAAGATAATATTTTATTGAGAGGTGTAGCCGTGTAGAGTCTGTTTTAAAACTCTAAAAAGTGACGTAGAAACACTTATTTTTTTAAAATGTTAGACACAACTTGATACATAGGGCTTGAATCTCGATGTACTGCAAATGCACTTTGGTTCTTACATAATTTATTAACTTGCAAGATAATCTTACTCTCCAAATAAAGCTTATAGTTCCCACAAAAAATGACCTGCAATTGTTTTTCCTGAAACTAGGGAAGTAGAACAAGCAACATATCACAATATAGTTCCCACTGAGGCCATGAAATATGGTGGCTTCATCAGAATTTATACAAAATATTCTGTAGTAAAACAGGGTGAAATATAAGTAATTGTCTAATGCTTACACCACAATTTTTGAAGGAAATAAACCTAGTTCGATCTTATTGTTCAGTTCGTGTCGCAGCTTCTTTCTTGCTTTGCAACCTCTGCATGAACTTGGGATTAGCTTTAAGCCTGGCTTTCACATCTGATACTCGAGCATCCTCGACTAGTTTTTGAGCAAATCCAGAGTGCTTCCAGCAAAGCAAATAGAGTTCTGAGACAATCCTTTCTGTTCTCTTCCCGATGTTCAAACCTAAGTTAAAAATGTGATGAAGATTAAGGCATTGTGCATCAAAATATCTCTAAATTATCAACTCTTGTTTCTCACAGTCCCTTCAAATAATGTGCATGTCACTTTATCTAATTTTAATTAGATAAAAAACTATATTTTCTCAAGCTATTGCAGGGAACATAAAGTCAAAGAAACGAACAACTAGAAAAGCACGTTTGTAAATGGGCATACCTTTCACTGGTTATAGTAAGTTCATCTTTCCCAGGATTGTATCGTTTCCCAGCCAATTCTCTCATCCGAATAAACTGATGCTTAGAAAGGCCGAGTTCCTTCACAGTAACAGCCAACTTCACTTTCCTATTTTTCGGATGCCAAGAATCACCACCAGGAGAAAACACCACCCGAGTTTGCCACCTAAGAATTGGGCCCTCACCGGGTGGGTCGTCTGGTTCCATATTGTTATCAGTCACAATATCCTTGCTAAAATCTGGAGGTCCCTCTGCCTCCATTAGTTTGGTAGCTTCCAAGACCATCTCGTCTTCAAACTCCTTGAAAAGTTCATAACCTTCTTCCACATTAAGCTCACCCTTTTCAACCCTATCACTTATCTCATTAAACTTCTCTTCCACCTTCTTCTTGATCTCATCTGAAAAGGATGGTCAAGTCGTTAGAGCACCACTAATCATGCCGTAAGTTTTCGTGCGTTCGAGTCATGGGTAGGGTCGGGGGGAGATTTTATTTGACCTTTCAAAAAAACGACCTTGGTATATGCCCAATTTCAAAATTTGAATATAACGATTTCGCAATGTTATCCCATCAATACATGTTAAATACAATGAAAACCTAACCAGATAAGTTGAAGTTTCAAATTTTAAATTGATATGTAGGCCAATATACAATATAAATGAAGTGAAATATATAGTACAAAAAACAATAAGAACTCAGGCCATAGAATACTGAGATCTGTCCATGATTAGTAACCACGAGACAACCAGATGCACACTAACATACATAACAGAGCAATTTTACCCACCCATAAGTACAAAACTTGGCAAAAAAAACTTGCACCTGTTACGCAAAAATTTCTAAACTCAAGTGATGTTCTTTGTCTTTCCATCTACCTTCACATAGGATAAGAATATGAAAAGAAAAAAGAAGAGAGATATTCACCAAATCTCATTAAAATATCATCACCAGATTATTTCTGTATAATCCTTTCCAGGATTGGTATTTAGATTTAAGACCACAAAGTGTTGAATAATAATACTTGGATGCAACCAATCTACAGCACTGCAATTAATGATGGAACTGACTATCCTGTAGGTATATTACGATACCCAAGATTCCCAACAAATAAAAAATGTTTTATTAAGCTATTAACTATATTTTTAATAAGGGTATCCGCATCCGTCATGCTGTTTTCATACTCCAAGAACCCATATCTCTGATAATCTTTGGACACAAGCTAACTACTTGCAAAATGCAATCTTTTCTTAGACTTTCAAAATTATTATTATACTAGTTGATACTTGTATCTGAAGCTGTTCATTATTCAAATCCTTTCAGAAGAACCACGATTGGCTAAGCATTCAGCACTAAATCTGGGAGTGTACTTACACCATGCAACCATATGCATAAGGGGAACATCAACCTGTAAACCAAGTGGTTTAGCTACCAACTAGCTACCAGAGATCAGAAACAAATCAAACATCACACCCCCCAAATAAGTCCATTTGACTCGTAATATCAGTAAAATAACTGAAAATAGTAATAAATAGAAAAGTCAACATGTAAATGTACTAGCATTATCTTGTCTAGGTTAAAATGTCGGGCAACAGAGGAAATTATATCACATTACCTGGTAGAAGGTTGTCCCATTTAAGCATATCCTCTAGTATTTCTTCACATTCCCTCGTATCCTTAAGGACCCCATGCTCAGTAGCCTCTTTAATCATATCATCCCATTTCGTGTCATCCATGTTAAAATATGGATCGGATGCCATTCTCTTAATTGTAGCATCCCTAGCATCGTATAAATCTTCAATTTCATCGTCAGTTTCATGAATAGCCTCAAAATCTGATTCGAAATCTTCATCCTTTACATTCTCTAGTGGCTTCATTTTAAGCTCATCCATTAATTCCTCGTCTGTCTCTTCATGCTTCCCTGCAAGCCGCCTCTGTAGAAGAGACTCCATGACTTTATTGAGTGCCTCCTCATTGAAGTTATGTAAATAGTCCTCTATATGCTCTTTCAGTACTGCAAACAATTTATGACCAACAGAGCTGCATACAGTTAGTACATGAAAAACATCTAGCATCCGATCATCACTAATTGTGTTGCAATTGAAAAAAAAGAAAAAAAGAGAGAGAGAATCCAAAGCATGTGGCATACTGCTAACATATGATATTTCTCTTCAGTCTTCATTCAACCTATTAGATCAAATCTGATTTGTTCTACCATATTTTTTCACTAGTTACACAATATATTTTAAGTAAATCGTCATACTTGAGTTAGACAATTTAATAGTTTATATAATAGTTTATATAGAAAACCAAAATCAAAGAAGAACAGAGGGCAGCAACAATTTGGTTTCATTTCGCTTTACATAATCCAGAAACTCTACACTCATGAAATTGACCTAAAAAACTCAACGATGCCAGCAACCTAATAACTATAATCAATACCCCAACATGCACAACAAACCACAAATTAATTGTTTAATAAAAATATTATATGTGTGGAACATTGTTCGCTAGAGATTTAATGAAACAATTTTCAGCAGAAAAATAAAACTCCACCTTTGTTGTCTACATCCTCTGCCTCAAACACCGCCGCTTCCTTCCCTTCGGCCACCTCCGCTTCCTTCTCTTCGGGTACGGCTACGCTAGATTCGGGTTCTGGTTTTGAGTCCGGATCCGGATTTCCATTTTCGGTCGAGAAAAATCGCATTCTCGATGGGAAACTGTTGAGAAATTGCGGATTGCTGATGGCATGATTCCTACAGGAAGAACTGGTTGAGCCATTGGGAATGAACGATGCAGGTTTGAGGTTGCAATAGTATAAACGGAGATTGCGAGAGCATAAATGGAGATTTCGAGTGTAGCAATTGAGATTTCTCAGCAGAGCTCCTCTCATGGCGAAGGTTTCTTTCTAGGGTTTAGTAAATTCACTTCTGTTTTGGGGGTTTTACAGTGAAAATAAGAAAATGTAAAAATACAAATTAGAAGAAATAATCATTTTCTTTTTTGCGCTATTTTTTCCGTTAAAAAAAGTATCAACTCATATTTTAGTGTATATTTATTTTTTATGCTTTTTTATTTGTTTGTTTGTAAACGAATAGAATGATAGACTCTATAAATAATCATTTTCAACAAGAAACAAAGAAACTTTTTAGCCAACCTTAAACTTGAGATTATTTCAAATTAATGATTTATTATTGTTACACTTACATACAATTCGTATTTTAGTGTCCATACGATAAGACCGAACACAATTATTGTAAAAATTTGGGTTAAAACAACCCATTACACAAAAATATTAGTATAAGTAAAATTTATATTATAATACACGTTACTACCTCCGTCCCGGAAAAAACGTGCACACCTACTTTATTATCGAGTTTTTGTGAGCGAGTTGTTTATTAGTATTTCAAATGATAAAGTAATTTTTAAAGAGGGTATTATAGATCTACCTCTCATTTATTGCATACATCTTTAAAAATTATTTTATCATTTCAAATACTAATAAAAAACTCGCTCACAAAAATACGTGAAAACAGTAAACGTGAACATTTCTTTGGGACGAAAGGAGTATTTGATATGACATGATAAAAATAATAAGAGAAATACAAAATTTTCAATAAAATTACAAAATACTAAGTAGGATTGACTATAGGGTTGAGGGAGAAAATAAGTTGGGCCTGTCATCGCCATAGCCCAACAATAGCAGTTCCATTACTCTGTGTCATTTTCTCATGTTCAAAATATATCTCACTTCCTGGATTTTTAACACATGGACCCAGAATTATGGTGGGCTTTTGAATAATATTTCAATCTCCACTTGTCATACATCTACAATATGGAACATGGAGTGGAACACTGAAAGTGAAACAGATGATATCATTAGCCAACAAGAGTAAATAATAGCCCAGGTTATTAGCATCTTTTTTAGGAAATACACCACTTAGATAGTTCACCCCTCACATTAATACACCACCAATTAGCTTCCTAAATTATTCTTTTCTCTCAAATTTTTTCATTCATCTACAATTCGAAAAAATCAAAACACACACCCTCAAAGAAAGAAAATATCGTTCTAATCTTCTAAATAAGCCCCTAATCGTAGTTGTTGCCGCTAAAACGAATGAGTTAACTTTACAAAACCGCCGACTGAATGAATGTTTTGCGTTTTAAGAATTTGGGACTGGTTTGCCGATTTTTGATTGATTTTCGTAAAAAAAAAAAAAATTTCATGCTTTATCGAAAAAATATTCTGAAATCATAAAAAAAATTCGAGAAGAACACTCGAAAAAAATATTTTGAAATAATTTGAGAGTTTTCGGAACAAATTATAAAAAAAAAACACCAATTTTCGGATAAATATTTCGAAGTCTTTTAAATATTTCGATTCTTTTTTCCAAAGTTTCAACAAGAATTCAAAAAATCAGATGCATTTTTTTTTTTTTTTTGAACTTTTTTTTTTTTTTTTGGCCAGAAAAATTGTGCACCGCCTGTTCTGAAGAATTTATTAAAATTCTATTGAACTAATATATTGGGTTATAAGAAAGGGAAAAGAAGAAAAAAGATAATTATGACATTTTACTTGTGCTTTAAAATTTAAAAATTAATTGAGTGATGCATTTCCTAATATATTGAGGGTGCAAATAACCTTGGCCGTAAATAATTTGAACTGTATAATAAATTGACTAAATAATAAGTGAAGGAAACTGAAATGCGGTCATCATAAATTCATAGTGGTGCTTTTTCTCAGATTATTGAAGTTTGTTTGTTTCTTTTGCTTTTTAATTTATTAAATCTTCTCTCCTAAAAACATTCTTATCAAATCTCGACGTATATTGTAGGCCTACCTAAATGAATTGCACCAAAATGTGTTGCAATAATTGGTTGAGAAAGATCAATTCCGCCGCTTAGTTATCAATTTATTTTTTTATTTAATATTAGAATTTGTTCATTTACATTATAAACAAGTATTTATATGAGATGGTGTTGCGTGTGTGAGATGAAGAATGAGTGAAATTGATTTAAATGAAAGTAGTCTTTCTTATTCTTGATATGTTTCTCCATACTTATGTTGGGATGGGGAGACTGAAGACAGCAAGGGGGAGGCGCTCGACCAAAGCCCTTGGTCGAAAGAATAGTCTTCGGTCGAAAGACTCCGGCCACAAATGCCAGAGGGCGCGACCAAGGCTGAGGTCGTGTAGATCCGCTCGACCAAGGCCCGTGGTCGAGCGGTTCGGAAGGCCTGCGGGTAGAGTTAGGGTTTTGGCCCAAGTCTCATATTTAAACAATTTTGATTAATTGTAATTGTATTATCAACACATCACTCGAAAATTTAGTAGATC
The DNA here is from genome assembly GCA_037126765.1 of Stenogyne calaminthoides. Classification (NCBI taxonomy): domain Eukaryota; kingdom Viridiplantae; phylum Streptophyta; class Magnoliopsida; order Lamiales; family Lamiaceae; genus Stenogyne; species Stenogyne calaminthoides. The sequence continues at coordinate 30,197,823 of JBBCBC010000029.1, forward strand.
TCCTGGCTTGGTAGTGCCCCCAAACGTTGTCATTCCTGACGAACTGGGTAACCAAACTTAATTCGTATTTCTATTATTTTCTCCATAATTGTTGCTTTAATCCTAACAACTTATGCATTTTTAGATGTTACAAACAAAATAGACATAAAATAAACACTACAAGGTAATTGCTTTTTCATGATTTTTCTGAAAGGCAATTATGATATGTTGCTTGAATTTTTTTCTTGTTGAATATACGTTATATCAAGAGAGATTAATTAATTAGTTAGTTGGCCATAATTATACTTCAATTTATAGGTTGAATAAAATATCGTTACTTCTTATCCGTCATACTTATAATTAGTATGGTTCCTGCTTTGCAGAGAGGAGGTGTCTCCTAAAACATTAATATATTTTTTTTAATATTTTTATATATTAATGTAATGTCATATAATTACATTTATGTATTATTATAAAATAGGTATTCGTACAAAAAAAATATTATTTTTCATCGTCAATAGATATTCGCAAAGACCAATAATTTTTTACCGTTCTAATTTTTTCAATATATTGAATTTTAAAGTTCAAAATAACATATATTATCCGAATGCACATAAATATAGATACATAAATATAAATTTATATAAATATACATATATATATATATAAAATAATTTTGATATTTAAATATGACGAGGCTTGAGATGGGTTTGCAGGACAATTTCTAGAAGAAATACGATCTCTCTCATACCCACTTGATTGGGTCTAGCCCCGCCCCGACCGGAGCGTTCTCAATATAGACTTGGGTTTAGACTGACAAGTAATGATAATCGTAAAAAAAAACAAACGTTCTTCATACGATAGAGAAAATTTATTTGCAGAAATCATAATCTCAAAGTGTGTTGCTCAAAAGTTCATAAAAGGTATTTAAAGGGTCAAAACAAGCCCTAAAGCTTAAAAAGTAAACAAAAATAATAGTACAAAATAGAAAATACTAGTAAAAAAATAATAAAAGACTAAACGGGATGCCAAACATTGGAATTTAGGCCCAGGACCACGTACTTCATCGTATGGTGTGCAACGAGTTCAATTTGAATCTCCATTTTGCTTTTAAAAAGGTATTATAATAGTGATTTTGAGCCCGATTCCAAAAGTTACATTTGTTTCAATTCCTCTCGAGTCTCGATGACCTCCCCATGCTCAATCCTTGGTTGCCAAGTACTCAACCGCAAGCTTTTGCACATCATAGACTCGTCAGTCACTACGTTGCTATCCCTAGTCATGAACCCGAACTCTGATGTGGCTTTTTATGTTTACCCATTTAAGACTACTTGTAGCCATCTCATTTGAGTAGGAAGGGTCGACTCTGAAATACATATCCTATTGGCAAACCTCTTGTTTAGAACTAATTATACCCATCTCATTAGATTTGAAATGATCAACTCGAAAGTACCTATCAAATTATCATATTGTCATCCCTATTCCAAGAGGTTAGTTTAAATTACCAAAAAGAACTCTATGATTTGAATAAACTAGTAAATATACTAAAAAAATTGTTTGACGGACGATAATGCAAAATCACAAAACAATCAATCAACCATGCAAATTAAATATAAGAAAAACACAAGTATAACGATTTTGCATATATATAATATCAATAAAACATACATTATTCAAATGACACAGTTGTTTTGATAATTGAAGAAATATTAAAGAATTTTTATGTGTTGCTCGTTTTCATCCAGTTAAAAAGAAATGCAGAAAAGGTGATTATTCTTAAAGGAAAGGCCAACCTTTAAGAAGGAACAAAGCTTTAGATTCTATTCTAATTCTCTAATTCTATTCCTCCATTTTTTACTACTTTACAAAATATATACTGCTCCAACATTACATTACTACCAACATATATTCAAATAACACACACACACACTACCCTTCTCTTTCAAGTTTCAGCCACTCTCTCCCTCTCTCTCACACACACACACAAATACATCTTCAATAAATTAATTTAGTAGTACTCCCTCCGTCCCAAAAGACTTAGCACACTTTCCTTTTTAGTCTGTCCCATAAGACTTTGCACACTCATTTTTTGACATACTCTTCTCCACTTATAATTTTACAACACACACTTATTACTAGAGATGTTAAACGGGTCGGCCCTAACCCATCAGAGCCAACCCTACATGGCTACGGGCCAAACGGTCCCGGGCCTTAAGCGGTTCATTTTAAACGGGCCTCTAATAGTTGAGACATAATCCCAACCCTAGCGGGTTACGGGCTAAACGGGCTACCTAACGGGCTCCGAAAAAAATTAAAAAAAATTGTTCAAACATTAACATTACATAATGACAAAAACTCGATCCAGACTGCCTCATCATCTTTAATAACAAATGTTCAAAATATAAAATTAGTTCCCATCATCTTTAATAACATAATTGAGCAAGGTTCCCATGAAATTAGTTAATAATATAAAATTTGTATCATCACATTTATAAATTAATATCATAATATTAATTTATAATTATAATGATATCAGTTTCATATTATGAACAAATTTCATAATATAATTTATAAAAATATTATATTATTATTTTATATTGAATTAATATTTTACTTATTTATTCAATTCAATAGAAATTCAAAACTGTTAAAAAATATTGAATTGGAGAGGATTAATTATTAGTTGACTAAATCAAATAGAAATATTTAATTTGTAATTGATTGACCATAATTGATTTTTGTCTTATTTAAATTTGTGAAAAAACTTTAAAAAAAAATAATTGAAAAATTAGAAAATAAAAAAAATATAAAAAATTTGAGTATATATAAATATAAACGGGCTAAACAGGTTTGGTGCTAAACTCATGAGCTAATCGATCCGGCAAAAAGACTGATTTTTTAATCCAGCCTCCCATCGCTTTCGTACTTAACTCCCCCGATATAATAGGTTTAAACGGACCGGCCCGTTTAGCCCGGTCCGGATTAAAATCTCTACTTATTATCCCCTATACATACTTACTACCCCATAAAATGATTTTTTTTAATCTTTGTGTTCAAAAGTTAGTGCAAAGTGTTCCGGGACGGAAGGAGTATCACTTTTGGACGTTGAATACCTGCCCATTCCGTGAATCTCACACAGACAATTACTTAGGGTCAGCCCTTTCTCTCTCTTCTCACACCCACGGTTGTTTTAAAGCGCTTTTGAAGCTATACTGCTTATTCTTCATCTCTATTCTTCACTCACACTCTCTCTGGTCCAATTCTCTTCATTTTCCTTTCTCAATTTCTTCCCCCCTCTTTAATTGTGTGTGTGTGTTAGTGTGTATGTATTTTTTTCTGCATGAAATAAATATACAAACACAGCGACTCCAATTTCAAACTTAATTCCTTTTCGATTATGCTTTTCATCATATTTTTCTCTTTTTAAATATTTTTTATCTGGGAAATTCCGTTTTAGTCCTATGTGAGCTCTGTTTTTTTTTTCTTTAAAAATAAAAAAGTGGAAGATAATTTTCGCTTTTCTAACTAATTTTCGTTTTCTGTTTTTTGGTGTGACAGATTTCCGTTGCATATGGAGGTGATAGTTAATCAGTCGACGCTAACGTGCGCGGAGGTGCCTCTGTTCTTCCTCCTCTTCTTGGTCAAAGCCCATCTCCTCTACATGGCTCAGGTTCTTAAACTGCGCTCAAATTATTTAACTTTATTACATAATTTTAAATCTTCTTCTATTAATAGATTTATTACCCTTTCATTTTGGGTAGAAGTTTGTTGAAAATTACTTAAATTTTGCACCGTACAATTTTACTACAATTTAAGTGTATATTTAAAATTTATAATTTATTTTCTTGTAACATTTTAAAAAAATAAATTGCATGTTCACGTTGAAAAAATACATTTAAGTTGAACAGAGCACCGATGCATACAAACTTTTGCCATTATTTTAATCTTCAAATACAAATGAGACATACTTGCATGAAACATTTTCACGATGATACGAAACATACATAATATGAGTGTTAATGCTTTAACACTTTAAAAAAATAATTAATATTAATTTATGTTAAGTTGTATATCATTTTATACATGATATCGTCTCATATATCATCATTTAAAATTGCATTGACTTTTATAAATAACAAATAGATATTGTCATTTTATGGTCTAGGAATAGTGGTGGTTGGAGATTTTCCTTTTGACGGAACCCAAAATGAAGATAGAGTTGAGTTATATGCTATTTTGAGTTCCGGGTTAGTTTGATGCTGCTACGCTACCCCACCAATAATAATATGGGTATCCAACAAGCCCACAAACCAAGTCTTAGCCTACTATTTACAAATAAATTTTGCAACTACTTCACAAAAGTTTGTACACCCCAAATAATAAGGATTAACAACCTATTTATTTTCTATTATATTGAAAAAATAAATAAATAAAAGGCCCCACCCACCACGCACTCTCCAAAAATGATGAGATATTTTTGGCCTTTTTTTTTTTTTAATACTTCTACGTTAAATATATTTCATTAGATATGATATTAATAAAACTGAAACAATTATGACATCATGGTCTTAATTTCTGAGTAACGTATTATGGTCTTTTTTATATAATAATTTTGAATTGCCGCCCCAAATTGGTCTTCTAGAAATGATACTATAGGGATGGTATATATTCGAATATTCCCTTGGATATTTCTGAGACTTTGGGCCGAACAATTATGAAATCGGGTCAATGGTGGAAATTTTAATATTTAAAACAATGGATTAAATTTTTTGTAGTCATATAACTTTGCTTCGTTTTGAAATTGATCCCTTACGTTTTGACTTTTTGATTTTGGTTCTGTAAGTTTTTAAAATTTTTGAAATTGATCCTGTAAATTTCTAATTTTTTTGAAATTGATCATTTTCACCTGCTACAACAGATTATCAAGCAGATAATCGCCACATATGTAATTATTTTATTATTCCCTTTAATTTCGAAGCGTCACTTGAACTTTTTTAATCATAATAATCTTAGTCAGATTTTTGATCGGGTTTAAAAACAATTTGTACATTAAAAGACAAAGTAAATTGGGTCAGTTTATTGGGTCTAAACTGATAAAAAAATAAAAAAATAAATCAAAATACACAGAAAATTACTATTCCTGCCTAAAAAAACACGTAAAAATTCCGACATAAAATTATTAGGATTAAAAAAGCTTAGATGGTATTTCGAAATTAAAATAAAAAATAAAATAATTACATAGATGGTTGTTACATGATTGGTAACCAGCTATAGCAGGTGAAAGGACCAATTTCAAAAAATTTAAAAACTTACATGATCCGGGACCAATTTCAAAACAATGCAAAGTTATAGCACTATAAAAAACTTAATCCCTTAAAACAATTATCAATTTGATTTTAATAGCACACTTAATAGATGATGTAACTCGACCCACAACTTTCGGATCTCTCAAAAAAGACATTATTTTGTATAGACTTAATATTTATTAGACTTTCATCTATCTAAGAACGTTTGTATAACCCCATAAATTGTTCAAATGGTAATAATGTCGCATCTTTAGACCAATGTTTCTAACGATGCAACTAAATGTAACAGTTGCAGAACATAGCAAAGCTAGTAATGGAGAGGCCAGCTGAAGGCCAATCGGAAGCGGTGGATGCCGAGGGAGGAGACGAAGACGACAGTGATGGTGTGGGTGATGGTCACACGGACGGAGATGGCGAAGGAGACTATTCCGAGGAGGAGGGCGAGCAGGTGAACAATGCCGACAGCAACGGGACTGCCAAGAAGGGGCCCGGAGGGGCTGGTGACGAGAATGAAGAAGATGAAGAAAACGATGATGCCAACGGGCCCAACGATGATGAGGATGATGACGATGAAAATGATGAAGATGACGACAATGGTGATGGTGAAGATGAAGAGGAGGTAGACGCAGGGGAAGAAGACGAGCCGGACGATGAAGACGAAGAGGAAGAAGAGGAGGAACTTCAGCCTCCTAAGAAGAGAAAGAAGTGAAGCATTTCGTACTTGAAAGTGCAAAACTAAAGTAGATCTTTTTACTATGTTGTATTTCCATGTCTTGAATTGCTTTCCTATTTAGACAATATTTGAGGCGACAATCTATTGGAATATTTATTAAGTTTAATGTTCACGCTTTCATAGCTCTTCTGTTTTTTGGTCCTCTATTTTAATCTGTCTAAATAATTTAAATTTCAAATAAAAAATCATTCCAACAGTTTAAAGCCAGTCCAACAGGTATATATACTACATTTTTCATATACAGTATAATAATACAAATAACTCCTATTAAAGCTTTCAATCATCTAGCAATATACAGATTGCCTATATCATGGATTTGGAAATTTTACCGTGAACTGCACTTGAAAGTTGAAACCATCTATTTACATAAAAGGAAAGTTTTTCGAGCCCTTCCTAGTACATGGATCTGTCAGTGGAAAGATGTCAACTTGCAGATGCTACACGCAGAAGCAAACATGGGAGTAAGGTTATTTATAACACAACAATCTTTTGAAATAATACTACTGCCACACAACAAAACTGGATGTAAGGCCTACTCAAAATTGAAACAGGTAACGGGATAACTGTTGCAGTTTTCATTAGAAGCTAGTAATAAACAAAATATTCTCCCTTCCATTACAAGGGTAATGGATGGTGGCATGGCCTGAGTGAATGCAAGATTTAAATAAATCATTCGGTGTTTTTTAACCGAGAAATAAAGAAGATATTGAACAAAAATAAGAACATTCATCAATCCTGGAGATTTTGTTTTAAAACTTCCTGTAAAAGCAAATACAAGGGGTAGCTAACACTAGTCATGGTGAATGTTGAGTTCTAATTAGAACATACAACTATTGCAGATTATAGATGCAACTGCAGACAAATTAGCCAAAATATATATAAAAAAAATTGTAAAGCAACAATGAAAAGCTTCTGTGTTTCCTGTATCATAATTGTTCTCTGAAGCAAGCTATGGGAAAAGGAAAGGGAGGGGGGAATATAATATAAAACAATACATATGTGTGTGTGTGTGTCCTATTTATTGATTTTGATGAAAGAACTTCAGATATAAATGTACATACACTGATACACAGATGATTTTGCCATCATTATAGTAGGCAGAGAAAATCAACTTTCTTAAATGTCTAAGCTCTATAGCGCTATTTTATCAAATACACCTGTCTCAGCAATGCATTCAATTCATATAAAAGCAACCAACTAATGCGGCAAATATTGCAGCAAATATTGATTCTTCAAGTAAAGAAACTCAATAATTCTTGGCCGTCATTCTCCACTCACTCATACACATTCCATAAGACAGAGATCCTTGAGAAAAGATAAATCACATAAATGATTCAAGGATGAAAATTTTCAGGAGGAAGAAAAAGAAACTAGAGTGGAAAAGGAAAAAACCTTCCTTAGAAGAGTAACTATTATCCAAATGCAGATATTTGCAAAGTGAGGTTGATGTTGCCATAATTCGTCATTAGAACTGTTAGCAGAGTTATTGGACACAGAAAAGATTGTGGGACATGTTATACCTAAAAAAATTCCGTTTTAATGTTTTAACAGCAAATAAAATCATAATTTGAATTTTCAAAGCCAAAACAATGTTGATAGATATACACATAAAGCTATTCGAATATCCATAACCATTGAAAGACAATGAATCAAATACAACACAATATATGGACTTTAATAGAACAAGTAATTCTTACCAAATTAGGAGGCGGAAAATCATATCATTTCTTATTTGCATCAATAAACATTGCGCGAGTCCAATGCTCCACATCTTCCGTTTGTGATAGAGGAGGGGGGAAGGTAGGATGCTCGATCAAATCCCAACCTTCAATTAAATTTTCCTTCTTCTCCGAATCAGAAAACACATTAGCATAAAGATAACTCCCAGCAAAGCTTGGAAGATAATTATCAAATGTACTTCTCTGCAAAACAAGAATCAACTGTGAGTAAATGCAAAATCCACTAATACTGTATATTTTCATGATCAGAAGAACATATGGAATTTAAAGCAACACAGTATCTTTTGATTCAATCAGATAAAGATTAATGGTAGCGAGCTCACATCAATTTCATCAAAATAAGTACAACTTTTTATTGCTGAAATTCAATTAGTAATTGAAATCATACCATAATTGGATGAGCATGTGCGCTCTCCATCAAAGTGCTTGATGAAATAACGGAATCTACATTCCACACAGAAGTATTTAGTTGTGGGCCAGGCTTGGACCTGCATATCAAATCAATACAAAGATATAATAAGATAATTTAGAGAGGAAGTTCAACTCTACAGCTGGGACAGGTCACAATGAGATATGCTCATCTCAGAAAGTTAAGTCGTTACTGTTATGATCTAATCAAGTAAAAAATGTAAAACCAAGTATTTTGGGTATAAGCACTCTTATAATTTATAAATGCTTATATTTAACCCAAAACTTAAGACCTAATTGCAGATAAAATCACAACCTTTTCGCAAATTGCAATCTAATCTAAACTTTTGAATCTTGGTAACAAAACTCCTATTTTTTTTTTTTTTTTTTTTTTTTGCAATTCGAACCAACGGATAGATTGCTTCTGCCCAAAAATGATGTATCACCTACCTGATAAACGAATAATTAGTTGTTTTAACATGTTTAGATTTGTTCAGTTGGCAACAAATATTTAATCGTCATTTCCGGGCAGGAGTGAATCTCATTGGTTCGAATTGCAAAAAAAAAATAAAAAAAATTGAGGTTTTGTTTCCCACGATTCAAGAGTTTAGATTAGTCTGCAACTTGCGAAAAGGTTGTGATTTTATCTGCAATTAAGCAAAAAAAGTAATACAACTCAAAACTTGAAGGGCAATGATTGTTTACTTGAAGCTTACATCTTACTTGATGTGGTAATTTGTGTACATTGGGTGCATAAATGAGAAACTTAAGAGAAAGATGCTTATACCTTGATGATACCATTCTCGAAGATAGAATGCTTCGAACTTCCTTGGAAGAAGAAAGCATAGCCAATAATCTTGCAAATGCCTCAAAAGTAGAGACGTCTGAAGGGACTTCTAAAGACAATGACCTATAGCAATATGCAGTTACACATGCCACACTTTTCTTAAGGAGTGATATGCCTTTCTGCAAATCCTTGTGTGATTCAATTGAATGTTGAGAGGCAGAAGAATAATTGAAACTACCACCAGCGGAATCTAACCGAGGCTTCCTCTCAGACTCCATTGAAGCAACACCAAAATTACTTGAGCTTCTCTCAGACCATGAAGTTTCACCACCAGTTGTGCAAAAGTTTTGGCGAGGAATGAAAAGCGGATATTCACTATTAAATAGTAGAAATTATGTTTAGTAGAACTGTGGGCATCTGATTATCAAGTTGAGTCTAGAAGTTCAAAAATATTACCCCGTGGATGCTGGACGAGGATCCCAATATGACTCCTTCTGCCATATTCGAGAACAAGAACCCTGATAGTACATGTGGAAAAAAAAAAGAGAAATCTTTCTATAAAAACACACGACAACCCAACATTCTACAAAAAAAATCAGGAGGACAGGAAGACAGTAAAGAAAATAAACCCTAATCTACCCCCCTCCATCCCCAAAAACAATCCCCCCAAAAAAAAACTAAAGGGAAATGAAAAGTAACAGGCAAATGAATATAAATTTCTAGATGGCTTCCAGGAAAAAGATATAACTCCTTATGCTTGTAGGAGTAGGACTGAGCACCACATCTCATTCATCAATGTCTTCACAAATTATGTGTAGTTTTGCAATAGATCACTCATCACTTATTACATGTAACCTCCACCATTTTCACACCTTGCCTATGATAATCAATGTACAACTTTAAATATAAGGTAAGACGCATTAAATAAAATTTAGGGTCTAAAACGCAATCCAATAAAGAAAATCCACATATATAACAAAGGCAGAGACAGAAAGTACTTCAAAACATACCGCAAATCCAGAGTTATGCAGAGCAGGAGCACATACAGCTTGAACAACAAGATTCAGAAGTTGCACCATATACCTGCTTTCAGTCATTGAGCATGAAGAGTAAGTCATTCATGATCTATCAAGGAAAACCAACAACCAACTTTAAAATATCATACAAAATACAAATATTGCACCACACACAATTTCCACTTAATTGGTAAATTAAACATGCATCGCAAAGCTTTAGAAAAATATATTCTTTAGAACCCAAAAATATTACTTTACTGGAACTTCACAATTACAAGTTGTGTGAGCAATCCCACTGTCAAACAAAAATTGATGATGAATAATTTAGCTATGTGTTAGTGCTATATACTAATACTTCCACCATGACATCAATAGCACTTGAGAAACCACTGCTTTTACATTAAGATTGTGACCTTTCATTTAGCTTCTGAGTCACCCAATTTCATATCTTTTTTCCCCAAATAAGCAGCTCAAGAGCTGAAATAAGAACTTCAAGACCTAGCTAGCATTACATCTAGATTCACACCAAGTAGGAACATATAGTCTGAAAAGAAGGAAGTAAAGCAATCATAAAGCAGAATGAATGGAATACATGACTCAAAATCCCCGAGAATTTGTACCCATCAACGCGATTAAAGAAGTAAACTTCAGAGGTATCAACATATAAGAGCAATTAAAGGAAATATAGGATCTCAATAACTGCAACTAAAGGGGAAAAAAGTATCGCATAATTCCTATCGTAAGTTTCACAACTTTCACTAAGAAAGACCACTAAACAGATATAGATGAAAGTATACCCCAGTGAGGTGGCAAGCTCATTGGATGGAACTGAGTGGGGATCTAAGCCTCTTGGCAAACGTGCATTGCAAATTGTGTCATATATGCCAGTATACTCATCTTTATATTCCTGCAATCAAGTACTAGTATTGAATTACTGTTGAAGGAGCTATCTTACCAAGAAAACTTGCATTACAACTACTTGGGAAAAGTATAGAGAAAGTATCTGCAATCATTAAGATATCAACACAGGGGACAACAGTAGCGCTTCACAAAGAAGTCCAACATAAATGATCAACTTCAAGGCATTTTTCTTCTAAAATGACTAATGAGACTTGAGAAAGTAAAAAGGCCAACTAATATTACGAGAATTCAAGAATTGAAATGTAAATTGAATAATTCCCCCAATCTTAATCCAAAACAAGATAGCTTTTCAAATTGTCATGCATAAAGTTCAGGAGTTCATCATAAACAATGCCACAAAAGCAAAATAGTGTAAGGTCATTGGTGAATCCCAATCTGAAAACTAGAAAGTTGAAAAGCTATTGATGGAATAACTACACGGAATGTCTACTGTCATAATAGATTGCCATATCAAGACATAATCAGTGCAATCTTTTTTTAATTATCAATGGACAAAAAAAAACCCGGAGCTGCTGGGGGAATAACTTGCATATCTGCTTTATAACGACGGATTGTTTATGAAGGCGTTCCGAGGTTGAAATGCAAATTGAATAATTCAACCAATCTTAATCCAAAACAAGTTAGCTTTTCAAATTGACATGCATAAAGTTCAGGAGTTCATCATAAACAATGCCATAGACTAAAAATAGTTTAAGGTCTTTGGTGAATCCCTATCTGAAAACTAGAAAGTTGAAATGCTATTGATGGAATAACTAAATGGAATGTCTACCATTATAATAAATTTCCATATCGAGACATAATCAGTGCAATTTTTTTTAATTGCCAATGGACAAAAAATACCCGGCGCTGCTGGGGGAATAACTTGCATATCTGCTTTATAACGACGGATTGTTTATGAAGGCGTTCCGAGGTAATTGCCATCTGAAACCAGATTTTTGGAGCATTTATCTTAGTTGAGAAAAAGAAGATAATTAATTTTTTAAAAATAAATATATAATTGAACATTAAACAGCAAAAAGGAACTGATTAGATCTAATATCTCACATGCCCCAAATTCTGTGTGCAGATAAGATTAGGGTAATATTTCTCAATTTGTTCCAAGCGATTCTTCTCCAACTGCAATAATAAAAAAGAAATGGCATAATTAATTATGAACATAAAAACAAATATGACTTGACAAGAGAGGACATTTTTTTTTAATATAATTTTTTCTATTAAACCCCCTCCCCTTCCCAAAGGTGACTCAAATCCAGGACCAGTGGTCTCGATAGTGAGTGCTCTTACCACTTGAGCAGCTACACTTCGTCTGATAAGAGACAAGACTTTGAGAGAGATACTGCCTACTGGGCTATCAGGTAATAGTAAAAAAAGAAAAAGAAAAAAAAAGAAATCCATAATACCAAATTCATTGCTGATTCAAGCATTTCATATTTGACTTTTTGATAACGAGACAACTTCTCAATCTTAGCCTTCCCTGGAAAGATCAATAATTCCAAAAGTAGCATAAACCAAAGGATGATCATATGCCAAAAAAAAGCTAAAAAAGATGCAATTGAAACTGAGAGAGGCAAACCTTGTGACACTTGTTCTTTACAAATTCGGAGCTTATCTCTTAACCTTGCCAGCTTCTCATTTTGGAGCACCCTCCAACTGTGTTGATCATCAGCCTTGCCCTAAAAGGATTTCCAAAATGGATATAATATGCAAATAAGAAGTTCAAAATAAGCAGTTGAAAACAGATAGCAAAAGGATTTCAAATTGGTTTTAACTAGGAAATGGACTTCATGATTTAGTACCAATATGGTTAAATAAAATATATATAAGTACGACTCAATTCCATTAACCAGAGCATCGTAAATAAAACTGTCGCGTGTTAGACCAATAGACAAATTAGAAGAAAGGAGCATGCACAGCAACATACCATCCTTGTAATTAGCTGCCTCTATTTAAAGTTCAAAACCAAATTTTAGCCTATCACTTAAGCTACACAAGTATACTGTAATACATGACAATCATTCAGCCTAAGAGAAAATATACGACAAACGAGCAATGTCATGCAAATAAAGCTACATAACCACAAGATTATGCACTAAGTCGTCATTCACTTCATCCCTAGTTTTTGCCTGGATAAACTTTCAATTCGAAAACATTGCAACCAATCACACAATTTAAGTCAGATTGACAAAATGAACATTAAATTACATCAGGAATACCTTTGCGACTAGAACTTGAGTCAATTTCGAATAAAGCGCATCTCTCTTGCTCTTCAATATCCGCAAATTAAAACTGTACTCGTGCAATCTGAACACAATCGCATTGAAAACATGAATTCAGCGGATCAAAACTCCATATTAAAACATAGCAAAACAAAGCAATGCTAACTATACAGTTCACTTCAACTAAAATTACGGAGAATTCGGGAGATTTACCTGTAATTAACGCAAACAGGGCAAATTGAAGCGAGATTAGAGTTCTCGCACACGGCGCAGCAACTGGTTTTCCTCGTCGTCGCCGTCATCATCGTCTCGATTACAGATAGTTCCTGTTGTTCGCGGAAGTCTTATACAGGCTATAAACACCGTTTTAATGAATACGAATTAGGGTTCCATAGATTGGTGAAGAGAGTATATCTGCAAGAGGTTTTTGATTTGCCATATCTAGCTGCTATGGCTCTCTACCTATGCTATGTGTTGGAAATTCTCGTACATCCAATATATAGTTTTTGCGTGTATTATTGGCTTATATATTCGATTTTCCCCAAATCAGATTTTTAAATGATGTTCAATAGCGCTTCTTTTATTTTTGGAATCCAATTATTTAGCCTAACATAGTACTTGGAAAAAAAAAAATCCTACCAATGTTTCATGCGGTTCAAATTTGCCAACTCTACTTTTTTAAAAAATCATAATTAATTAATTTAATTGAAATATAAATTACAAATATAATAATTAATGTATATAAAATTATTGGAATGCAAGGAAAAAGTATAACTTTTTTTAACATTTACTCTATTATTTATATTCAAATGAATTAATATTTTATTTGTAAAATTATAAAAAAATTGCGCGAATATCTGCATTATTCAAACATGTCATGTTAGTATTCTTTACTAAACGATCATATATATCTAGAATCCTACATGTACATAAATAAATAAAAATTGATAGTACACTTGCGCTGGGTCAAACGGGCCCGACATTTCTGGACTCATAATTCCTAAGCCCAGCATTTCTACAAGCCATTTGGGCTGGCCCATCGTGCCTCAAATACACAAGTAGAAATAATCAAGTGACCATTGCACAACAGGGCACCAATTTTCCACAAGTGCATTTTCCTGTTACTGCTCATACTCGAGTCGAGGAAATGTCGATCATCTCATGCAGGAGTGACGATAATCGGAGCTCACATGAAATTATATTGGATTATCTTTTTTAACTCTTCAAGTTTCTGGATAACTTTTGGGTTCATCAGGTCCCTAGCTTCTCTCATGAGGGTGCCCTCCCTGCTGAAATGATATGCATCCAACACTGTCCTAATACAGATGTGCAACTCCTCTGGTGTCCTGTTAGAATCATATATTTCGTCCCGTTATATAAATCGAGGGATTAAAAGAATAAAAGATTGGGTTCAATTACATACGTGTAAAGGCAGTCGACGTCCATCCCTTGAAGTTCGTCTCCTGGCGTAAAAGCATCGTTCAAAGCACTCATGCGTTCTTCAGGGTCTTCAACTGTAAGCAAATACTTGAGTATCCTCATTTCTTTTGGCACGAGCCTCTGGAGATTGCCTCTTGAGGTTTTGTATAAGTGATACAATACATCTTTCACCTGCAAGGAGGAAGAACAATCAAAACAGTGTTAAATTCTTCTATCTCTTTCGTATACTCGTGATCGGGTTTATTATGATTTTTTTTTTTTGGGTTTATTGCATTAAAATTCACGACTTTTTCAAGTTTTGGAATTATGGCATACGTTTTCAAATTTTACAATTGCATCACATTACTATTTTCCGGCAACTTATGCTGACATCTTTGAAACAAATGCATATAAATTCACGACTTTTTGCTATTGTTTCAATTTAATCACAACCTTCTATTTTTTTTGCAATTTCACATGCTGAAACGTGGACTTGCCGGAAAATAGTTCTGTGAGATAGAATTACAACAATTTGAAAGATTGTGTATCCAATCACAAATTTTAACATTAAATCAAATGACTGGAGTTACAGTTGACAACAGACTTTCTAGGAATCTCTCTATATAACCTTATTCTATTATGTAGGTTTGTTAGGTTATAAAAAAAATACATATGTATGATCACACAATAAAGATACCTCGTCTTTCATCATGTTCGACTCTTTGGCAGCTGACCAAGCTTTCGTAATCATGAGGACAAGTGCAGAATCAAGTTGGTTTTTTTCAGCTAAACTATCAATCTTCCGGCAAGCAGCATCTACAGAAGGCGAGTTAATTATATCTTGAAATTTCAACTCCGCAGCATTTAACGCTTCTATACTTTCACTTGCAGTATCATATGCTTCTACAGAAGCTAAGCACATATTCCCAAGCTTCGCCACAGCTAGTCATTCAATAAAAAGAGAAATGTTAAATATTTACTCAAATATCATTTACTTCTTCTGAATTAATAAAATTCTAGTTTTTTAAGAACAATAACATGAAACCAATCAATAATTAATAAGGCTAAAGTAGTTCAAATACTTAATTCGACATAAGAAAAACTGACCATTTTGTTCAGTAGGATTATCATAGAATGATTCTGCCACGGTATGAAGATGAACAAAGAATTCTTTTGTGAAGTCCTTACGACGTCTGGCTACAATTTCACCAATCTCAGATGGTGATTTTCTGATGGCATCAAGAAGCTCATTATGCCTTTGAATATCTTTGTCAATCTGGATGATAATTTTGGAGTTAATTCCCAAGATGAGGTTGAGATATTCCATGGATTATATCTGAAATAGTAAAAAGCCATAATGCCATATAAGG
Organism: Stenogyne calaminthoides; assembly: GCA_037126765.1. NCBI lineage: Eukaryota > Viridiplantae > Streptophyta > Magnoliopsida > Lamiales > Lamiaceae > Stenogyne > Stenogyne calaminthoides. The sequence goes on from JBBCBC010000029.1 coordinate 30,213,717, forward strand.
ACAAGACTATCCTTGATCCAACTACATTGGAGACAGTACAAAACCTTGTTTTGCCCAAAGACATAAAGATGGTCAGGAGTAACAAATGGGTACACCACTTGCACAGTTGCACTGTTCAATTGGTGCACAACTAACACTGCTATTCAATGAAACAGCTTATTGTTCAGTGAAACATATAATACTTACCAACTAATACATTTTAGTAAAACAACTAATACTATTTAAAAATGCACTTGAGTTGAACAGTGCAACTGGTGCATAGAAGTATTTGTGGATGTTCGGTGGTCTAAGCTTAACTTATGGATATGTCATCTTAGCAATAACCTTTAAAAAACATCATATGATGATGAAAAAGGTATAAGAACATAAAGTATCAATTGATCTTTCACACCCCGTTGATCTTCATTGAGATTTTTGGTCTTAAATATCAAAACCACAGCAAATATTTCTAGTAACCTTTAGCTTTAGCAACACATTATATAATGGAAAGAAGAATCAAACCTCGTTCAGCTTTCTTGCAAGCCGAAGTAGCTTATGCTTCATTCCAGGATCACTCTCACTATCTGCTCGGTTCTGACACCGCATGTAGAAGTGGGGTCGAATATCGTCCCATTCCTTGCTAAAAGTTAGTAACCTTCTCCAATCCGTTGGTGTAGGCTTGTCCACCATGAAGACTCCAATTAATTTGTCACAAACTCGAATCATTTTATTATCATCCAATGGTTCATTAGCCAGACCCCCACCCTTTTTATTATTATCATTTTCCTTAGTAGTATCATCTTCTGGATTTAGTTTCTCAGCTGATGACATATGTTCTGGAGCTGATTCATTTGTTGCAGCTGCTGTATTACCAACACCAGAAGCGTGGAAAGAACGACAGCTTAGTTTCTCGCATTGGAAGAGAAAGCCTGCATCCAAAAGGAGTAATTCTATAGAATGTGACAAAATAAATGTCTTTTCTCTTTATTGAAAGATGCTAAAAATCTCAACATAAAACCACTGAGGCTGAACATATACATATAACCTTATTGTAGCTGTATATTTGATTGCATTCTTGGTTAAGTTACACTAGAGGAAAGAACATGAAAATAAACAAATCTATCAGCATCTTCTGTAGGATTCTAACTTTAATAGTTTAATGTTTAAAGAGATAGATACACGAAAGCTGTTAACTCTGTACATGCTACTCTCAAACTAGACATAATCAACAACATGAAAAACCGATTCTCTCCTTCATTTTCAAGGATTAATAAATGTCTGTCAGGTGGCGCATTATAACTTACAAAAGAATGATAATTCCTTCCCTCAGTCAAATTTGTGATGCATGTACCTTTTACAGTATAATTGAACTTATTCCACTTGAGAAAACAAACTAAAACATCTTGTTGGTAAGAAATGGACAATAATTACTCAATTTGTATTTTAAAAAAGCTCATTTCCAATCTCTAAAAGCCACTTTATTGCTTCCAAATGCAAAGAAACCTTCAGTACAGTCCCAGTTAAACAAGATAATCTCATATTTCCAATCCAACAACTCCTTATCTAAAACTATGTCATGTTTCATCCAGAAAGCTCATCCCAAAAATATTAACACAAATAAACGGAATCACACTCACTAAACCATCTCAAACGTACACAAAAAAACTCTAATTCACCGTCATCAATCAAAAGAAAGAAAATGAGAAAAAAAATTATAAACAAAATAACAAATTCATGCAAAAAATTCTTCTTGTTATTTTTGAACTGGAATTCATGTACCTGCGGATTTAGAAAGGCAAATGGGTGATGAAATTCTTGGAACGGTAGCCTTGACAATAGAAAAAGACGGCGAGAAGCTTCTGGAAGCGGTAGCGAGGGGTCTTACGGTGTAGTATGAATTGAGAGGAGCAGAAGGCAGCTCCATTTCCAATTTCTCTGAATCAACACGGTTTAATCTGGTTACTGGTTGTTGCTAGGGTTTAGTGAATCTCAAAATTATTTAAGAAAAAGAAGAAAAAACAACAGGAAAATGCGTCGTTATTTTGTGTCGAGTGATTTTGCAACGGTAGTGATATATAAAGTGAAAATAAAAGGTAAAAATATTGAAGATGTATAATGTATTGTATTGGGCATTAATATTTGTGAATTGCAAGATTAATTATGTATGAACCCATTAAGCATTATACGGGCCCATTTAATCTATTGGGCTTGTTGTCATGTCCTCTTGAAGCCATAGTCAAATATAGGATAATCTTTTTCTTTACGAGAAATATAGAACAATCTCAAACTTAGGCCATCTTTGTTTATATTTTCGACGGGATTTGAAATCTTGTAAAGGAAATTTGAAAGGATTTAATATAAAATAAAAAATATATTTATATTTTGTATATATTTGGGAGTGTGAATTTTGTAGAATTTGATAAAGTAAAATTTTAAAAAAATAGATGATAGAAATAATATTACTCCCTCCGTCCCCGAATACTTTGCACAGTTACTGTTCCACTCGTGTTTTAGCGAGAGAGTTTTTTATTACTATTTTAAATGATAAAGTAATTTTAAAAAATGCGTATGACAGAGGAGGGGTAAAACTATCATACCCCACCTTAAAAGTCATTTTATTATTTCAAATAATAATAAATAACTTGCACGCAAAAACACGAGCAAAAAGTAAGTGTGCTAAGTCTTCTGGGACGGAGGGAGTATATTGTAAAAAATAATGTAGAAATGATCAAATGATTATGTAATAACTAGTATGTATATCCGCGTATTACGCGGGTTTGAAACAATTTTGATGTTATTTAAAAAATTCTAATATTTTTATTTATTTATTATAACAGATTTCGTAATTCGAAAAGATGAATTAAATTTTTTCCTATTGTGAATGATAGATATTTATAATTCAAAAACTTTGAAAAATCTAATTGTTTGAAAGGATTTTAAAGAGTTATAACTAATTATATCTATGCAAGATTTAATACATATTCTTTTCAGACAAATATTTATATTATACAAAATCTTTGAAAACAAAATCTAATTGTTTTTATATTTTACAAAATCTGTAGAAAATTTAATTGTTTGAACAATTTTAAAGAGATAACTGTCATATATACGCAAGATTTGATATATATTTTTATCTTTGAAAAATCTAATTGTTATACTAATTAATTGGTATATAAACATAAAAATCATATCCTCATGCAAAATGATAAACATGAGATTTTTAATTTATAACTTACTAATTATGGGGGAAATTGTAAAATTATTTCATATTTAACTTCACGTTTTGCAATAATTTACATAAATAAAAAATATATTGAAGTCATTCTATAGAAAAAATCGAGATAAAGTTATCTTTATTTCCCACTTTTTGGTTTAATTTATGTAAGTTATAGAACGGAAATGAAGATTTAAAAGTTCATGGCAAAAAATTCGAAAGTGTATAATTCATAGGACAAAATCAAAATTATAAATATACGATTAAAATAAAAAAGTGGCAAAGTCATCTTTATTTCCGCATAACAGATAGAGAAAGATGTGATTTTCAGCAACTTGGGAATATTATAATATTTCGGTGTACGAATTGGACAAAAAGTCTGTATGTTATAGGATGAAAATCAAAATAAAAGTTAATAGCCAATGTTAAAAGCAATAAAGTTATAGGGCCAAAAAAACATCTTCCCTTAAATAAATAAAATATCATGATCAAATAAACAACACAATAAATATTTGTGACTGATAAGCAAATAAAGACAAAACTCTAGTACAATCATCAAAGTGGTGAGAATTTTCAGTTGCTACGCTATCACCAATATACCATTGAACATTCATAACGAATTCATAACTAAAATTACTTATCTCAATACTCCCTACATTATATACAAAATAGGAATATTAATCGCTATGAACGGGTTAAACTCCACAACCAATTCAACACTCAAATTATTTACATCAATAATCCCTGCAATATATACAAAACGTGAATATTAATCGCTATGAACAGATTAGAAGAAACTAATCCACAACTAATTCAACATTCAAGTTACTTACCTCGATACTCTGTGCAATATAAAATAATCCCTCCAATATGCAAAATAATTACACAAATAATTTCATAACTCAAATTACTTACCTCAATATTCCCTGCAATATATATAACACGTGAATATTAATTTTTATGAACAAATTATAAGAAACTCCTCCACAATTAATTCAACAATAAAATTAATTACCTCAATATGCAATATAAGAAAATTTCTTGCAATATACAAATTATATAATTTCACCATTACAATACACATGCATAACCAATTTATAACTCAAATTATCTACTTCAATATTCCCTACAATATAAAATAATAAAATCAAATTTGAAATAATTGATGTAGACAAACAATTGATACAGGAATACCTGAGAGAAAATCCTGCCACGTTCACTTAAGCCAATATACCAATGAACATTCATAACTAACATTACTTACCTCAATACTCTCTAAAATATATACAAAACGTAAATATTAATCGCTATAAACAAATTAAACTCCATAACTAATTCAACACTCAAATTACTTACCTCAATTCTCCCTGCAATATATACAAATCATGAATATTAATTGCTATGAACAGATTAGAAGATTCTCATCCACAACTAATTCAACATTTAAGTTACTTACTTTAATACTCCATGCAATATAAAATTATCCATACAATATACAAAATAATTACACAAAAAATTTCATAACTCAAATTACTTACCTCAGTATTCCCTGCAATATATATATATATATATATATATATAACGTGAATATTAATTTCTATGAACAGATTAGAAGAAACTCATCCACAATTAATTCAACACTCAAATTAATTACCTCAATATTCCGTGAAATATAAGAAAACTTCTTACAATATACAGATTATATAATTACACCATTACAATAAACATTCATAATTAATTTATAACTCAAATTATTTACTTTAATATTTCCTACAATATAAAATAATAAAATCAAATTTGAAATAATTAACGTAGACAAACAATTGATACAGGAGTACCTGAGAGAAAACCCTCCCTGCCCCGTTCACTTAGGGCAATATACCAATGAACATTCATAACGAATACATAACTAAAATTACTTACCTCAATACTCTTTACAATATATACAAAACGTGAATATTAATCGTTATGAATAGATTAAACTCCACAACTAATTCAACAATCAAATTACTTACCTAAATACTCCCTGCAATATATACAAAACGTGAATATTAATCACTATGAACAGATTATAAGAAACTCATCCACAACTAATTTAATATTCAAGTTACTTACCTCGATACTCCATACAATATAAAATAATCCCCGCAATATACAAAATAATTATACAAACAATTTCATAAATCAAATTACTTACCTCAATATTCCCTGTAATATATATATATATATATATATATATATATATATATATATGTGAATATTAATTTTTATGAACAGATTAGAAGAAACCTTCCACAATTAATTCAACACTCAAATTAATTACCTCAATATTTCGTGCAATATAAGAAAATTTCTTGCAATATACAAATTATATAATTACACCATTACAATAAACATGCATAACCAATTTATAACTCAAATTATTTACTTCAATATTTCATACAATATAAAATAATAAAATCAAATTTGAAATAATTAATGTAGACAAACAATTGATACAGCTGTACCTGAGAGAAACCCTGATCAGTAGGATATAGAATCGAAGAATGTTTTCTACGTTTTTATCTCTACGGACGCATATATATGATATGATATATACTGATATCTAAGGAGTAGGATTAGTGTTTTTAAAGAGGATTAGCCAATTATATATTATATTATACTATACTATATATTATATTATATTATATCATATCATATTATATATATATATATATTAAAAATTTAACTTTTAATGAGAGTGCATTATTTTAAAACAAAATAATTTGGTTGAATTGGACTTTATGTAGATTAACGTGGTTCCGCCACATAGGCTGAAATATGTTTACTAATGTATAGTATTAAGATAATGAAGTAAAAAAGTAGGAGAGAAAATATTGAGTTGGATAGATAATAATAATTAAAAAATTTGTGATAAATAATTGATATTGTATAGAAAATTGTGTTTAAAAAAGATGAAATAAATATATTATAAGTATTATATATAGAGTATAATTTTGGAGGATTTAAAATCCTATACTAAAATCTCAATAAGCAAATGGGAACTTGGATTTAAAATTTCAAAAGAAACTTTCCAAACCATATAAACACATAATCTTAGAAGATAGAAGTATAAACACGGTGTAGAATTCAATCAGTTCAATTCTTCTGCACCACTTTTTCGTGTTCCAGAATTATTTTACATCCTGAATCTTTAACACATGAACCCCGTTGGATATTTTTGTCCATTTCACATTTCATTAATCTAAACTATGAAATATAAAGTGAAATATTATTTTTGGAAAGACGATATCCCGAGTGAGAATTCAACGCCTTTGTTGGCAAGAAAAATGACATAATCATACTTAATCAAAGCGACTTATAAAAATATTGGGATTTGTAATTAACAAACAAAAATGACATAATCATACTTAACCAAAGCTCCATGTGTTGACTTTGCAATGTTTAAAAACCGATAAAACTTGAACACCAAGTTTGCAACCATGTACATTTTAGTTCCAGCCAATTTTTTCTTGCAATCATTTTTTTAGTATAAAAAAAAAACAAATTTTAAATTGATGAAATTCCTTGGATACCAAGTTCGAGACCCATACAAGTACAACCCCAATCATCTTCCTCATTTTGTTCATTCACAAATATTTCTTTTCCATCACTAAAAATGGCAAGAACAAATAGCAAAGCCAAAAAAACCCCCAAAAGTGAGAAATCCATCAAAAAAATCAGGCTTCCACAACAACTAACTCAATTGCCCGAATTGAAATTCACCCCATTGCCATGCATTAGTAATTTAGGCAAGGTCAAGTTATGGCTACCATCAACTCCATGCAATACAAGAGACAAACATCCATTGCCCCAACTCGTCCTCTTGAACTCAACCGACGAATATCACTACGATCATCTCTGCAACCCTTACGGTTTAAACGACGATAAACAACAGCCTAACGGATCCCATTGGCGCGTTGTCAGAGTCGAAAAATCCATGATTAATCAACGGTTTAGTTACCCATGTTGGCATTGGGATGGTCCTTTGAAATACGCATCAACACCAACATCACACCACGGATACACCCCAAATTCCATGGATGTCATGTTGACCCACAATTCGAGCCCGGCCCTCATGGTTTATTGCTTCAACGAGCGCGATCAGCGCGCGTGGATTAGACACGAGTGCAATGTGGTCGACCCTTTTGATGCTAAGGGACGACGCATGCAATTTTCACGCGTCATCATTGGTAATGATGATAAAATTTACGCGTTGAGCTTGCAAGGGGCACTTGCGGTTATGGAGGACGTGGATTCACAGCTTGTCATTACGGCAGTGAGCTCGAGTAGGGGTGTTCCGTCCGTGAGCTCGAAGTATTTTAAGGAGTATTTTGTTAAGTTGAATAATGGGGATATCTTGTTGGTTTTCTTGATTTGTAAAAGATCGCATGAAGTTGTGGATGAGGTTGAGGTTTTTCGTCTTTGTTTTGATAAACTTAAGTGGATTAAGGTTGAGAGGCTTGTTGGGAAGGCATTGTTTTTGGATCGGTGTGGTATTTGGGTGAATTCAGAAGAAGTTGGTTGTAAGAAGAATTGTGTTTATTTCACTCAAGGTTTGGATAATGGATGGTGGGTGTATGACATTGAAAGAAGTTGTATTTCACCTTCTACTCATGTGGATAAATTGCGCAAGAATTAATGGTTAATATTTAAATTTATGTTTGTATTTCAATTTTGCATTAATTTAATTCATTTCAACGGAACGTGTGTTATGTGGATAAATGTATCATGATGATGAAAATGAATTACGTTTCTTATTAATCTTTCTATCATTTTAAGGAATTCTTGTATTTCTTTTAAACTATTTTCTTGTGTTACAGCATCCTATTTTAATATCAAGAATCGTCATGTAACTTAAATTGTAATAATTTTTTGTCCTATAATTTTTACTTTTTAAAGTTTGATCCAAAAAAAGTTAAAATATACAGGATTAAAATTGGATACGAGTGAACTTAAATGATGATTCTTGATATTGATACCTTCACTTTTAATAGTAACATCCTCTCCCCTTCTGCAGATATATCAGAATCATCAAAATCAGAATCATATTTATTTTTAAAACTATCAGCATCATTAGGTTGATTTGTAAATTAGTACCAAGTAGAAGTAGAAAAGTTCCAAATGATAAATGAGTCCCTCACATTAGTGAACTATTTTGATGAAACCTCACATGGATGCATAGTTGACTAATGAGATGCGAGTAAGGCCAAGTCTCAGTGTTTTTTCCGTACCTAATTGTGTTTTTTTTTTTTTTTAAATAAATTTTCAATGTCATGTTTTACAACACTATTGGCCTGTTTTAGAATTCTAAAAAGTGTCGTAAAAACACTTATTTTTTAAGTTGTTAGAGATACAGTTTTTCAATAAAATAAGTCTTCTAGAGTTTGTATTGAGTTTGCAAACAGATATTATGTAGAGGAATAATTTCATATGACTTGCGTGGTAAAATGAAATACGATGCTGAAAAAGAGATCTAAAAGTCATACATAATCAAAGAATTAACAAAGCAAAATAATGTGGATAATAAAGAATCAAAAGGATAGAGATGCAATATTTTAGTACCTATAAAAACTTGAACACCAAGATTGTTATACCTATACATCCAGGCCATAATCATTCTTCCAGCAAATCATCAATAAAAATGGCATCAAAGAAAAACAAGGCAAAAAAATGTCATAGAACTTAGGCCGCATTTAATTTCAGTCTTTGTTTTTTGTTACCTTTCCAATTTTTATCATTTTAGTGTTAAATGGGTATATTTGCCCTTTTTCACTTAATTTTTTGGGTTAAAATTGAAAAAAAAAAGTAAAAACATACATGACAAATATTGAACAAAAAAAGGACTAAAATCTAAAAAATAAAACACACAATACCAAGATTTTTTAGTTCTATATGTTTTTACTTGCTTCATTTTCGGTCCAAAATGACCAAATTGACATCAAAAGAATCAAATTAAAAAAATAAAAACATACCGAACTAAAATTGGACACGACCTAAGTTACTTGACAATTCTCGTAACATTAACTCAAGAAATGTTGTTGGTACATTTTGAGTGACTTTTGAAAGAAATAAATAGATATGTAAAACTAATGAAAACATAAAAATTTGTATGAGACAGTCTCACGACATACATTGAGAGTTACTTCTTGAATATTTTTGTAATACTTTTATTTGAAAAAAATACATTACCAAAAATCAGAGCTGTTATTCGAGTTGAATACAGTAAAACCTCGTTAAATTAATACTCGATAAATTAATAACCTCGCTAAAACTAATAACTTGTCCGGTCCCAAGTTGGGACCAGTACAAATTTGGGACTCAATCAATAAAATTATAAGATAATAATTTTTTTGAGATTCCAGTGTGTATATATTGGTCCCGACGAAATTATAAATTAATAATTATTAAAAATAATCCATATACATATATATGATGCACTTGAATATTCTTAAGACAACTTAGTAAAAAAAGAATCTACTGTAACTTGCTTTTTCTTGAACTTCAAATCTATGTTGATATCATCTTTAAATCTCCTTACTGCACTCAATAGTTGTGGTGTTGCCTTCTCGTACTGCAACAAAAAATTATGAAGAGTTGTTGATGCTTGCAATGCTTCTTTTAGAGTGACCGGTTCCAAAGCTATTGAATCATCCTCTGCTTCATCATCTTCCGAATTATGAATGACATCGGCCACTATCTCTTCTAGACTCTGAACTTCGTGACATTGATTATTTTCACCCGGAAAGTCGAGCAATTGATTCACATCCATGATTCAATGCACAAATGTTAGTCCAATGAACCATATTTTTGTATTTTCCAAAACCAATTAATTTAAACAAGACATTCCAACTTCCACGTGAGTTTGTATTCATGGAATTCTACTAGTACATTTGTATTTTAACTTAATTTTCATCAATAACTATGCATGTATACTTAAAGTTATTCAAAGAATTTGAAACTTTGAAGGTCAACTGTGCATATACGTTAAAACCTCTTTAAATTAATAAATTATTAATTTATCGATATAATAATATCTCTATAAATTAATAAAATCATCATGTCCCAAAATTATTAATTTATAGAGGTTTTACTGTATTTGAAGTTCGAGCTTGAGCTGACTCAATGATATTACCAAGTTACATATAGAATTCGACTCGATTTGGCAACAAGTCTCTTGAGTAGAGTATAACTAGCCTTATGAAAATTAAAAAAAAATTGAAACGATCGAAACTAATGAATCAAACTTGAGTAGGCTCGTTAATAATTCGAGTATTTCACAAGTTCGAGCCTTAACTAGACGAGTTCAGTCAAACTTTTAAACTGCTTGTTTTATTTAAAAGTTCTACCAAACACTTATATAGGATTATTGTTGAGGGAAATTAAATAAACGAATTAATTACGCACCTCTCTACAAGTTCGAACTTTTAGATGAGACGGAATTCTTTCGGTTAGTACAAAAAAGGGGGAAATAAACTTACCTATATACTCTGAAAATAATAAATTAACCAGGTCCTTTTTATACACAAATTAAAATCGTATATTTAAATTAGTATTTTTATAGTTACACTAGCAATCAAATCAGAATGGACCGCCAATTCACTGTTCGAATAATTCATACCAACTTTTTATAAAAAAAAAAATTATTCTCTATTATATATATTAACATAAAAATCGATTATACCGCTTTTCTAATTTTTCCGATTTTTCCAGTTCAGATTGGCTTTTCTAGTTCATTCATAAAAACAATTTTTCGAGAGTAATTGAGTTGATTTCATGGCTGATTCCAACTCAACTAGTTAAATCGGCCGTTGACATTAAATAGGAACACATTATGCAATTACATAAGAACACTTAAGAGAGAAAATAATTAATACACATTAAAATACAAAACAAGTTTATATTACAGGACACTTCAAAATTATAGCCACTCGTTTATTAGACAAAAAATTATATAGATCTAGTTCATGCAATAAACTTTATTTTTAATTTATGAACATTTGAATCTATTCTGTATACGATACGAGTCAAGTTTAGTAAATTAGACAAATATAATGAAATAGGTGAAATGAGTCAAGTAATGGGATAGTTTATTATTATGGGAGTAGTATATACTATATTTATACATCAAAAGTTTAAGAATATAAATAAATAAATAGTTACAACTTAATTATATGTACACACACGTTAAAAGGCATGCATTGGACCATTGATGAGTGCGAAGGGCCGCAATGAATAAAATCATAAATTCCAAAAATAGCATATTTCCAACGTAGATTGCAGTCTCATTTTTTTCTTCAAAATAAACCGGACATATATAGAATGTGTGAACGTGACACGTAAGCAACCTGAGCTGTCACCAACCTAAGCAAGGCCAAATAGCCTTCTTACAACTACGCACCACGTGCCACTAAAACGAGCACCCCTTTCACCACGTGCCCACTTTTAACACCACCCCATATATAACCCAACACCTACACCCCCAACACACCCACACACACTCCTCAATGACTTTTCAACGCTTCTACGAAACATGGTACGAGCAGCTCCGGCAGGTGGTGCAGCAGCTCCGGCAGGCCCCGAAGGCGGAGGAGCACCACCGGCAGCAGCTCGTTCAGAAGGTCATATCCTACTTTGGCGAGTACTACCGGTGCAAGGCGTGGGCCGCGAAGCAGGACGTGCTGCTCTTCTTCGCGGCCCCCTGGGCGACCGCGCTTGAGCGGTAGCTCCACTGGATCGCCGGGTGGCGGCCCTCCACGGCGTTCCACATCTTTTACACGGAATCGAGCATCTTGTTCGAGTCCCACGTGGTGGATATACTGCGGGGGTTCCACACCGGCGACCTGGGGGACCTGTCGCCGGGGCAGTTCCGCCGCGTCAGCGAGCTGCAGATTGAGACCGTGCAGGAGGAAAATGACATTAGTGATCAGCTGTGCGACTGGCAGGTATATATATATATATTATGAAATTTATACCATTACATTTATAAATTAAATTGGTAACGCTGCACTTATAAACTGATATTATAGCATTAAATGTTATATCTATTAATTTATTAGAGTAATTATATCACTTTATAAGGGTGATGATATCAATTTGATAAAATACTATATCTATTAGTTTATTAGAGTAATTATATGAGTTTATAAGTGTGATGATATCAATTTGATAGTACGAATAAGTTTTAACGGGAGAGTTTGTGATACTATATCAATATGATATGCCATCTTAATTATTGTATTAATTAATATGCATGCATCAACTTAATTAATTAATTGGTTATTTGATTTGAATCCCGTCTCTTCCTTGCATTTTGTCATGTTCTGTGTATATTCTTTGTGTTCTCGCTCAAGATACCCTATTATTCGGAATTTTGAGATTTTTTTTTTTTTTTTGATCGGACAAAATTAGTTGTTAGTTGTTAATAGTTAGTACACCAAGCACCCAAACACTTCACAAATTCACCAAGTCACCTTATAGCTCACATACTCCAATTTGTTCCCAAAGAGAATCGAACCTGGGTCTCCCATTCAATTGAAGAGCCCAGTGGCCAGGTGAACTAACTGGTTAGGAATTTTGAGATTCTAGTAAAATTAATTTGATAGAAATTTAGTTAAGGTTAGGCAAAATGCGAGGTACTAAATTGAGAGATTAAATAGAAATTCGAGATGCTAAATGAATGATAGTAGATCGCTAAATCTAATAGATATATATTCAGATAAGGTTAGGAATATGTGTTGTGGCGTGGATTTTCTGTTCGATTAATTAAACTTGACGAATAAAAGTAACATATCTCCAATTAGTACTTACAGGAATTGACGAATTGAAAGTATGAAATGAAAAATATATAATATTCTCAGTAAGAAAATTTGGATACTATATATGCAGTGCAGTAGATCTTCACGGTTCGATTGTACATATTGTTTTTTCTTTTTTAAAAAACTATTAATTTAATTAAGGACATTTTTCATATCTGATAATTTGGTAGGATGAGGCGAGTAATTTTATAGAGACGATGTGCGGTGACATTGACGTGAAGATGGAAAGATTGGCGGGAATTCTGGAGAGGGCGGATCAGCTGCGGCTCAAGACCATTAAAAGCTTGGTGGAGCTGCTAACGCCGCAGCAAGCGGCGGAGTTCTTGGTGGTCGCCTCCGAGTTGCACTTCGGAATCCGTGGCTGGGGCATCCAGCAAGACCGTCAAGCGGCGGAGTTTTGAGGGCAGGGTGAAAGATGGAAAGACACAAGTTTTGCTGAAAAGTTTAAGCCCATTTTGTGTCTTGGGCTTATTTTGTTTTAGCTAAATATGTTTTTTGATGGCCTTTATGCCCTTGCCGTAATTTTCTTTTCGTTTGGTTTTATTTGTAGGATTTGAATGTGCTACAAAGTAATGAAACGAGCATATTATAAATTACACTTTGCATAACGCATGGTGAATGTTTGTTGGCCCCTCTCACCTCCATAACACCATACACCATATTTGTAGATGATAACCTTTTCAGAAACGGAAATGCTTTAGTAAAAGATAACTAAACTTCAATTTTAAAAAAAAATAAAATATATATATATATATATATCTTTTATGTTTAAGAAAATGTCACTTTCCTTTTATTAATGCTTCCGTTTTGCAATTAAAGGCCCAATATGGAGCAACTCTATTTTCTTTGTATAAAATAAAGGCCCATCATTGAGAGCCCATTTGTATTTTTGGCCTTATATATTTGGATATCAAGCAATATCCCACGTCAAAATAATATGGGAGGATCATGTGATTTATTAAGATGTACATTATCTTCATTGATATGAGTCCTTTTGGCAGATGTCCAAAAATAAATTTGTGTAGAATTGATCCAAAGCGGATAATATCATTACCAATGCATGAATTTGGGTCCGAACGGAGGTCTCTATGGACCTGGCGGCGTTGGCCTAAATAGAGCAGGTCGTTTGAGGGGAGGTTCTGTTGTCTTTATTTGAATATGGGATGATTATGGGGTTTATTAGGATGTACACTATCTCCATTAGTATGAGATTTTTTGAGAGATCCTCAAAAATAAATTCGTGCGGGCTTAGCCCAAAGCGGACAATATTGTACTAATACGAAAATTTGAGTCCATCTAGGGTCCTAACATTATATTTTCGTAGAAAATCTGCTTGTAGAGAATTTGAAAAATAAAAAATGTATATATAATTAAAAAGAGTGGGTCTCCTGTGCACCAAGTGCGCACCGTGCACTCGGGTATAGGAGTGACTCATTAAGAAAATGAGACATCGCCATTAGTGAAAGGGAGGATCCACAATAAAATGAGCAGGGTCAAAGTGAGTACACGAATCTAGAATTCGTGCACCAAGTGTATATGAGACCTTGACAATTAAAAAATTTGTAGGCAAGTCATGTTCAATCTATATTATTTAAGAATAAAAATATTTTCGTTAGAAACTCTGTAAAAATATACCGAAAAATTGTATAGGCAATTCTCAATGTTCCCGTGGTTAATTAATGAGCAGGCTTCTTCGCTAGTATTTAATTAACTAAATTGGCAAGATAAACTATAGTGTGAACAGGTTTCACGGTGAAACTGGTTAAGAAGTTTGATTTATATTACTAAAGAGTATGACTTTTTACTGTAAAAGATGTGACGTTTTATTATAAAGAGTATTATTCATAAAAGTGAAGAGTATGACTTATATTATAGCAAATAGTGTCGTAGTGATATATGAAAAGTGTGACTTATATTATTAAAGGATGTGACTTATATTATTAAAGAGTATGTTTATAAAAAAAAATTAATTTTACGGTGAACAAGTTCCACAGTATACCAACTCCATTGACAAATGGGTAGCAACTTCTTTTTGTTGATGGGCCGCCGAAATGAATCAAGAGACAATAGATAGCTTAAATATTTCTGCTTCTTGGCCTCAAATTGATGGAATGTGGGCTACCACTTATAAGGGGCAACCATTTTCAAGTTTATTTCTTCGGTTTAATAATCACGTGTTTTGCTTTCAAACATTCTCGTTTTGAATAAATAATGCATGAAATCCTAATAAGTTAACCCAATTTTACACATGAATCTCAGACAATTATCCCACTAATTATCGGCAGGAAATGTTGTTTTTCATTAATTTTGAACATACGTCTCGATTTTTTTCCGAATATTTTGACCGAACTCGGTTGTGTCATTCAATTATTTTGGTCTTATGTTTCATTATTTTGATTTTATTAAATCTAATTTGTATATTATTCTCAACTTATAAACTTAATCAAGACTACATTTCGAAACAAAATAAAAGATTAATGTAAATAAAAAAGCAGATCATTTTTTTTATATAGACTCACTAATAGATGATTTTGTTGTGAAATATTATGGGGTTCTTATAAGATCAAATGATGATTTAAACTCATATCGTGAAAGTTTCAACTCCGGATGCTAAGCTGGGATAATAATCTATCAATAACTCAAAACAATGTTAATTATATTTTAGGGGGAAATTATTTTGAAAGGGTCGGTACAAGTCAATGAGCATTAGAATATATATAAGGGAATATTATTTCCCATATCTTAATTAATCGTGCGAATTATCGAAACAGAGAAAATATTTTATGAACTCACAACAGAGTATGTGGTAAAAAATGATTCCATTGTGTTAATTATAAATTGTCAGATGCAAAAGTGAGTTGGGAAAAATATATTTCAAACATATCACTGAACAATGTTCCTTTAGATGCAAAAGAGAAGTTAAATCAACCACACTTCTAAACAGGACCGAAAACTGAATTCTGAAAGGTAACAAGGCACAATTCAATTGGGGAAAAGGAACAAACTTACAGGACTAAAAAAACATTTCCCCTCAAAAATCTCTAATCTATCATCTAATTAACCAAATTAGATGAGAAAGAAACTCCTAAAATCCATGAATGCATTAAAAAAAACAAGAGCCAACTCTTTCTCAAAAAAGTCATCATCTTCATCTTCACTCTGCATTTTCTGATACTCCTTCACAACCACCTCCGGCACCACCGCGCTCCGACATAAAGGACACGTGGCATTATACCCTTTAAGTTTCAGCCATTTTTCCAAGCAATTTGCATGAAAAACATGCTTGCAAACATCTAATTCAATTCCCTCTTCCCCTTCTTCAATCTCCAATAAACACACGCTACATTCGTCTAAATCGGGGCCTCATTTTTTCGCTGTGAAGAAATTTAGAGATTTTCTTGTTGATCATGGACGCATATTTGTACCTAATAGTGATGATGTTATAGTATTTAACGAAAATGAAACCTGAAAACATGAATATCTTGATCAATTCTGGGAGGATTGATAAAAATGCAGCAAGGAATTTGTGAGGGTAATTGAAGAGTTTTGCTAGAGATCCCATCTTTAATTTTCAAGACAAATTAGGAAAATAGTGAAGTTACAATATATGTGTGTGTAGTATGGTATATATACAGCAAGAATTTTGGTTGTTACAATATTAAAATAAGATTAATAATTAATTTAAAACTTAAGCAACTAACACACATGGAAAATTTGATTATAAAATATATAAAATAAGATTAATAATTAATTTAAAACTTAAGCAACTAACACACATGGAAAATTTGATTATAAAATATATATATCACACACAAGAAATGACCCACTATGATTAATTATGTGTTGTTTACGTACGGATTTATAACAAAACAAAATAATACTGTGAGGGTTGTGTGTGAAACACTGAAGCGCGTTAGATCCAAAATTAATTAATTGGGTACACGTTAAACTAACAATTGTAATTAAAGTAATTGTTCTAAATATATATACAGATATAATAAAAAAAATCGAGGGGATATCATTGTCATGACATAGTTAATTAATTATTGGTGGAAGGCCATGAGAATAAAAATAAAGGGAATAATTACTGTATTTTAATTTCCTAATCTCCCCATTAGTCGTTCTCATGCATATTGTTAGGAGTAAATTAAACATAAATTTTGAAAAAAAAAACTCTTGCCGACTCCATGAACTTTTTTTTTTAGTATAAAAATATTGTGCATGTGCATTATCATTGCTATGCATATGCAGTATCACTGTTCAAAACATCAAGTATCTTTTTAACTGTGATACTGTTATGTATAATAGTGACAATAGAAAAAAGAGTTCACGTGAACCTGAATTCATATTAAAACTGAGAAAAAAAGGTTTTTGGTCACATAACTTATCTACTGTCCATTTTTCGTCCCAAAAAATTTAACTGTCCAATTTTAGTCCCACAACTAAATTGATTTTTCAATTTTGGTCCCATTTTTGCCAAAAAATGCGAATAACGCCGTTTTGATGACGTGTCGATAAAATTTGGGGGTTCTCTATACTCTCGATGACGTTAACGCTGACTATTTATTTCTTTTTATTTTTTTACGTTTTTCAATTAAACTACACATGTGTAAATAATTCAATAAATCTAATCAAAATTAAAATTTCAAATCTATAAATTTAAGAACATCTAAATTTTACCGGCACGTGACTTGCATAAGACCGAAAATTACATTTTTTTCCAATTTTTCGGTGAAAATGAGACCAAAATTGGACAATCCATTTAGTTATGGGACTAAAATTGGACATTAAATTTTTTTGGGACGAAAAATAGACAGTTCATAAGTTATGGGACCAAAAAAAAAAATTTCTCTATTAAAACTACTCTAAATTTTGATTATCATTTTAAAACTGAATTAGAAATTAGACTCAACCATATCAACTACAATGGTACATTATACAAATTAATTAAACTAATTATTAGTTATGATAATTCATCATGATTCCCATCCAATTTGATTTTCATTATTTCTGTAATTAGAGAACCTAATTAATTATTAAGTTCTACTCCCCTAAGAAATGAGTTTTTGAGGATGATAATCAGTTTTGTTAATTAAATATTCCCTGTAGCGCTTTCTTAATTTGTGTTGGCAATAGAGATCGATGAGTATTGGAATTATTTTAAGTAGGGACTAATGCAGGATTTCGTCGCAATGAACAAAAAAATTCATATTATAATATTATAAAATTAGAGACGGATCATAAGGGAGGTTGCACCGGGCTCCAGTCCAGTGCAAGCCCCCACTAACCTGTTATATATCTGTATATAACATGTGAATAAAATTCAATATACGAATTTAAGCCTAACCTAATATTATTTTTTATTTTATATATTAATTTACAAATCTCAATTTAAAATTAAAGTTCATCCCCACACTCTGTATTCAGTTATTAAATTAAGATACTACTTGATATAAAAAAAATTTCTTATCCATCGTGTCTCTCCTTTTTTTTTCTTATTATACTTTTAATTAAAATATTGAGATTTAAGACTTTCATCCGCAACAAAGATTTTATTTTATTGTAATTTTGAATGTATTTTCTTGAGGCTTTCATACCAAAAAATTTAAAATTTAATTATCTGAATATGGTTCTATTTCTTTTATTTAGTACTTTTATTTATTTAACTTTTTTAGTGTTAAATATCTATATTGTTTTCTCAATATTTGTCCTTTTCTTTTGAGGAATATGTATTAATAATTTATTTTTTAGTTGTTATATATTGTGATAATGATAAAATTTTAACCACTTTAATATTAGAAAAAGAGAAATTGTAAATGTAATAATGTATTAACATGAGTTAAATGAGATATTTTTTAAAATTGGTAAACGTTTCTTGAAATGTTTAAAAAAATATTGAGCATAAATTGTATGATTTTATTTTAACTAAATATTATTTATAATTAGGGATATATTTTATAAATGAACACCAATCTATTAAAATGCATTTTATTAAAAATTGAGATAAATTCGAATTTAATTATTGACGAGTTTTATGTTTTGAAGTCCCATATGACACCACCTAAATTAATATATTAAAAAATATAATATGTAAATATAAAATTATAAAGTGACGAAACTTCAAAAAATTTCAGTCTACCCCATCGTTAAATCCTAGATCCATCGCTGATTATAATGTTATTAAAAAATAATTAATAGTTAAAATATATTTTGTAAGGGTTCAAAAAATTATATACTAGCGGGGCAAAATGCAATTACTTGCAATGATGTTTGCATCTTTTTCCTTCTCTTTTGGTTAGATTTTTTTCTGTCGATACAGTGGCCGTTTAATTAAGACTTATTGTTTTTTTTTTAATAGTTCTCATTGTTGGGTCAAGCTTTCAAATATTAAGAATGATCGACTTTTTTATCAAATTGTGTTCTTAATTAAATATTTCGTTTGATTTTAAACAAAAACCCTAAGGCATGCAAGGGGGCATATACCGTACCATATCGTATCGGTCATACCGTATACCGTACCGTAATTTATTGTATGTGAAAATTTATACCGTAACGTAACGAAAATTACGGTATACCGAAGTTCGTTATACTTTGAAGGCATACTTTGAAATTAATCAAAAAATTTAACCTCATCAAGTTAACAATAAATAACTAATAAAGACAAAAACATGTATGAGACGGTTTCATACATGAGATAGGGTACAACCTAATACAAATAACACTCATCTTTCCAAAATATTAAAGTGTTTATACACAATTTATGCTCCGTTTTACTGTGAAACTGTCTCACATAAGTGTGTCTCAATTATAAATAGATGTATATAAAAAATTCAAATGGGTCCGGGCCACTGACCTAAGATGCAAAAGTGAATTGGGAAGCATATAGTATTTCACATGTACAGTATTGAACAATATTCCATATAATATAGATGCAAAAAGCGAAGTAAACTAAACAGGACCGAAAACTGAATTGTGAAAGTAATTAACAAGACGTATTTCAACTGGGGGAAAAAATATCGCATGTCCTAAAAGCAAAAAAAGGGATAAATTTACCGGACTAAAAACAACATTTCCCCTTAAAAATTTCTAATCTATCATTTAACTATTCAAACTATAGTATTTAATGAAAATGAAACTTGAAAACATGATTATCTTGATCAATTCTGGGAGGATTAATAAAAATATAGCAAGAAATTTGTGAGGATAAGTGAAGGGTTTTGTTAGAGCTCCCATTTTTAATTTCTAGACAAATTATAAGAAAAAGATAATATGGTGTATGAACATATGTATGATCTGTGTGTATATATACTAAGATTAACTCAATTAATTTAGCAAATAAGAAACCAAAACACATGGGAAATTTGATTATATATCATATATCTCAATAGCACGACATGTGATATCACACAGGGATTTAAATCAAAAGGTATCGTATATTTGCACCTTTATTGAAAATGTCTCATATATATCACTTGTTTCAATTTAATCCCGTATATTTTTAATTTGTGCCGATTTAGTCCCAAATCGCCGGAGACTGGTCAAACCAACCAAAAACGACGTCGTTTTTGGCGCGTGTGATACACGCGCCCCTAATTTTGATCGGGAAACCAGATATATATATATATATATATATATATATATATATATATATATAGATATATAACCAACTATCTCGGTTTTTTTATGGAATAGGATTAATGATGTGTCATGCCAACTCATCATCCACATAATTAATTCTATTAAAATAAATTATAGAATATTTTATAATTAACATACTATAACCTAAACCATGAACTCTAAACCCTAAATCATGAACCATTCGGGTCGGGTGAACCATGAATCACTCGGGTCGGGTTCAGATCTGGCCGGGTAAAAAAAATTAAACTGAACTGAAAAAAAATAAAAAAATTTACCCGGACCCGAGTGGTTCATAGTTCACCCGACTCGAATGGTTCATGATTTAGGGTTTAGGGTATAATATATTAATTATAAAATATTCTATAATTTATTTAAGTAGTATTAATTATGTGGATGATGAGTTGACATGACACCTCATTAATCTAGTTCCATAAAAAATCAGATAGTTGGTTCTATATCACTACTCTATATATATATTTTAAATTTATGGCGTGCCTTAATTGCATATTTGAAATTTCCCTTGGTTTCACAATTAAAATATAACTTAAGGCGTGCTATGTGTATTATATAATTGAATATTTCGTTTGGTTTTTGTTTTTTTTAAAGAAAAACTAAAGGCGCACATGCTGCAAACTAATGTGGAATTAAAATAAAAATAAAAATTGGTAAGTTTATTGCCAGGCATTTCAGCACATGCGTCCAAACTCCATTAGAAAAATAAAATCTATTGACTTTGGAGTTTAGTACCTCATCAATTTCTCAAAATCGTGGGACAAAATAGGAATCATTAACGTTAAATACATCCCATAATTTGTTTCCTTTTTCTAATGGTCCCACATTTATTTTACAAATTTAGTCTCATTTGTATTTAAATGACGCATGTGCCGAACTGCCTTGCAATAAAATCATCAATTTTTTTATTCCACATTAATTTGCAGCGCGTACGCCTTTAGTTTTTCTTTAAAAAAACAAAAACCAAACGAAATATTCAATTATATAATACACATAGCACGCCTTATTTTATTTTTTTAATTTTAATTTTAGATAATCAATTACAATATGACAAAAATTCATATGAGACGGGGTAAAAATCATCACAAATAACATTCTTCCATCTTAAAGTGTTAAAGCGTCAATACCCAAAGTATGCCCCGTTTATCGTGAGACCGTCCCGCGCATGTGTGTCTCTTATAATAATTCTCTAAGATAATCCATTATAATAGTTTCTTCTACCACTGGGCACGTGAAACATTTTTTTTTTTGCTATAGATCAGAACCACAACTACCACGAGAGGGGGACTATTCGAAATCGCACTGCAACCAAAATCTCAATCACCACAAGAGGAGACCACCATAAAAGGGAATAATAATTTTTATGTGTCTCGAACCCAATATCTCATGGTCTTAAATATGCAATAAAGTATGACACGCCATATAAGTTTTAAAAAAAACTATTTAATTAAGTACAATAAAAACACGAGTCGACGAAAATGCCATTCATTAAACTTGAAAGCTCGAGCCGAAAATGAGAACTTAAAAAAACAAGAAGCTTCATTAAGAAAGCGCTATGGGGAGCACTTAATTATAAAAAAATTGACTATCATCCTAAAAACTCACTTCCTATTAGGGTGGGAATAAGTCGGGCCGAGCTAGGTCTCATATAAAAAAGTTTGGACCTGGTATTTAATTTTGCGTTCAAGTCTGACCTGTTATATATCATAGGTTTTTTATTAAATAGGTCGGGCCTAGAAGCCTTTTAAAAGCCTATATAAATTTTTTTTTTTTTTACAATTTTATTATGGCTACTATTCATTGTAAAAAATTCAAAATCGCACCTATAAAAATTTTAATGTACAAATAATAATACTAAAGGCATGTTTGCAAACTCTTCTTCAGCGCGCGGTAGAAGACTTATTTTTTAAAAAAACAGAGTCTAACAGCTTTAAAAATAAGTGTTTATTTACACCTTTTTAGAGTTTCAAAACAGGTACTAAGTGTTTCATCAAATCATCAAACACAATAACAAAATTATTATAAAAAATGAATAGTTGCTAAAATATTTAAAGCTTTATAAAAGTGATTATAGTGTTATGTTACTTGCATTTGCTAGATATATACTACTACTAATTATTAGTATTAAATATTATCTATGTTATTAATATATATATTATTTATAATTATATATATATATATATAGTTAAATAGGTTAAATATGTTGGACTTAAAAGACCTACGAAAAAGCTCAAGTCTGGCCTATTTAAGTAAATAGACTTTTAAAAATGTCTGAGCTTGACTTGATTATTAAATGAGCCGAGCCGAGCTGAGCTTTAGTAGACCGAGCCTTAGGCCCCTGTCGAGTAGCCTAGTCTATTCCCACCCCTACTTCCTATAAGAGTACTAAATAATTAATCAATGGAAATCATTCGATGTGATTAATCATATTGGATTATTATATCTAATTTGTTTAATTAACTTTAAAAATGTATTATTGACGTTGATTATATATATGGTCGATTTTAAATTTTCCAATTCAGTTTTTGAAATGATAATCAATCAATATATATGTTTAATTTACTCCTACCTATATGCATGAGAACGACTAATTAATGAGGATATTAAAAGACATGAGTAAATATTCCCTTATTTTTATTTTCATTGACTTGTACCAATTATTAACAATGTCTTGATGACAATGATATTCCCTCAATTTTTTATTATATTGATCTATATATAAATAAGCAATAATTATTTTACATTGCTGATTTAACGTGTTCAAAACAATTAAAGAGTATAATTTTGGATCTAACGCGCTTCAGTGTTTCACATACAAAGAACCTCACACTATTGTTTTTTATTCTAGTGGGTCATTTCTAGCGGGTCATTTCTTGTGTGTGATATATATATTTTATAATCAAATTTTCCATGTGTGTTAGTTGCTTAAGTGCTAAATTAATTTTAATCTTATTTTAATATTGTAACGACCAAAATTCTTGCTGTATATATACTATACTATACACACATATATTGTAACTTCACTCAAACCAATATTTTCCTAATTTTTCTTGAAAATTAAAGATGGGATCTCTAGCAAAACTCTTCACTTACCCTAAAAAATTCCTTGCTGCATTTTTATTAATCCTCCCAGAATTGATCAAGATAGTCATGTTTTCAGGTTTCATTTTCATAAAATACTATAACATCATCACTATTAGGTACAAATATGCGTCCATGATCAACAAGAAAATCTCTAAATTTCGTTACAGAGAAAAAATGAGGCCCGATTTAGACGAATGTAGCGTGTGTTTGTCTGAGATCGAAGAAGGGGAAGAGGGAATTGAATTAGATGTTTGCAAGCATGTTTTTCATGCAAATTGCTTGGAAAAATGGCTGAAACTTAAAGGGTATAGTGCCACGTGTCCTTTGTGCCGGAGCGCGGTGGTGCCGGAGGTGGTTGTGAAGGAGTATCAGAAAATGCAAAGTGAAGATGAAGATGATGACTTTTTTGAGAAAGAGTTGGCTCTTGTTTTCTTCAATGCTTTGATGGATTTTAGGAGCTGTATTAATGGATGCTTTTAGTTATAGTTTGAATAGTTAGATGACAGCTTGGATGCTTTATGGGGGAAATGTTTTTTTAGTCCTGTAAATTTTTTTTTTTTTTTTTCATTTGAATTTCGTCTTTAAAAACATTCTCTTGTTTTTCAGTGCTGGTTTTTTCAGCTCTTTGAATAAAAAGGAATGGGTTACAATAATTTTGAGTTGAGGCGACAATTTTTAAATTTTACATACCCTATTAATATCGCTAATCTTGTGAAAAATATCTTGGAAGCAATTTACAAAATACTCTGTACCCTTTTCTTCTCAAAAAAAAACTTTGTGACCTTTTCTTCTCCAAACAAATACTCTGCAGTCTGCATCCAAATAAAAATACACCAAATAAAATAATCTTGGGGACAATGTTGCCACCACCAAATACTGTGCCATTTATCAAAATATATCAATATAAAAATACTGTATAAAATATATCAATATAAATAATATATGAACTATGAAGTATGAACTATGACGTATGAACTATGAAGCTTATAAAGTTAGAACAAGAGAATTAGAGAGATGAAGAAGAATTGATCAATTTGGATCAAGTTGGTGCAAGAAAATGAATACAAATGAAGGGGTATTTATAGAGTTTGGGAAAATAAAAAAAAAAATTAAAAAATGGTAACATTCTTCTTGAATCTCGACCATTGGATCAAAAAACGGTAACATTTGACTCAATCTCGACCATGAAAAAAAAATAAAAATTGGACGAGAACCGCCGTTCCCGGTTCGGAACTGCGGAACCGCCGGTTCCAACGGTCATATCCGGTTCGGCGGTCATGTCTTGGTTCGAAACCGCGGAACCGCCGGTTCTAACCGTGGAATCGACGGTTCTGAACCGGCGGTTATGGTTACGTAGAAGTAGGAACCGGAACCGAACCGTGTAATACACGGTTTCGGTTCCGGTTCTTCACGGTTCCGGTTCCGGTTTATCCGGTTCCGGTTTATCCAGTTCTGGTTCCGGTTATAACCACCGGTTCCGGTTCGGATGGGCAACTCTAGATGGAGGGTGGAGATTGTGAGATTTTTTTCCATTTTAAGAGTGTGGAAAATGGTAATGGACGGACCAAAATAGAAAGTGTGCAAAATGGTAAGGGACGGAGGGAGTATTAAAGAGTAGGGAAAACAATTTTTTTTTTTAATCTTATAGTTTTGTCACTTTTTATTTTGATCCCGGTAACTTTTAAATTTTGATTTTTGTCCTGTAACTTATACACTTTCGACTCTTTGGTCATTTTGACTTTTATATTTTAATTTTTGTCTTGTAAATTACATACTTTTACCACTTTTTAGTTTTGATTCATATAAACTATATGACAAAAATTAAAATTTAAAAATCAAAAGGCCAAAAAAGTCGAAAGCGTGTAAGTTACATGACGAAAATCAAAATGTAAACCAAAAAGTGGCAAAATTATAGGACCAAAAAAAAATAAAAAATCTTTTTTCTCTTAAAGAGTATGTGTTTGTTTTGAGATTTTGCTTTATATCAAATAAATATTTAATAATAATTGATGTTGTATTATTATATTGTATTGAGAGCAAGTACCGGAGTATCAAAAAATGCTGAGTGATGATGAAGATGATCATTTTTTTGAGAAAGAGTTGGCTCTTGTTTTCTTCAATGCTTTGATGGGTTTTAGGAGTTTCTTTCTCTTGTAGTTTGGTTAATTATTAGATGATAGATTTGATATGTTTAAGGGGAAATGTTTTTTGGTCATGTAAGTTTGTCTGTTTTTGCTTTCAAGACACTTTAGTTTTTTCAATTGATTTTCATCTTGTTAACTTTTAAAATTTCAATTTTACAACGGGCTGTGCTGATTTTGAGCTAGTTGATGCATTGTTTTGTTTTAAATTTAATACATGTAGTTGATTGAATTTATCAGTGGTTAATTTACTTCTCTTTTGCATCTAATTAATGAAATACTATTGTTTAATACATATATTTCAGGTTTGTAAAGTCTTGCCGGATCTGGAATTTTCTTTGAGTTCACTCTCACACTCTTGTTATGAAATATTTCTTATAAGCATGTAAGTTATGTTTTGATAATTTGCATTATTAGATTTTAGGCATGCATTCCCCATGTATCTCCACATTTGATATGTTCATTCTTTGTAATAAAATAGATGTCGGACGAAGTGTAGTTCGGATGGTTAGAGCACCACTACCTATGTCGTGAGATCATGAATTTGAGTTACTATTTGTCCAATAAATAAATTAAGAATAAAATAGATGCAGTTTTTTGCACGTGCCGGTCACTTTATGGGGATTTGGGAGTTCCATTAGAGAAAAATAATCTATCGACTTTGGAATTAAGTGTGTTTTGAAACACTTAAAACAATTTTTTGAAGCATTTATTTTCAAAATTTTCTCTCACAACTTTTGAAAATAAATGCTTCTAAAAGATATTTTAAGTGTTTCAAAACACACCTTAAATACCTTGTCAATTTCACATAATCATGGGACAAAACAGGCCAGGATCGTTAAATGGTCCCACATTTTTTCTACAAATTTAGTCTCATATGATTTAAATTGCGTATTTTCGCCCCGACTCGCCCAGAAATGCACAAAACAACTTTAAGTATCGTCCCAAATCCCCATAAAGTGCAAAAAAACATAATTTACATGCTTATAAGCATTAGTATTTCATAAATAAGCATGTAGTGCCGTTGCACTTTTCATATTTTATTTTGTTTAATTTTTAATTTTTAACATGAACTTAAAATATGATGATTTATTAAATATTTTTTATTATTTCATATGTCATTTATCTATATCATGGAATATAAAGTGAAACACTAATTATGGAGCATGTGATCTCATGAAATTCCATAATAGTATGAATCGCTCATAAAATAAATGATCCCATTGTCCTATTTACAGCAAGTGTGAACACTTTAAAGATTCCAGATCCGGCAAGATTTGACAAACATCAAAAATATACTTAATTAAACAATATTATTTCATTAATTAGATGCAAAAGAGAAGTAAATTAACCACTGAAAAATTCTTGACACATGATGTATGATTTTTTTGAGATTTGAGTACCCCTGTACTCAATAAATAAAATATCATATTTTTTTTTTAAAAAAAAATAACCACTGAAAAATTCAATCAACTATACATATATGTATTAAATTTAAAACAAAACAATGCATCTAGCTCGAAATTAGCACAACCCGTTGTAAAATTGAAAATTTGAAAGTTAACAAGATAAAATTCGATTGGGAAAAATAAAGTATCCTGAAAGCAAAAACAGACAAACTTAAGTGACTGAAAAAATATTTCCCTCATTTTTTCGCTGTAACGAAATTTAGAGATTTTCTTGTTGATCATGTACGCATATTTGTACCTGATGGTGATGATGTTATAGTATTTTATGAAAATGAAACCTGAAAACATGATTATCTTGATCAATTCTGGGAGGGTTAATAAAAATGCAGCAAGGAATTTTTTAGGGCAAGTGAAGAGTTTTGCTAGAGCTCCCATTTCTAATTTCCCAGAAAAAAAAAAAGAAAAAATGAAATATGCACTAGTGATGGTATGATTTATGAATATATGTATGATATGTGTGTGTATATATATATACTAACACATGTCACACTTGTCTGCAGCAAGAAATTTGGTGTGCTACAATAAAATAATATTAAACCAGTTATTAATTTAGCACATGAGAAATCAAAACATGGTAAATATATATGATTATATGATTATAACTGAACTAAGTTATAATCATTTAATTATGATTCACAACCCCGATAGACGCTCTTTAACGATTTCCATTCTGAAATTAGAATCAAAGTAGGAAGTGAGTTTTTAATGTTTTTTATAACTAAAAACGTGCTGCAAATTAATGTGAAATAGACAATAGTAAAGCGTGATAAATTATTAAAAGGTAGACCAGCTCATGTCATGTCCAAACTCCATCTAGAAGCATATATTTGATTTGGAATATAATTAAACAAACATGTGTGATGTAACAGTTTATGCCTTGGCGTCATTAATTTAATCTGAAAAACATGCACTACTACAAAAATGCTAATAGATAACATATATTATATGTTGTCTATTAGCTTTGACACCCTTTGTGTATTAAGGTGTAGTTATAGACCCTCACTGTTTTAACAACGGATAATACATGTTGTCTATTGCATTTATAGACAACATATAATATCCGTCGTCTATTTTGCCTAACACAACGCTAATAGACAACATATAACATCCGTTGTATATTTCCTCTACCACAACATTGAGTCATTAATAGACAACAACTATTATTCGTTGTCTATTTTTTCTATTACAACTCAGTTTATATTATTTTACAACAGAAGAGATCCGTTGTCTAAATAATTTTTTTAAATCTCAATATATATTATTTAATTTAAAAAATAACTAAATAGAATAAAAGAAAAACATAAATAAACAACTACATAATTGGTACAATATGTTTCAATATTTCCAAAATTTATCCACACAAATAATTCAATAATTAATCTGAATACATTACTAATATAAAAGAAACAAAAACATCATAATCTAACAACTAATGCTAATAGCAATTCCACCTTCCATCATCCATCTCTCGAGCCAAGCGATTCCTACAAAAAAGAAAGAAAAAGAAAATTACATCATCACATTATCCATTTCGTAGACAAGAGAAAAATACACTAACATAAATACAAGAAATCCAGTTACATAAAAGCCTAGTTTTAAAATGAAAACAGTAAGTTGTGTTTCACAAAGATGATGGACATAATAATAAATATGCATAAAGAGAGAGGCCAATAGGTGAATTTACAACATGTTTACCTGGTAGATGAAATTGGATCTAATGAAACATCTACTCCAAAATTATGCACTCTACATAAACAAAGGATCAAACTAACTGAATATACTAAGAAAAAACTAAACAAAAAGTAAGAACCAGATATCGATATCGTCGCCATCCTCGAATTAGAGCAAGAAAATAGGACTAAAATTAAAATATCAATTTATAACTCACATTTTAAGATCATATTTGACATCTTATGAGTTCTAGTTATCCAACAACATTTTTATAAATCACATTTAAAAAAGAAATAAAATGGTATCCGGATCCAGGAATATTCCAAATTTTCATTCTAAACAAGAAAGATTATTAATTATTTACTTTTTGCTAATGATTTTTCGTTTGATATATTTATTTAGTGAAATGAAAAGATGAACTCTTGAGATGGGAATGTAATTAAGAGGAACTCTGTTCTGTTTAAACAACTCTATTCTTTGTTTTGATTGAATTTGATAAGCTCATTGGAAAAGCCTTATTATTTTTTAAGACAAAAACTCATATAAGACGGTCTCATGTATGAGACATGATACAATTTAGCACAAATCACACCCACCTCCTACCAAAGTGTTAAAGCGTCAATGCCCAACTTATATTCCGTCTCACCGTGAGACGGTCTCATGTAAGTGTGCCTTATTTTTTAATAATTTTATTTAAGTGAGGGATAGGCTCCACTCCCACAATCCCAATTCATTATAGAGTAATAATTATGTACAGTATTATTTGCCTCGGGTTTGGAGGTCTTGATGCCAACCTCATTCGACCAATTCAACCTCTAATACTACTAACAAGAAATTCACTTATTAATATATATGTATATAGGTAAACTTTGGCAAAAACTTTGCAGGGGCTACAATCCAAAGAATTCCCAACGAACTCAGACCACCAACTCCCCACCCCAAACTAGCCCTTTCAACACGATATATATTAGGTGTTGGAAGCAATTACAGTAACTGATTTTGGAAGCAATTTTCCTACCAGAAGAGTACATTAGGTTTTTATCATCAAATTTTGAAAGCAAACAAATTACAGTATCAGAGTGTTGGAGAAGCCCCTGTTCTCAATCTCTTGCATAATTAAGAAAAAAAAATTGCTTCGGGGCGACAACAAAAACGCGCAGCCGTGGAGACTTGGCGATGGATTGACCAACTTGTGGGAGAGAATTAGGATTTATTAAACGTGAGTATAATGTGGAGAAAAGTATTAATTATGGAGAAAGACAACATATATATTTAATTTGTTACAAAGAAAATAAAAAATCTATAGTTAAGGATAAATTATCTAAATTTAAAAAATTTAAATATAAATATATATTTATTCAGTTTTTTAAGTGATTTATTATATTTATTAACTTTTAATTTAAAATAAAAATATATAATTGATTAGTTAGACAACAAACTACAACAACGTCAATCTACTATTGTAGTCTATTACGGTTCAAAACACTAGTAGACAACGTAAAACAACAACAGACACCATATTCGTTGTCTATTACGTTGCGTTCAAGCTAATAGGCAACGTGAAACAACAACAGACACCATATCCATTGTCTATTACATTGCATTCAAGTTAATAGACAACGTGAAACAACAACAGAAGCCATATTCGTTGTCTATTATGTTGCATTCACGTTAATAGACAACGTGAAACAACAACGTAGGCCTATATCCGTTGACAACGATTAGTCAAATAGACAACGTATATAGTCTAATAGACAACGGATTTAGAATTATCCGTTGTCTATTCCACGTTGTTGTTTAACCTTTTTCTAATAGTGATGTTATAATAATCTGGGCGGAGGCAGTTGGGATCAAGGGGGTTATTGGGGCCCCTGGCCCCACTTAATTTTTTTTATATATATTTATAATTATTTATTTTTAATATATTAAGGTTTGAGATTTTGATTAATTTTAAAGTGTGTTTTCTATTTTGATATTTTTTTTTTATTTTTTCAAGTTAAGAAGAGGGAACGAAATAAATGAATAAATATGTATAATTCACATTGTATTATGCATATTAAATGTATTTGACTCATTTAATATAAAGATATTTAGTCTGAATAATTTTTTAAAATATATAAAAAATTCAAAAGTGCATTTAATTATAAATATATTATAAATTGGGCCCCCCTCGGTGCAATTCATGGCTCCGCCATTGATAATAATACACAATTCCAATCTATTTCTAACTTCTAGACTTATATAGTTATATGCAACCTTTGACGGTGATATTTTCGTCAAATCTGTAAGAAAATAATCTTCTTTGAGTCAATATATATATTAGATATTTTAGGCACATTTGCTTGAGATCATTTCCCGATGATATGGGTGTAATTTGAACATTGACGTTTTAATATTTTGGGAGGAGTAAGAATTGATTGTGTTAAGTTGTACTACATCTCATATATGAGAGCTTCTCATTCGAGTTTTAATTTGTCAAAAAAAAATTAGTTAAGTTAGTTGTTTTTCCTTTATAAAGACAACAGATTAATACTTGCAAAAAAGTATGAGTATTAATGTACACGGTGAAAAATTAAGATTTCTTGTTACGCAAATGACATGGATATCGCGCTTTCACTACATGATTACATTATTATAAAATGAATGGCAAATAAAATAATCAACTAAGTAAATATAGACATTAATTTATATAAAAACGATCTCATGTATATATATAAATCGAATCTCATTTACTTTAGTATATGATTAATCGATTTATAAAGCTTCAATTCAAATTATTAATATAAGAAGAAGAAAAATGATGTTTGTGTACACCAATTGCACAAAATGCAATTGGATTTAATCTTAATTTGAATGAACCATGAACCCTAAAAACTACACTCTAAATCCTAAATCATGACTCATTCGGATCGGGTGAACCATGAACCACTCAGGCGGGTTCGGGTCTGAGTTAAAAAAAAATTGAATTGAAATCTAATTGCACCAATTTAGGTGCACATAAGAATTTACTTAATAAAAAATATGACTAATATATTAAAATGAAGCATCATCACATTTGTGAGACCATCTCATACAAAACTCCTTCATAAGTATAATCAATTATTATAATTTTTTACGTGTTATTTACATTACTATATTAATATCTTTTTTTGAGAGGTACTATATTATTATATACTCCATAAAGATTGTATTTATAGTTTGTACTTTATCAAATACTACTAGGTATACTCATGATGTTCATATATTAAATTGGAATCCTATATTTTAATTTGATATTTTATTCATTATTTTATTGTTTTTAATGCACGTTACGTGTTTTTAATGGGATAGAATCATTTTCCGTCCCGTAGTTTTTCATATTTTTGTAATGAGTCCCAAAAAAAATAATTTTGTTGATAGTCCAAAATTTTCACACTTTTCCGATTTATTCACAAAGTCACCGGAACAATATTGGAAGCAAATTGGCCCCAATTCAACTTAGTGCAGCGGTCTTCACAAATTGAATCTTGACTATTTAACAGCAACAAGTGTGATTAGAAAAATATATACTAAAATAAATAAAATTTAAGAAAAATATTACCTTCAAATTTAGATTTAATGATCCAATTATATACTATATCCAAGTATAATTTCATAAGTAAGGAATATTTCAACAATAAGAAGGATATCGTTGTCCTGACTAGTCAAGATCTTCACCAAACAATCATATATATACTACTAATTAGTTAACAAAAAGTCATGTTTATTTTTGTGCACGACAAAACTCGAATGAGACGATCTTATATATGAGATGGAGCACATTCTAGCATAAATTAACATTCAACCCTCAAAAAATGAGGGTGTTCCGTTTTATTATGAGACCGTCTCATACAAGTGTGTGTTGTTGCATTATATATGTGCAAGTCGAATCTAGATACATTCATTCCCTTTATCAATTAGCAGATTTTGTGATTTTCGGATGAGCCACCAATAAATTCGATTAACCATATTCTATAAATTAACCAAATCAATTAATTAATCTCTATACAAAATGGAATAAAAATATCTAATCTAAAACTGCAAGAAGCCACCATCCAAAGCATTCAATAAAACAAGAGCCAACTCTTTCTCAATCCAACCATCTTCTTCATCACTCTGCATCTTCCGATACTCCTCCACCATCACCTCCGGCACCACCGCGCTCCGGCAAAGAGGACACGTGGCATTATACCCTTTAAGCCATTTTTCCAAGCAATGTACATGAAATGCATGCTTGCAATCATATAATTCCATGCAATATTCCCCTTGTTCAATCTCCGACAAACACACGCTGCATTCGCCCAAATCGGGCCTCGTTTTCTTGGTGTGACAGAATTTGGAGCTCTTGTTGTTGATCGTGGACGTGTACTTGTACTTGATGGTGATGAATTTGTAGTATTTATACAACATGCAAATTGCTAGTATTGTTAATTTGAGCAATTGTGGGAGGACTTTTAGGAAAAATGTTGCAAGAATTTTGTCAGGGTAAGTGAAGAGTTTTGTTAGAGCTCCCATGTTTGCAAACTTGGTTTGAACAGATGTATATGTGTGTGTGTGTATATATACTAATATCATGTATGTATGTACGTATATATTTATTATATATAAGTTGCGGGTTTGATTTGTGCACATTTCGAGACTATAGTATGCATGGATGGGCCCACGAGTACAATTTTGATGGTCAAATTTTTTATTGAATAAGATAATGACTAATGTGGCTGTACTCATTTGACTTGTAATAGAAAATGCTGGTTTGAGTCAAATTAGGAAGGCTTTTTTGGTCAAATGTTGATAATGGATTTGTTTCTTGTTAAATAACTATGCTATGTGGATTAATGGTACTTACTTCATAATATATCTTCAATATTTGGTGGAGGGGAGTGGTTACTTTAATCTTTAGGTTTGATTCCGCAGCTTGGATTTTTTTGTTTGTTATTACTTTATAGTATTAAATAGTAAAATATTCGACAATAATAATAATTTGAATGGGACAAAACTCAAAAAGTCTTTATGACATAAAATGAAGGTAACTTCATTTTAGACCATGTTTTTCTCAACCGGTTGGACCGCTTCAACCGTTTCAACCGGTTTAGTTAAAAAAAACAAAATAAATATACATCTACAAAAATTTAAATATATATTTTATAACTTTTCATATCATATTTTATAAATTTTGTCCCACCTCATACATTTATCCCACATCGAAAGTGTTGGAGAAAAATGTGAGAGGAATATAGATTTAAAATTTTAAATATTTAATATAAATTAATAATTTAATTTTTTTTTAAAAAAAGAAAAAAACCTGTTTTTTTCCGGTTGAACCGGGTTTTGACCGGTTCGACCGATTCAACTCAACCCGAAATCCGGTGTATGTGTATTTTAACCGGTTTCTGCCGTCGTTCATTTTCAACCTGGTTGAACCGGCCGGTTCAACCCGGTTTTGAAAACACTGGTAACTTCTTCATTTTAGACCATGTTTTTTCTTTATTTATGGTGGATGATGGAAATACAGACGGTGAGATTTAAAGATTCTAAAATTATTATAAATAGTGATAATGTTATTTTGGAATTTGAATGGAGTTGAATGTAACTTTATGTTAAATTAAATGTGCAAAGAGTGAACGATATGGTATTATTATAATATTATTATTGTTAAATCAAATGTGTAAAATTGAATATGTATTAATTTTAGGTGTGGATGAAGATTGAATATCCACAACTAGTGTACCCTTGACTAAAAATTCTCTTATCTATCTTTTGCGTTCCTTAAAGTCGACAAATGCTGTTCATTTTCTTTATATAAGTTAATTAAACGGTCGTAAAGGATAAATTTGTCCTTAACTTCATGTTTAAGTGATTAATAATATCGAATTAGAACTCAGAAACCCAAAGTCAAATTGATGACTTTGGATTTGGCAGCATGCATATGGATAAACATAGGACCAGATTCATTCATTTCAGGGGACTGTTCGATTTTGACATGACCATTAACTTGTTTATTTTAAGGCCCATAACAATAATAATGCAGGTACTAGGAAAATTCGTGTCATAAGTTATATTTTCCTATTGTCAACTTTGACTAGTTCTTCAAATTTTTTGAAGGGATAGCTGCTTTTGGTATCTTAAAATTAACATTTATTTGTTACAACAATGATAATTCTAACGAATTGAGGTAAATTTGTCAGAATTACTTCATAAATTAGGCTGCGATATTGCAGCATTTCATTGACCTGTGTAATTAGGCTTTCTTTTCTCGGCAAACGCAGCAAGGCCTTCCAAGCGATCCTGGCTGTGCAAGGTCTCTTCGTAACATTCTTCCTCCAATGCCAAACCTGATGCCATATCTCCTTCCAATCCTCCATCAATGGCTCGTTTTGCCATTCGTATTGCCAACGGCCCCTGCAATACGAAATTGTTTAAGCACGGTAAAGAGCACAAAATAAATCGGGCCTAATCCCAATTAATCTAATTGGCATGGTTCCATGGGCCAGCCTTGATAAAAACCATTTAAAAATTTAAGGGGACACTTGGTTCAAATTCTTCAATGAGATGGCAATGCATTGAAAATGAGTACTGGTTGATAAATAATGAAATGATTCCGGAGAAATGATTATAGGAGGTGAGGTAATGATTAACTTATTTTGAGTCTTATTACCCCGTACAAAGTATAACGGAGTTCAATTGATCATCTTTTATTCTCATTAACCACCAGAATTGTATACTCATTCTCATAATCATTCCCATTGAATTTTTTTTAGTCAAGAGGACCCTAAATTATGGTTGGTGGGATGAGCTAGCAAAATGATGCCGAGGCAATACAGGTCGGGCTGACCCGGCCAAGTCTGGGCGACCCAACTTGTGATCTCTTATCGTTATAGAAACAACAAAGTATTCCTTGAGTGGAAGTTGAAGGTTGGTATCCTAAACCAAATTGCATTACATTGTGTAAAAGTTGGCTCTTTAGAGGTGGATAGACGAATTTAGAAATGACAAAAAGCTTTCCTGACATATTTTTCTCCATTAAAACATGTAACAAGGTAGGGCCAAAAAGAAGAACATTTGAAGATTTCCACTATGATGAATGGAGAAGATAAGAGTATTATGAAAATTGAGGATGGTTGTTTACCTTCTGGTTTATATCTCGAGCGATTTCAAGGGCCTTGTTGCGAGCCTCGCCAGCAGGGACACAGTAATTGACTAGTCCTGTGAAGAATCAATCTTCAGCTGGCTAAAATGCTTGTCTCAGATTTTATGTTAAATAAAAAACAAAACAAAAAAAACAGAATGTTTAAGCTTCAATTGGACATATACCCATTGATACAGCATCTCGGGCACTAATCTTTCGACCAGTAAATATAAGTTCCTTAGCCTTTGATTTTCCTACCAATCTAGGAAGCCTCTGTGTTCCCCCAGCCCTGAGAGAGGTCATTCTTCATCATGAGATAGTGCTAAAAAGTATTCTGAATCAACAGGCTGCTCGGAAATACTTTAAAAGGCAGCTATCAAGAATGTGTTGCATCTGGTGATGTTATTCATGCACTACATGTATAAAGGCATATAAATCACACAACACAAATTAAATTGTAACTTGTAAGAGGTTTCATAAGTGTATGGTGATAATACGTGGAAAAACAGTATTGTCATACCCAGGTATAATTGCCAGTCCAGTTTCTGGTAATCCCAGCACTGCATTTTCACCTGTGTCATTGAATTTAAGTATCAAGTTAGAAATATAGATTAATACTCGTTTATTTTTAAGCCAAATATATTAACTGACCACATATCCGAAGATCACAAGATAATGCCATTTCAAGCCCACCCCCCAATGCAGCACCTTCGATGACAGCTATTGTAGGAATACAAAGTGCCTGAATATTTTAATTCCCTAACTCAAGCTCAGGTAGTAAATATAGGAAGACAAATGGACATTAATAGGGACGTCAAAATAAACAAGCAATAAATCAAATGTAAGAATAGACTATTGGGGTGTAACACTCGTATTAGCAGAAATTGCAAGGGAGTATATTAAGGATAATTATAAACCTCCAAATAGCAGAACGTAGAGCGCAGCGAGTTCACAAAATCGTGAACTTCAGATGGACTCATCGTCTTCCTTTCCTACAAAATCATTATTAAAAAAATGACTTACCAATAAAGGTAAAACAGATAAATTGGCAAGAGAGAAGGAGCAAGCCAAGGTTTTATAAAATTGTAATTTCATTTCTATGCTCATCAACAACCAACAAGGTCAGTTTTTTTTAAGTAGAGAATAGAGTTAGGTTCTTTAACAATTGAAGTCACATTCTACCTTTAAATCAGCACCTGCACAGAACACTTTGGGAACTGAACTGCAGATCATCAAAACTTTTGCTCTATGGTCTCTTTCAACAGCTTCAAATGTACACTGCAACCCCCTCAGCATGTCCTTCCCGATAGCATTTTTAAGTCCGGGCCTTTCCAAATTAACCTCCAAAATTCCTGTTGAGATTACATAATGCAATTGGTATAAAAACAACAGCTAAAGGCAAGTCTGCAACTCAAAACCAAGACTCGTCCATCGCAAGGCTCGTGTTATTTTGAGGGAGTAAAAAGGTCATGCACCAGAATGAAGCCAAACATTTGAAACCCAATGGACTTCTTCCCTGCTCCCAAAATCTTTTTTAGAAACACTTCAATCATTTATGTTGCTTTTGAAGTTCAGTTAATACATTATCTTTATATATTTGATTCATTACATCAATAGCAAAAAATATATATATATATATATATGTATATATATATTTCCTGATCATCATTAATGGAAAGTAGCAAACACGCATAATATACACTTTTACCAGTCCAAATTGTTTCCAAGGTCCAGGTCCCTTCCCATCCCCAAACTCAACTCCAGTCTCTATACAAGAATTATTTATTTTAAGTGGACTTTTTCATCTTAATTATAATTGGTATAACTTCACTTAAAGCCATCTAGCCTCAGAGGGATATTTCAATAAACAAACTCAAACAAGGAAATTGTATACTCAAAAGTATATCAAATGATCAATTCTTAGAAAGCTAGTTGGAATTTTCCAAATTGTTGTAGTAAGTACCTAAACTCATAGCACCAATTAAACCAGGTTGAAAACCAAACTACCTGCAGACATGTACAGAATCCATTAACATATTCAAATCAAGCTCAAACACAAGACTCTGCAAATTTGCAATTTCATGAAACCCCTAGCATATTGTACGGCGTATGGCAGGCCGGTGCCGTATTTCAATTCCTCTTGACCCAAAATTAACTAGAAATGGTAAATTAGCTCAGAATACAGAAAGTAACCAATTACCAGAATCAGAATCCGCGAGTTTCTGCAATTTCACAGACTCGGAAGCTGATTGAAGCAGGAGAGTTCGAATAGCCTGGAATCTAAACAGATGTTGAGTAGTGCTCCGAAGATTTGAATTCCTCAACGTTTTTGCTACAGAAGCAAAGGCTATCATTTTTCTGTTTCGAGTCGCAGAATTGGGGAATGCAGTTAAATTTGATTATTGCTTATAGTTTATAGTTTAAGACACTGTTTGGGAATGGGGTTAGTGCTTAAAGTTGAATCAAATCAAGAATATTTCATACTCAATTTTATGTTTATGTTGGAAGAGTGCATAACTGTATATCGGCTCAATTAATTCATTTATGGCCCTAATTGAGAAGTGCGAATAACACAATTAAGCGGAAAACCAAACAAGGGCCTAATTTCATATTTGTCGGCCCACCAAGTAACATTGAATCTTATTTGAAAGGCCAAAGACACTTCCACTTCCACCAGGCCCAAAGGCCTATGAGGTGTAGACTAGGCAAATTATATGGTCTATGGACAAAATTTTAGTCAAAATATAAAGTGAAGATTCACACAAGAATTTGTAAAATTGATTAAGATATACTGATTTATATTATTAAAAGGTATTAATCAGGATAATTGAAATGTATGACTCGTGATGCTGAAAGGTATAATTTATATTACAATATATATATTAGTAGTGATAACTGAAAGATATGACCTACATTATAAAAGAGTATTAATCGTGATTTTTGAAGGGTAATCTTTGTAAGTAAGGGACCAATTTCAAAACTTATCACAAGTATTTTTGTGCAAATTTATACGTACACATTTAAAATCCATGCAAATCAAATACCTAATCCGATTTCAATTTATTATTCATAATGAAAATAATATAAAATTATTAGAATTGAAAAGTAAAATAAGCTCGGGAACTAATTGAGAGTACGAGAGGTTAAATGAAACATGGTGAAAATATAAGGGGGTAAAGTGAATAAAACAAATATACGTCAAAGATTGTCATTTTATTTAACAAATTAATTTTCCATATGCCATTCGTTTCCATTTTGATGACTTGTACTTTTCAACAGTCAAATAAATGATAACTAGATATGTTGAGACAATTTAAGTACCACTAACATGGAATGTAGTCCATCAGACAAGTCAAGTGGGAAAAATTATAGGCAAATTAAATTTAAAATAAGTAAACATAATCAACATTGACCAAACTAAAGCATATTATTCTTATTTTGATTATACTTTTCTATATATAGAGTAAATTAAGCACATGTGAATAGAAAAATATATAGATACTCAGATATTCTCAACCATATACATATATTATGTCATAAAACTATGTAATTTTTTTTTTTTTATCGGACAAAGTTAGTTGTTAGATTTTAGTAGTTAGTACACCAAGCACTCAAATACTCCACAAATTTACAAAGCCACCTTATAACTCTCATATACTCCATTAGCTCCCCAAAGAGAATCGAACATGGTCTCATCTTCAATTGAGGAAGTTTAAAGTGGTAGGATAAATTTAATTTACCCTGGTTCATAAAACTATGTAATTATATATAAATCTAATTGATTTTACATGCTAGATACAAAACAATCTAAATTAGAGGATGAAAATAGATCGAAAAGTATGAACCAAGTTTACGAATTTGAGATATCTGAACTATATTTACCCTATCCAACAATCTCTAAACGGATATTGTATATAAGTTTTTGTTAGACCCATTTTATATATACATCGAAAATGGGATGTAGTTCACCTAACCAAGTTTAAACAAATGTTACTCGATAAAAAAAAAAAAAAACACATACATTTTCTTTTCTATTGATTGTTTTAGTATCTAAATTTATATGAAGCTAAGTTGGGAGATTTTTTTTTTTTTTTTAAATCCCTCAAACTAAACATGGTTAGTTAATAAAATAAAACCGTAAAGAAGACTTAAGAGGTAATAAAAGCACAAATTAGGGGTTTACTTTGGAAAAATTAATAATTAGGAGGGGTGATTTGCAAAAGAAAGTTGCACCTAAAAGGAGATCTTCCCGCTTCTCTCGTGAGTGGTGTGATTTTCCATTTTTTGTCAAAGGAAAGAAAGGGGTCACAAAACGACGGTTTCAACTTCAAAGTCTTTCATTTGTTTCTTCAAAATCACATAAATACATTGAATTCTTCCCCCTTTAATCCGTTCTCGATCAAGATTTAACGTTTCTGCACTAGTAACTTCCATAATAAGGGATTAATCACTTCATTTCTTCTTAATTTACCTTCCGGTGATCTGTAAGTCGCCCATTTTCTCTTATTTCATAGCAGAAAATCTGTTTTTGTATATTATAATTTCTCCAAAAACTTCGCTATACTGGAATTTGGTGAGGTTTTGCTACTATTTTGTTGTTCTGTTATCCTCTAGTGCTAATTAGTTCTTAGATTTATGTATTGCGGTGATGTGATAAGTGCTTTTCTTTGTTATAATTTTGATGCGCAACACAGTAGGCTGATAATCTGTGCTTCTTCCTTGAGTCGATTTCTGAATGTTTGTTTATTTTTTGCATTTCTTGGGTAAGACTAATGGTGTGAGAATCGATTTAGAGCCCTTAACAACAGCTTATTGAAGGACGGTGCGTCCTTTATGTTTAAAATTTCTTTGGGAAAATAAGGGATTCACTCTCTGAGAACTTGGGATGATTTTATCTTTTCACGTTTGTAATACTCTGCTTGTGTAAAATGTGTTAAATCATGTTTAAAGCACCATGCCATTTCGTTATTGTTTTACCCATGTCTCTTTTCTTGACAGATCTAGAAC
This sequence comes from Stenogyne calaminthoides, assembly GCA_037126765.1. Lineage (NCBI taxonomy): Eukaryota > Viridiplantae > Streptophyta > Magnoliopsida > Lamiales > Lamiaceae > Stenogyne > Stenogyne calaminthoides. Next base: position 30,254,933 of record JBBCBC010000029.1, read on the forward strand.
TAGAATTTGAGAGTTACTAAATATTGAATCAAAAACCTGATCATGAGTTTGTAGAACCTCTTGAGAATCTATACATGGGTCAAAGACATATATGAATAGATTTGAGCTCAGGAATAGATTGTTGAACTCAGCTATTGCCATCGAATACGGGTAGACGTCTAAGAGTTCGAATTCTTTTGGAATCTAAATTTAGTATATCAATAGGGGAATACGTCCATACATACACATTTAGAAGATCTATGTATATCATCTATAATATATTTTGAAAGATTAATCAAATTTTAACATTAAATTTGGCATATAAAAATAAAATTGCAATGTTTCATTTCACATTAGCCAAGATAAAAATACTCAGTCTACAATCTTAAAAATTGTTTGAACTTTTGGGTTGAAAAGTGAAGACTGAAGAGGGTGAAGGATTTGGGAAGGATCGTGTCAGAACTTTAATATTAGTTTAGTTCAAGGTTGGCTGAAATTTTTTAACAGTTGCAAGATGCTTGAGCTTTTTATATCTTAATTTTCCTCGCTGAGCTTATAATTAGTGCAGGAAAGTTTCACTTATGACCTATTTACTGCATTTTGTCTTAAGTGTAATTTTGAAATCTGATCTAGAATAATTTTTCAGCAGGATTTCTTGCAGCATTTGAAATAAAGCTCAGACAAGAAAAACAGGATGAACCTCTAGTTTCTCCAAAAAAAGATGACACGGGGAAAGAAAAACAGGATACAGAGCAATCATTGAATGTAATTAATCCAGATGCTCAATTTCTGGAGCAAGATGCATCTGATATTCAAGCAGGAGACCTTGAAAAAGTAAGTATTTCTGAGAAAGTTCTCAAATCTCCATCTGAAATAACTGAGGAGGATATTTCCGCGGTTCAGAAAGATGAGCAGAAAAAAGAGACAACTTCAAAGGAAAGGAAATGTGATGCTACACCTGATAATCCTCAGAAAAATGAGCAAGATGAATCACAAAGTACAACTGATTTATTGGATATCGAAGAAAAAGATGGTGAAACAAAGAGAGGGAAAATATCAGATGACTCGAAGGAAGTTTTATATGAGGAGGAAGATGAACCTATATTCGATGGGACTGAAGCCCCTGGAATGGAAGGAAACAGGAATAGTGACTCAGACACGCAAGGGTCTGTTTGGCCTGATAAAGCAGTGGCTATAACACACTATGTAAGGCAAAAGAGTTTAGGTGCAATGTCCACTGTGTTGCGTCGTCTTTCTGGGAAAAGTGATGATGGGCTAGATGTTCCTGATGAAGATAAAAATTTCAATAAGGGAGACAAAGATTCGATGGATGAAACTGCTGGAGAAAAGGGATCCCAGAAAACTGGAGAGAGATCTGGATGGAAACCTCTTAGCTTTCTTGGAATTTCACATGGAGAAAACAAATCTGAACAAGAACACACCGCAGAAGATTTTACCATGAAAGGACGAATTATTTTGTATACAAAGTTAGGATGCCAGGATTGCAAAGAGGCAAGGAGGTATCTGCAAAGTAAAGGGCTCAAATATGTTGAGATTAATATTGATGTTTTTCCATCTAGAAAGCTAGAGCTTGAAAAGATTGCTGGATCTTCTGCTGTCCCCAGAGTGTTTTTTAATGAAGTCCTAATTGGTGGGTTAAGTGAGCTAAAAAGCTTGGAGGATTCTGGTAAACTTGCAGAGAAGATTGAGTACGTTGTCAATGAAACACCATCGTATGAAGCCCCACTACCACCTCTTTCTGGTGAAGATGACCTGGCGGACAGTGGAGCTATTGATGAGCTGGCTCTTATCGTTCGAAAAATGAAAGAAGCTATATCTGTAAAAGATCGATTTTACAAAATGCGCAGGTTTAGCGACTGTTTTCTTGGTTCTGAAGCTGGGGATTTCCTATCAGAAGATCAGTACTTGGAGAGGGAAGAAGTAAGTTGCATTATGTATGCATTCTTCTTTCTTTTCAGTTGATTATAGTTTTTGAGTTAATCTTAGTTGTCTTGTTTCAGAACTTATACATTATGTGCATTTGAAAATTATGTTACTCGTATCTAGCTTCTACCCCCTGGGCCATGCCCTCCTTTATACATATTTTCGATATATAAAAGTATGACATAGATTACAATGTTTAGATTTTAAATTGAAAATTACTTAACAGAACATGTTGATTATCCAAAAGTGCCTAGTAAACTGAAATAGTTAAGGCAAGTTGGCATGAATTACTAGCTCCTAGGTGTAAGATTAAAAAGGCAATACTGATATCTAGTGAAACATTATTATTGGTTAACCACTTTCATGCAACTCATACTTTTCTTCCGACTGTGCTTGCTTTTTAGGCTGTTGAGTTTGGCCGAAAGCTTGCAAACAAACTCTTCTTCCAACATGTTGCCAAGTGAGTTATCTCTCTCTCTCTCTCTCTCACACACACACACACACACACACACAAATACGCCCACGCGCACACACACACAAACACACACAATACCTCTGCTTTCTCATGGTGATATATTGCTGATGTTGTTGCATACTGTTGCTTATTTTCTTCCTCACAAGTTCTGTTCTGTGATATACCCAGTGATAACATATTTGAAGATGGAAATCACTTGTATCGTTTCTTGGATGATGATCCTTTGATCTCTCGATGCCAAAACATCCCAAGGGGCATTAGTGAAGTGAAACCCAAACCCATCACAGAGATTTCATCAAGGCTTAGGTTTCTTATTTCAGCAATGTTAGAAGCTTATACTTCTGAAGATGGAAAGTCTGTTGATTACAGAAGCATCCACAGGAGTGAAGAATTTGCAAGGTTTGTAAATTTAATTCCAACGATTTACTTCAAGAATATATCCAAAAATAAACAATTGTTTTTTTTTTTTTTGCGAGTGTATTGTGAGTGTTGTTTAACTAGGTGGATACTAGATACTAGATAGATGTATAGATATAGAGTCTCCTTTTTGTGCAGTGTTCTAGCTCATCTCTCCTTACTGCTCTTGGAACTGAATGCTGAATTCACATAATATAATGAACATTTATAGATATAGATTGAAACATATATTATATGATGGAGATAATTTTAATATCAAGGTACTTGAGGATTGTCGAGGAGCTTCAGCGTGTGGAGTTAGACGAAATGCCTAGAGAGGAGAAACTATCCTTCTTCATCAATCTTTACAATATGATGGCCATTCATGCAATAGTGGTTACGGGCCATCCTTCTGGACCACTGGAGAGGAGAAAGTTTTTTGGAGATTTCAAATATGTTATTGGAGGATCAGCATACTCTCTCTCAGCTATTTACAATGGAATTTTGAGGGGTAATCAGAGACCACCCTACAATCTCATCAAACCATTTGGAGCAAAAGATAAGCGATTGAAGGTCAGGGAGCTTCTTCCTAAGTGGCAATTATTTGGATAATTTGTTTTGTCTACTTGAACTGATCATTTTTATGCCCCGTAGCTTATATAGCGAGTTATAAGTTGTTGCCTTTTCATTATAAAGGTATATGATTCTCTTTGCCTTCTGAATTCTGTCAATTTCTCTGTATAAGAAGGTGTTCTGTGAAGGTGAATAATCGTTTCCAATTTTTTTTTTTACTTCTGAAAGTGAATGTCCAGATATTAATTCTCAAATGTATATTTTGATATAAATTGATATTGACTGTTTCTCTCTCACGCATATCAGGTAGCTCTTCCTTATCCGGAGCCTCTTGTTCATTTTGCACTGGTTTTTGGCACCCGATCCGGACCTGCTCTTCGATGCTACTCACCAGGTAACATCGATAAAGAGTTGATAGATGCTGCTTGTAATTTCCTTAGAAATGGAGGATTACACGTCGATTTGACTGCCAATGTCGCATATGCCACTAAAATACTGAAATGGTAAGTATACACAAATATTTAATCTCTTTGTTTCCCTTCTTTTCTTTCGTTATCAACCCTCCTCTCAAAATTGTGCTTGTTTCAACTCTGTGAACTTTTAACCACTCTCACTAATGCTAATACCAATTGGTACTTTTTGTAGGTATAGCGTAGATTTTGGGAAAAACGAGGTGGAGGTGCTGAAGCATGGTGCAAACTATCTGGATTCTTCAGACTCCCAAGCATTGCTCGACTTGCTCTCGAATACTCAGTTGAAAGTCATATATCAGAACTACGATTGGGGCTTGAACAACTAGCTCTCATTCTCTGCTTCCATGGCCTTCTCATAGCATTACATTGCATATGGATTTGGATCCACAGAACCTGTATATAATACTTATTACCATAGATGCTTATACATGAATTGTACTGTTGGTTGAATAACGTACATGAATACGTGGTTTTGTATGATGTATTAGTAGAATATGAGACAATGCAGGTTCAACTTGTGTTGGAATCAGACTACTATCTAAATGATAGTTTTTTCTGTTTGGTTTTTCATCCAATGCTCCGTTTTGTTTATCTAGTTTTTGTGCTTGTTTTTTAAGGTATTTAGTAGGTGTTTGCCACGTCTATTAGAGGAGGCAGAATCAGTTTTTATGGAGGAGGTAGAATCACTTTTATTTCAAAAGTGATTATGGTCTGTTTTCAATAACTATAGTTAGCTTTAGAATCACTTTTTGTCAAAGATGCCTCTCATAGTTTTTGAAAAAAAGTGATTCTAAAAATTATTTTGTAGTGATTTTTTTTCTTTTTTTAAGGGAATTATTTTGTAGTGACTGAAAATACACCTTGATGTATATTTTCAAACACAATAGCGGTGTATAGAAGCACTTTTTTCAATAAAAAGTGTTTTTACCTATTTAGTTGATTTTGCAAGAAAGGCTTTAAAAATTAAAATCATATTGAGAAATGATTTTCAAAAAAAAAAAAAATCCAAATATTTGTTTCTCATATTTAAGTAATTTTTTTATTTTGATTTTGATTTTTTACTATGATTTTTAATCCATTGCATTAGTAGAACAAGCTTATCACGCCCAATGGGCCAAAGGCCCATTTCACTTGAAAATAAGGGGATATCGGGCCCAATTAGGAATAAAATAAATATCTGAGGCAGCACAAAAATGAGGATGTGTAGTTCCCGCTGTCTCTCTCTCCCCCTCCCTCCATTACCGCTGCTTCTCTCCCTCTCCAACTCTCTCTCTCTTCTTCCTTCTCTCTCTATATATATATACGTGTTTATGTGCGCGCGTATATGCGACTGTGTGCTCGCCCATTTATAATTAGGATTTCCAGCGTCGCCTGCAACGGTATGTCTTTAATTCTCTGTTGCTGCCGGTTTGGGGTTGAAGGGGTGGGCTTACTGGGGGCTGTGTCAAGTGCAGGGTTCATTGTTCTACAATTATCTGGATTTTGACTTCCAGTTTGCTAGGTTCTATGTGATATGTTTGATGTTGGATTACCGATTACATTACTGCTTTCTGTTTTGTTGATGAATATTAACTGGCAATATCTGAATTAAAAATTAACTCAAAGCAACAGATTAAAATTCAAATTTGAAATACATTTCTGCAGAGTAGGTAAAAAACTATGCAAATTTCATTAGTCTCAACAAATTATTGGAAATTTTGGTTGAACCATTGAACTCTGTATGTTATGGAATTTTATCTTGCTTGAGATAGAACTCAACATTAGCATTGTAATGGCTGTTTTACTTTTCTGTTGCAGGGGAAGCCTAGAAAATATAGGGTAAATCAAACAATAAATATATATCGATGTTCTCCCTATCATATATCACCCCATGTATGTTTTTATACCAAAGCCAGCCACCTAACATTGTTGATGCTCAACCACCCAATCTACACAAAAAGCATTCTCGAAAAACAAAACACGTCTGTGCCAGCAACGTTCAAAACCTAAGCTACCCAATCTTGGAGAACCTGCCATTTCCTATACCTCCTGATAGTGTGGATTGTGGCAACAGTGTGCTCACTAATCCAACCAATCAGCCTGTAGACTCCAGCACTATAGGCCATTGGCTTCAGTCTTGTACTAATGTTAATGAGGTTAGGAAGTTACATGCTGTTGTTATTAAGAGAGTGGAAGATGAAGTTACTTATGTTAATAATAATCTGATCAGTAAGTATGTAGAGTTTGGAGATTTGCTGGTGGCCCGTCGGGTGTTTGATAATATGTCGGATAGAAATGTTGTTTCCTGGACTGCAATGCTTAATGGCTACGAGAGACATGGTATGGAAAATGAAGCTATCAGGTTGTTCGTTGAGTTTGCTAACTGTGGGATCCATGGGAATGCACGGACATATGTTTGCTTGTTAAAATTGTTTGGCAGGATATTTGATTACGAGCTTGGAAGGCAACTGCATGCTTGTATAATAAAGAATCAAGTGAGTAATTTCATATTAGATTGTACTATTTTGCATTTGTATGCTCGATGTGGTGATTTGGATAGCGCTTTCGAAGTCTTTGATCATATGAGAAATCCGGACGTGATTGCTTGGACAACAATGATCACAGCTTGTTCACAACATAGACGGGGAAAGGAAGCTTTTATCATGTTATCACGAATGTTATCTGATGGACTTGATCCAAATGAGTTTACTGTTTGCAGTGTGTTGAATGCTTGTGCTGAAGAGAAAGAACTAAGACTCGGTAAGCAGTTACATGGTACTGTTGTTAAGAAGGCCTATGATATGGATGTTTACATAGGAACTGCGTTGGTGGATCTTTACGCGAAATGTGGGGAAATCGAGGATTCCAGAGCAGTTTTCGATGGAACGAAAAGAAGAAACGATGTAACTTGGAACTCCATTATAGCTGGATATGCTCGTAATAATCTCGGAGAAGAAGCCATACAGCTCTTTCGTACAATGAAAAGATTGAAGGTCGGTACCGATAACTCAACCATGGTTAGCATACTCAGAGCCTGTGGTTTACTCAGGAATATAACAATTGGTAAAGAAGTACATGCACAAATTTTCAAGAATTTTGATCCCAGCAATATTTTCATTGGAAGTGCACTTATGTGGCTTTACTGTAAATGTGGGGACTATGCTTCTGCCTCTAGAGTTCTGCAGAACCTTCCGGATAAAGACGTCGTTTCTTGGACATCAATGATCTCTGGCTGTGCTGACCTAGGACACGAGCACGAGGCTCTCGAGTATTTGAAGGAAATGTTGGGTGAAGGGGTGGAACCGAACCAGTTCACTTATTCGTCAGCATTGAAAGCATGTGCAAAACTGGAGAATATAAACCAAGGGAAACTTATTCATTCTTCTTTAAATAAGACACTGGCTTTATCAAATGTGTTTGTGGGGAGTGCTTTGGTCCATATGTATTCCAAATGCGGACATATTTCAGAGGCGGTTAGAGTGTTTGATAGTATGCCTGAGAGGAACTTGGTTTCTTGGAAGGCAATGATTGCAGCTTATGCGAAAAACGGGCTTTCTGGGGAGGCTTTGAAGCTCATGTACAGGATGCAGGCTGAGGGCATTGAGGTCGATGATTATATCGTCTCGACTGTTCTTACTGCACGTGGAGATTTTAAGCTGGACGAAGAGTCCTCATCGGAGCATTGTTTGCAGTCTTAGAAATCTTGCGGGACAGAAATTTTATCGTGATCGAAGTTTTGAGAGAGAAAGAAGAACCAGAGAAATGATATTGAAGGTTGTTAATTTTAGTTTATTTACCATAAGAAGGGGTTCTGATTCATATATGTGTATCCTCTTCTGTCAGAAGTTTGTAAGGAATCATTCTGTAATTTGTAAATAGTAATAGTGCACATCAGTTTATTCTACAAGTTTTATTTAGAAAAAGATGATGTAACAGTATAAAATCTAGGTGTGAGTTTACATCTGATGTATAAGACATTGGGGGTGTATTATTTGATCGAGCAAATGGTAACTCGAACGCAGGGTGTATAGTATGTGCTCTCTTCCCCATCCTTAGATTAGATTAAGGGGCGCTTGATGTTCGATTATTCCAGCAAACTTAAACTGAAAACACAACCTCAAAATGGGAGTGAAAATAAACTCAACCCAATTTTGTTTTTGAATTTTTATTGCAGTGAGCTAAATAAATATTGGCCTCTCTTTAATTTATAAGGAAAAAAAATTTATATATGAAAAAGGTACGGTCCATTGAAGTATTAACTTAGGTTTAAGTATTTTCTGGCAATATGCAATTGTTAACTTTAATTAATTTATAAAAAAAAGTTTCTACACATTTTATTATACTTGTTTCAATTTTGATGCCCCTACCTTAGAGAGAAGCATTCCATCATTCCTGTGACGTCACTGCTGACCACACGTACTGGCGTAATTTTTTTAAAAAAAAAATCAAATATCCAAGATTCATAATTGGTACTCCATTATTGATCTTGGTCATATAATTTTACAAAATTCGATTTTTTTCGTCCTGTTATCTGTTGGCTACTTGCAGTAGCATGTGACATGACTAAAAAAATCAAAATTTTTTAAGTCATAGGACTAAAATCGAAATTCGTATTATTACGGATTTTGATCTTGGTCCTATAACTTTATAAAATTCGATATTTTAGTCCTGTCAAGTGACAGGACGAAAAAGTCGAATTTTACAAAATTATAAGACCCAAGATCAAAACGCGTAAAACCACGGTTAAAATGAATCAAATGTTAGATGACAAAAAAAGACAATTTTCCCTCCATAATTTTATTAATATTCGACTTTATTCCCTCAAGATTCCAAGTCAAAAGAAACCTTCATCCAAGAAAATGCTGAAAAGGCTAGAGTCACACGCGTTACGATTTACGACCAATTTTCTTGCTCCCCAAGTTGACCTCACACTATTTATTCCCATATATCCCACTTCACCTTTTCATATAATGCAACTTCATCTCAACTTATTATTAGCAACTTATCATTAATTATATTTCTCCATCTTATTACTATTCGCAATTTAGCATTAATTATATTTCTCCAATACATAAGTATATATATATTGCATCGTCGATTGATTTTCCGAAAAAGTGATTGTTGAAGAAGCTATGTCGACAGGCCTCGCAGAAGTTTACACGATGAAAAAGCTCTACACGGAAAAGATGAAGAAAATGGAAATTTCCGGGAAGCTAAAATCAGATGGTGAAGAAAAAGCTGATAGCTATAAACGTAAAGGGAAAAAGCCTTCCTGCTTTTTCAGCTTGTTCAAATTTAAGAAAATTCATCCGAAGAGTGGTACTTTTCCAGCTTCTACAGATTAATTCTTGATCGGCCCTCAAAGGTGGAAAATCACTTCTTCTTTTTTTAATGAATAATTAATGTAATTGGAGTGTTGGAGTTTCGGTGCTTATTAATTGATGATGAATCTATGGATGTAATTCGGCAAAGGGATTTTTGAATTTTTGAATTTTCAGTTTATATGTTCTTGGTTTAGGTATTTGCAATTATTCTGAAACTTCTTTTCTCTAAATCGAATTACATGTTTGTACGCGCGTTACATTAACAATTTTAATAGTAACTTTTATTAGTAACAATATAGTTCTGGGAATCAGATCAAGCTATTCGATTCAAGATCGTTCGATAAAAACTCAAAAGTTTGAGCTCGGTCCAAAATAGATTTCAAATAATTAAGCTTGTACACATTTATATTTGGTACAGTGTAAAGCACGACTAGAGTTTGATAAGTAAAAAAAAGATAAAACAATTGTAAAAATATTCTACTACTCGAGTTCGAGTTCGGCTCTGTTACTTATCAAACTAGTTCAAACATGAATTTAAAAGCTCGAGAATATTTCAAATAAGCTTGAACAACTTTGTATCTGACTCGGCTCGACTCATTTTTACGGCTTTAATGTAATATGATTTTATTTGTTGCTAATTTATTGCAAAATATATATACCACGTGGGAAACAAGTATGAAGTTATATACAATATATTTGATACGTAAGTAAATGAAAAGGTTAATTAATTTAATATTACCGATTTACAAAAGGAAATCTGGTGGATTCGACCACCAAACTCCAGTATCAATATTGCAATTAGAAAAAGAAGCAAGATGCGCTTGGAAATTATCCTAATTAATTACAAGATGGGTACTCCAAAATCAAAATTAATTAATCGTCACTTACTTTTTTTTCAGAAAAACCGTCACTTATTAAGTTATTAGAGGTATTGTTGAAAAAAATGAAGATAACGTTACATTGCCATTTACATTGACGTGATAAAAAGGAATGTCATTTTTAGATAAATGAGAAGGTTAAATAGAAAAAGAGGAAGTATCATTGAAAATATAAATACATAATGATGGGCAATTTGTTTCGTCTGTAATGGGTGAACGATTGTTGTTGCATCACGAATAGTTGAAAGGTCTCAACTATGTGTTTATGTGTAATTAATTCTGACCATTCATGCGAGCGACGTGTGTAAAAATCCTGCAATAATATAAAAATAAAACATTTTAAAATTTTTAGTACCTATATGAGAATGAAACCTAGACTCAGCTGATAATTATTTTTACAAAATAATATACATTGATGGTGATCTCAAACCAAATATTAAACAATTTGATCATGTTCAATACCAATTTAAATTAAATTGGTACCAAAAATAGTGTGGCCCCATTGAGTGGTGTTCAAGTTTATGCAACTCCATACATCCCCATCCACCCAATAGGGTATTGATTTGAATTGATTGATTGGAAAAATCCAAATTGTATGAATGTTATAAATTTTTTACCAAACAATGTCGTTTTCCCCTTTAATAAATATCAAAGGAGGACTCAATTTTATTTTTTTAAAATGATTTTGGGTATGTTCGTTTCGCGACTATTTCGGCGGACTTTGGACTTTACAATCTCAAACTTCTAGTTGTTTTGAGATTTAAGCCAAGGATTTTGAAATCTTATTAATCCCACTCTACCTCTTCACCTACTACTACTCTTCCTTTTATTCTCTCGATACACTCACATCATCTACTTTTTTATTCTCCTAATACACTCAAAATAATATAATAATATCACATCAATCATCTTTTTTACCATTCTACCCTATAAAATCTCATAACAAACATACATCTTAATTATTCATCAAGATTTTAAAATCATAGGACTTCAAAGTCCGGAATTTCTCACGCCCACTATAAGCCCGAAACGAACATACACTTTAAGAATGTCACCTAACCATATCAGCGAAAATCACCGGAAATCAAGCTGCCAAGAATATAAAATCAATTAAAAAAATGCGAAAGAATAGATATAAAAGAGGTCAAAAAAGAAGAAATGAGGGGAAAAAACCTTAGTCCTATATTTTGTTGCTATTATTATATTTTCCAAGAAACGTGTGTAATGGAGGAGGAAAATAGCCTAAAATAAAGTTACGTCAAAACAATCTGGTCTTTGCCATAGTGCTTGCAATCCAAGTTTAGGCACTCTCTTGTGCACCCTCTGTACCAATTCAAATTAGTGCAATTGGATTCAATTTTAATTTGAATGAACTATGCACTTTAAACCCTAACCCCTAAACAATGAACCCTAAATCATATATGAACCATTTCGAAAATGGGATGAACCATGAACCACCACTCAAAGGGTTTGGGTCCTGATCGATCAATGAAAAAAAAATGAAAAAGAACTCCAAAAATTAAATTAAAACTAAAATTAGTGTAAATGGTGAATGAGATAAAAGAACCCAAAAATTAAATATGGTTCGATAGTATTGATGAGAATTAAAAGTGATGAAGCATTAAAAGAGAATTTGACATCAAGTTGGACTTTTAATTTCAATGTGATGATTTTATATTAAAGAGGTTTTAAATATGGTTCGATAATATGTGATGAAGCATTAAAAGAAAGAAAAAATTATACCAAAATTAACATCAAATGTTGAACTTTTTTAATTTCAATGTGAAAATTTTATAAAGAAAGAATGGTGGAAATTAAAGTCAAAACATCATTAAAAAATAATTATTTAAAACATATATTTATTAAAGTGATCATAATTCATGAACCAACCCACTACTTCTTGGCTCTTGCTGCCCAAGTCTTTAATCATGCAATATTATTAAAATAAACAAATAGAGGCCAAAACATTGAATTAGTACAAGAAATATAGTAAGAAAATATATAATGGTCCAAATATATTATGCTAGTATGCTACTATTTTCCCCCACAAAAGAAGTCAAAACGCAAGTTATTCGTACTTGATGCCCAAGTCTTGAATTACATAAGTAGAAAAAACTCCTTCAACATTTGAAAAACAATCTCATTTGAATTATTACTTCCATAAACAAAATGTCTGGTCTTAGCGTAGCTGAAGTTTGTGTCATGAAGAAGTTGCACGACAACAAGATCAGAAACGACGACAAAACTAAATTAGATGCTACATATGATCAAATTTCTCATGAAAGTATATCTCCCACTTGTGGTTGCTTCTATGCAATTTCTCGTAAATTTCGACGCTCGTCTGGTTCTCTAGTAGCCCCTGATGCAAAATACTGAGGGGTAGATGCTATGTAGTGTATAAATATGTACATTAATTGCACTGTGTAATTAAAATGCATCTTTTAAACAATATTGGTTTGTTATCGATCATTGTACGAAATCTTAATTGTACACCAGATATCATTGAAAACGATTAAGAGTTGTTTACAGATAAAGATTTATATTGTTGAAAAAATACATTCGATTTTCGATTGTACGTTATATGATTTTCTACTTCGAAAAGAATATCAAATCTGATTTTATTTAGTTTTTCTTTTTCTAGGAGGGAAATTCTTAATGATCAAGATATGTGAAGGCTTAATCAGAATACACACATGTTTGATGTTACCAAGTGATGAATCATTTAATATATTTATCATATTTACCAGTGATGTTACCAATGTGATCATGTTCTGACTCACTATTATGTTGTACTTGTCACATATATATTATCTTGTATTAAATTTTGCTATAGGGTGAATTCGTTCTCACTGTTCACTATTTTCTGTCTTACCATTTTTTAATTGGGATTAAACTTTAATTTTTCAACAGTCAGAATGATTGTCTGCTTAAACGGTAATTTGCTTATCGAGTTGTATTCTTTCGGGTTTTTGAGTACCTCTTATACTCGTTCTAATATATTTCTATTTTTACTCTTTCATTAAAAAAAATGATGTCATGTTATAAATGTCTGTATGAAGTTTCAATTAATTTGGAGTCAATTTAATTAGTGCTTCACGTGTATTATATAACTAATATTTTATACTGAAGCAAGTAAACTAATACATTAATATTTTTAATAAACCACTAACACTGTAAAATAAAATAAAAACATACAAAATGGAAATTTGTTTAGATATTAATTTACGAATTTGATATTATTCTGCATGCGTGGGGACGATTTTTTTCCCTTTCCAATTCGGAGTTTTTTAAATACTTTTTTCTTTTGATTTTTTAAGGGGTATTGCAATTTGCAATACGTTAAAATGATGGGCCCACGTACTGTGTTTCATCTGCAGATTATAGTGAGAGTTGGCGACCCAATGTGGCCCAATCCACTTTAATCGTTCCATGTAATTTTTACTCCGAGAGTATATATTTATTTAATAATTCAACATATTAAAAAATTATCATTTTGTAATATTTGAACTATGAGGCAATTGTATGAGACGGTCTCACGATGAAACATAGCATAAGTTGGACATTGACGCTTTAACACTTTGAGAGGAATGAATGTAATTTATGCTAAATTGAGACCGTCTTATATGAATTTATGTTAAAACTTAAATTATATGCACTGACGTTGATGTACAAGATTGGATAATAAAACTATATTTACTTATATGGTAATTTAGAATAAGATATGAACAGCCATTAAAGAATAATTGGTACATAATTTTGATTTACTAGAGATAAGGTCTGATATTTAATTCATTTCACCTATGGTAATTTAGAATAATATATGAACAACCATTAAAGAATAATATATACAATTGATTTATATACTAGAAATAATTAAGATTTAATATTTAATTTATTTCATCTTGTTGATTTTTAAATTTCGATAAACTATACTCCCTCGATTTATATACATCTTGTTTATTTCATCTTTTTTTTCTAATCAGATTTCTCTTTATTTTACCTCTGTATGCCTTCATTTTTTTTTTTGCATTCCTTATAGTAATTTCTTAATTTTGCATCATTTATCTTTCTCTCTCTCCCACTATTAATTGGTATCCCATATTAGTTGCTCAATTAATTTTTTTTTAATAATAAAAGTATGTTTTTTAATTTTATATAAAATGTAAAAAGTTCAAGTGAGTATATATATATACAGAATTTTTATGACTGTCGTGATTATAACTTTTATAGTGAATCACGTTATATGTACTGTATGTTTTTTCTTTCTAAAAATGATACAGACGAAAATGACTATTGAACCATAATCTTACCTTTTTAAGTATAATCATAATTATCATATAACTTTCTTTATGTCCGATATTTAATCAATATCTAATACTCCATATCTTACAAGTTCCACATTTCATAAGTTATTAGTATTCATTAAAACTTTTTATTTAATACTATAAAAAATTAATTAAAAAAATATTGACTTCTCAAGTGTTATTCCAAAAAAAATCATGACAATATATTATCACCAAGTCTTATACGCCATATTTGAGTAAATGATTAAATTTTTAAAAAAGTACATTCAAGTATTAGGATGCACTAAACATTTACTCTTATTATTGAGTCAAGCTTCCATAGAAAACATATATAATAAGCGCACTTATTTTTTTATTTTTTATTTTTGAAAACAGAAGCACAATTAAGTGCAAGAACGACAAATATCGAGAAGGCCTTCTACAAAGATTGGAGGTTCGACCCAACAATACGGACTCTCATAGAAACGAGACATCCGAGCTAAAGAATGAGACCACAGTATTGGCTCTTCGATTAATCCACTCAACCTTAAAAAGAGCATTTTCCAAGAGAATTTTCCTACTTTGGCCTATGAGATCGCCAAATAAAGAATCATCCGGCTGCAACGTGCGAAGGGCTTCCGTCACTCCCTGTGCGTCCGTCTCGACAACCAGGTTTGTAATTCCCCTCGACACTGCCCAACGAAGAGCTTCGAGCACTCCCCACGCCTCCCCCTCCCGGACAGCCATGAGCCCATCTCGATGGTTGGTTCGGACCGCAGCGCATTCCACCGTCCAGTCTCGAATCACACAGCCAATTCCAGTTTGTAATTGATCCTCAAAAAAGGCCGCATCAACATTTATCTTGACACACGGTTCCATCGGAGGGTGCCATCGCTCGCCCCTGTTTTGCTCGCACACTTTTCCATTCCTCCAGAAAGCAGTTAGCTGCAAACACCACCTGCACCGGGGTCGACTTCAAGATTACCTGGTTCCTGTTTCGCCAAATCCCCCATGCTACTGTCATCAACCTTTCCCCCTCTATCCTCCCAAATTCGGAGATAGCTCTGAGAAACAATTCCATATGACTCTCTACTTCAAAGCTCAGAGCATTGATCTTGTCCCACAATCCGCTCTCTTTCCAACACCTCACTGTAAGCTCACATTCAGCAAATAGATGCCATATAGTCTCTCTCGAGTTGGGGCCTTCACAGACCGGACAAATCTCCTCGACTCCCGGGTACCAGCGACATAACTTAGCCCGTACCGCCACCCAACCCTTACAAAGACGCCACATGAAGGCCTTAATCTGGGGTGGCACCTTCATCTTCCAAAGCACCTTCCACCGTGTCTCCTCATAGTTCCAGTTCCCCGAGATGACGCTCATGGCCAGGTGATACGCCGATTTCACCGTGTACTTCCCATTAGACGAGAAATGCCAAACAATAGAATCCGGCACCCCTGATTCTCAGAATCCGATTCACATCATTGTCATGAAAAACCTCCCGTATCACTTCCACATCCCATAATCTAGTGTCCGGAATGTACAAGTCCTTGATAGTCATGTCCTCAAATCCTGGTACCACCGGAGTATCTATACAGAAAGAGCCCCCATCATTTAGCCACGGGTCTCCCCACATCCTAACACGATTTCCTTCCCCCACCTTCTATCTCATACCCCTACGGACGATATCCCTTGCAACGTGAATACCTCTCCATGTGTAACTTGGGTTGTTTCCCATGGGGGCCTCAAAGAATTCACAATGAGGAAAGTATCTTGCTTTTAGAATCCGGCTGAGAAAGGAGTCGGGCTGCTGAATAATTCTCCATCCGATTTTCCCGAGCATTGCAATATTAAAGATGTGTAGATTTCTAAAACTCATTCCACCATCATTCTTGTGCTTGCACAAGTCTTCCCACTTCTCCCACATCACCCCCCTTTTCGGATCGACTCCGTGCCCCCACCAAAAGGAGTTTAACATTCTATGGAGATCGTCTAAAAATGTATCCGGAAGCAAGAATGTACTCATACAATATGCCGGGATTGCTTGTGCCGCCGCCTTAATGAGCACCTCCTTTCCCGCCTTAGATAACTTCTTGGTTCTCCACCCTTGCAATCTTTTCCATAAACGGTCTCTAATGTAACAAAAAATATCCGATTTCGACCGGCCCACTAAGGATGGCAGTCCAAGATAATTGCCAGTATTCAAATTAGCTGAGACGCCAATAATCTGCTTCAACTCATCACGTTGGTCTGCTTGGACATTCGCGCTAAAGAAAATGCCGGACTTCAAATAATTAACAGCCTGGCCTGAAGCCCTCTCATACGTGTCCAAAGAGGCCCTCAACGTCGTACACTCCTCACGGGTAGCACGACAGAAAAGCAAGCTGTCGTCCGCAAAAAAAACAAGTGAGATACCGACGGGGCTCGTCGTCTCACTGCACAACCATGTAATCTTCCGCTTTGGTTCTGCCACCGTAACAGACTCGACAAGCCCTCAGCCCAAATGATGAAGAGGCACGGCGATAGAGGATCTCCCTGTCGCAACCCCCTGCCCGGTTTAATCGTCCCCACAACTCGGTCATTCACGGCAAATGAATAGGACACGGTTTGCAAGCACATATTCATCCAATGAATCCACCTCTGACAGAACCCCATCCTTGTCATGACCTCGTTCAAGTACCGCCAATCCACTCGATCATAGGCTTTACTGATATCAATCTTAAGAGCCATATCCCCCCATTTTCCTTTCCGCCTGTTTTTCATAGCATGGATTGATTCGAATGCAATAAGCACATTGTCCTGGATGAGACGACCCGAAACAAATGCCGACTGAGATTCATCAATGAGTCCCGGAAGCACTTTTTTCAATCTGTTGCATAATACCTTGGACACTATCTTGTACACCACGTTGCAGAGAGAAATATGCCTGAAGGTCTTTGACTGATTTCGGGGTATCACACTTTGGGATTAACACCACTGTCGTATCATTGAGATAATTTCAAAAAATTATTTAATTAATATCCATAATAATTGCTGTTATTCAATTAATTAATTGAGTTTTCCTTTTAATTTCAAAAAATTAAGACACATCTTAAATTCGATAAAACTTCAATTAAACTAACCATATATGCTAATTTTTTTTTACTATATCCACGCTGTAAGAACGGAAAAAAAGAAAAAGAAAAAGCAAGCGTTGGTAGATCTGGCACAAGAAGTCAACACCTGACCGTTTGTAATTACCATACTGTCCTCGCCATGTCCAATAAACCTAACCAAAGAAGGCAACACCAAGGGCTTTCTTGTAACTTCGCAAATCTCTGAATAAAATCCAAAATCTGTAAACCACCAAAAAAATCTAACAAACAAAAACCCATAATTAATGACCTCGTAACAAGGTTTTGGCAGGATTTTCCCTCCTTTTCATGCACAATTAATAAAAAGAAAGCACTAAAAAGGGAGTAAATAATCACTCACAACAATTTCCTGCATTTCGAAATCTTGAAATTTCAATTGAAAATCTTTAGCCCACCGCCAAGAAACATCTCTTCTCCACAAAGATTCGATTTTTAACTTGCATTTGAAGCTGCCCACCTCAGATCCATGATTAGGTACGCAGACAACTCAACTATTATTTTAATGTGTTAAGTTTTTTCCTTTCTTGATGATAAATTGGTGAAAATGATTTGCTAGCTCTTCATGTTGCTGACATTCTCTCATTGTATGATATGTACTGTTTGGGGTAAGTTGGATTTATTTTTTGTGAAAAGAAATGAGGGAGTACAATAGTTGCTACTGTTTACTAAATTATGTTTTGTTGTGCAATCGAAGATTCTTGTGCTGAATTGATTGGGATCCAGTTTTGAAGTAAGAGTGTTGTTTCTAATTGAATCTTTAGTTCTTTTTGCAAGAATATCTTAAGAGTGTTTGTGGGGTTCGATTTTTTTTAAATTTTTTTAGCAACTTTGTTTAAAGTGTCCTTCTTTATGTTAGTAAATCGATTTAAGTTGCATATCAAGATTTTTTTTTCCCTTCTTTTAGTTCCATGTACTCTAAAATTTCAAGATATGGAGTTTTTTTTTTTTTTTAATGATTTGAGTTTCTACTGCACATGTTCAAAGATCTGTTTTCCCCTTATTCTCTGACCATTATTGTATTGCAGTTATTTCCTTCTGGAAATGTGGTATTATTGCATTGATTTGTTTATGTTGTGGTTATGGACATCTTGCATTGGATAAAGTATTAATAAATTGCCCCATTGGGATCAATGAGATAGTGGGAATCAAGACCTTAGATAATGATTTCTCAGTTCAAATTCAATTTTCTTTTCTTGAGGTTTAAATTGGTTCTTATGATAATGTAGGAAACTTGTTGTTGGTACTCAAATTTATAACTTGGTCTGCTTAAATGATCTTTTTTCTTTTGTTCTTCATTATATTGATTTTCTTAAAACTTACCATTTGATTATACGCCTAAACTTTGCACCATATCTTTAATATGAATTGTATGTGAATTGGGAAGTCTATTTTGCAGTTTTGGAAGTATTTTGCAGTTTGTAGGTGATGCTTAGACCAGGTGTGGGATAATGTCGAGGGTTACTAAGTGGAAGCTTGACAAGACTAAAGTGAAAGTGGTCTTTAGGCTCCAATTTCATGCCACACATGTATGGTTTCTCCTAATATACTCGATCTTTGATATGTGTTTCGACATCTGCTTCTATGCCAATTTTCTTTATTATCTTTAATCTTTCTCAATTCTATAAAAATTTGAGCTCGTGAACTCATTTGTCTTAGTGGATTTGTGTGTTCTGTTAATTAAATGGGAAGAGACCAAAAAGCTTATTTAAAACTTCCATCATAATGTTTCAGATTCCACAGTCTGGATGGGACAAGTTGTTTATATCATTCATCCCTGCTGATACTGGGAAGCCAAGTGCTAAGACAACAAAAGCAAATGCAAGAAATGGAAGTTGCAAATGGGCTGACCCTATTTATGAAACTACGAGGCTTCTTCAAGATTCCAAAAGCAAACAATATGATGAGAAGCTCTACAAAATTGTTGTGTCCATGGTACCCTTTCTATCTTTCTTCCGAAATTCATTTAGCAACATAAAACAAAAACCATAAGAGATGAAAGTATTAGTACTTTGAGCGACAGAAATGTTCTGTTTCATCGCAAAAAATAAAATAAAAAAAGTCAAAAGGAAAAAGAGAAACTGTGAGGAAGGATTAGGGACACTGTTACAGCATACAGGATTTTAAAAGCATACGATC
Source organism: Stenogyne calaminthoides (assembly GCA_037126765.1). Taxonomy (NCBI): domain Eukaryota; kingdom Viridiplantae; phylum Streptophyta; class Magnoliopsida; order Lamiales; family Lamiaceae; genus Stenogyne; species Stenogyne calaminthoides. The sequence goes on from JBBCBC010000029.1 coordinate 30,274,508, forward strand.
ATTCAAGACTCTACAGTCTGTATTTATATGACTTCACATTTTCTGCAAGTTTGTCAGTCCCTTGGTTAAACTGATACTCTTTTCGGATTTATGGAGATTTCTAGCATTGATAATATAAGTCATGCGATAATTTTCATCCTTCTTAAAGTGTAAAACTAGCCTTATAGTTTAGTGGTATTACTCGCTCATTGCATGGGCGAGGTCTAGAGCTCAACCCCCATTGCACTTTTAAAAGAAAAGGAAAATATGAGTGTTCTCTTCAATTACTTTTTTTTTTTTTTTTTTTACAGGGATCTTCAAGGGCTAGCATCCTTGGTGAGGCTAGCATCAACCTTGCTGATTACGTCGATGCTTTAAAGCCTTCCGCTGTAACACTTCCTCTTAGTGGATGCAACTTTGGGACTCTATTACATGTAAGAAAACATCAAAATTGCTTATCTACTGAAAATGATCAATGCTATATAAGCCTGTTGATATTCTATGACTTTATACTTCTTGTTAGCACATTCATCAATTAATTTATTCAAATGTTTTCACTTTATGGTAGATGATTGACAACGCATTATGCTCTCTTTCCTTTGTATTGTGCTATAACAACTTGTTATAGGGTTGACAAACTATTATAACGTAGAAGTTTGGTAGCCTATAGCCTATACTATATAAGCCTTGTTTTTTTTTTTTCAGATATATTAAAAATATATTGCCAGTCAGTTTAGAATTGCTAGCCTGGGAGTCTTGTTAACTATTGAGAGACACTTAAATTGATGTGTGTTATCTCTTTCCAATCTCTCTTTATTTTGTTTCTTCAATTCATACTTGACTGTAGTTCATGTGGTAGCCACTGAAGCATGTTCCAATTTCTCTTTCAGTGTATTTCTGTCTTTTCTGTGTTTTTGTAACATCCGGTAATTACTCTCAGATGACTGCTTTTTATTTGTGCTTATATTTATTTTTCAATATATTAAATGACTGCATTACCATCTTTCAGATAACGGTCCAGCTCCTCACCTCGAAAACTGGATTTAGGTACTCAACCAACCATTGTGTAAATATTGATCTCGATTTTTGTGCTATCATCTAAACAAAAAAGTTGGCTGCTTCCAGGGAATTTGAGCAGCAGAGAGAACTTAGAGAAACTGGACTACAATCAGGAGTGGATGATCAGAGTTATAAGGTATTGTCATTTACTTACCCTCAGAAAAAGGAGCCATATTGGGTTGTGTTCCTTCTTCTATCTATTCATTTTGGTACCTAATGAAATGTGTTAGACGTGCGATTTAGTATGAACTATAAAAAATGCAGCTAAAAATTGAACTAACTCGAACAATATGTCAATTTATTAATGGTTAGGATTATGCAGCTTTTTAGTAGACGTACGTGTAATGTGGCTATTTTACCCTTTTATGTAACTACATGGTCATTAATGCATATTATAAAAAATACAAGTAGAAGGACCCCATTGGAATACGATATTAAATTCTCCTAGATTAATGAAAATGACAATCATTTTGGGTAAAAAAATCTTCTGTAGAAAGAAAAATAAAATGGGCCAGAGGGATTAATACTGTTCAGTGGAAACAGCTAGTACCGACCAATTAATTTCTTTTAGTAAAACAACTAATACTATTAAAAATTCACCTGGCTTGCACTGTGCCTAAATACATATGACTAAATACTACCTTTTTTGTTCCGTCTGTTCTGCAGGTGAGTGCAAGGATAAAGCTAAAAGCAGATGCGAGTGAGCTCTCATCACTTGACGAGGAGGCAAACCTGAATGAAGAATGCTCATCAAATACATCCGGAAGTTTATATGCTGAAAAGCATGAAACTTCTAGCACACATGAAATCGATAGCCTCAAAAGTACAACATCTGGTGATCTACATGTGCTCTCTCAGTGCCAAAGTCCATCTACAGTAAAAGAAGATCAATCTGATCATCCAAACATGGCCCAACGAACCAGTGGATCTGCTCATGGGTGGGGTTTAGACAATTCCTTGGATAACGAGCTGGTAATGGCTTGTTTGGAGAACAATCGACTTAAAGGAAGCTTGGAGTTAGCTGAGTCGTCTTTTTCAAACCTTAAGCTTGAAGTCAGCTCTTTGCAAAGTTTGGCTGATGAGCTAGGATCTGAAACACAAAAATTCTCTCACCAACTTTCTGCTGAGATATCTTCATCTGAAGAATTGGCGAAAGAGGTCTCAACCATGAAATCGGAGTGCCTTAAGTTCAAGGATGATTTAAACAGGCTCAAAGATTTGAAAGTTAGCCCTCAAGTTTGTACAACAGAGGCTAGTGATAATCAGGTAGTTCAAAACATGCAGCTTCGATATTTGAATGGGATTTCTGTAGTGGAAGAAAAGATAAAAGAACTTCAGAAGAAAGCGTATGTTCTCCCCAAAGACGGAGACACTAAGTTTATCTATTTAGAGCTGGAAGCCTTGCTCGATTTTCTCCTGGATTTCAAACTTGGAAATGGTGAAAGAGCAGATGTATCTGGAAACGGGTTGGGTTCGGATTTGTGCGACCCGGAAGGTGTTATAATGGGCCCGCCCGTCTCTGAGGGAATCGACCCACAAGGTGCTATTGATGCAATGAAAGGTCAAATTTTTGATCTTGTAAGGGAGTTGGAAGAGGGAAAAGTTGAAAAGGAAATTCTTACCAGGAAAATGGGTCAAATGGAATGTTATTATGAAGCTCTTATTCAGGAGCTGGAGGAAAATCAGAAGCGCTTGGTGTTAGAGTTGCAGCATCTGACGAACGAGCACACAACTTGCCTCTATGCCTTATCTGTGAGCAAAACCGAGGTTGAATCTTTGCGTGAAGAAACGAATCAGCAGATGCTTCGATTTGTGGATGAGAGGGTCGAGCTGGAAACTGTTAACAAGGAGCTTGAGAGACGGGCCACGACATCAGAAGCTGCACTGAGACGGGCCCGGTTAAATTACTCGATTGCAGTGGATAAATTACAAAAAGACCTCGAGCTGCTTTCTTCACAGGTTTTGTCCATGTTTGAGACTAATGAAACCCTCATTAAGCAGGCTTTACCTTCCCAACCAGGCTCAAAGATTGATGATGATGTTACAGAATTATCAAAACTTGAGAATCAAAACTCGGGTTTGAGGAAAAGATCTGTGGGTGGTGATGTTCTTCTAGAAGATTTGAAAGCGTCGTTCTTGATGCAGGAAGAGCTTTATCGAAAGGCTCAAGAAGAACTTCTCGATATGTATTCAATAAACTTGAACTTGGATATATACTCAAAAGCATTGGAACAATCTTTATGCGAAGCTGATGCTGACATGAAAATCATGGGAGGAAGAATGGGTGAACTTGTAGGGGAGTTGACACTTTCAACTGCTTCTCAAAATCATTTGATGGTAAGTTTGCAGAAGGCTACTGATGACTCAAAAGCATTGGAACAATCTTTATGCGAAGCTGATGCTGACATGAAAATCATGGGAGGAAGAATGGGTGAACTTGTAGAGGAGTTGACACTTTCAACTGCTTCTCAAAATCATTTGATGGTAAGTTTGCAGAAGGCTACTGATGAAAAAATCGTGCATAACAGTACAAGTCTAGTAGCATTTCCCAGTGTGGTGATTTAGCTCTGCAAAATCAGATATTGGAAGAGAAGTTAGTGAGTATTTCTGAGGAAAATTACCTTCTTTCTCAGAAGCTGAAAGATTTGGACAACATTAATTCAGAACTCAGAAGTTACCAGAGCAAATATGCAGCTTGTCTGGCTGAGAATGCAGAGCTATCACTTCATTTAAAACAGGAAGCAGTTGAAAATGAAAATCTGACAAATGAATTGTCACATTTAAATGAAAAGTTGATGATCCTTAAAGCTGAATCAGATGAGTTGGTTTCTTCCAAGGAAAATCTTGCGGGGAATATGAAATTCGTGCAAGATAAGTTGGCCAATCTATTGACCTCATATAACGAGAAATTTTGTATGTCAGCTAATTTTCAGAGACTCGATTTGAATATAAACGAAGCCATTTTGCAGCTAGAAGAGATCCAAAATGATGTGTGCGCTAAAAACCGTGAACTGATGGAAGAGAATCAAAATCTGAGAAGTGAAAAAGCTGATGCTGATGTGTCTTTGAGTGCTGTGAGATCAGAGATTCTGACATTGAAGCAGAAGTTCAGAAGTTGCATACAAGATATGGTGTCTAAGCTAGATTTGTCCAATGCTCTTGTGGACAAGCTTCAAGCTGAACTCGAATCAGTGGCTAACAAAATTCACTTAAGTTCTGAAATCGAAGAGGAATTTGCCCAGAAGAACCAAATTATTTTGGCTGATCTGGCTCTTTTGGAAGTTCAGATGCAGGAACTGTCTTGTAAAAGAGGGAACCTTGATCGAGAGATCTCAGGCATGGATTCTCTGGCAGAAGAACTTGGTAGGAGTGAGTTATACATTACCGAGCTAATGCATGATAAGCAAGAACTTGGCGTGTGCTTACAGGAGAAAACCGATGAATCTATCAAGCTTTCTTGTGAGAATAGTCGTTTGAGGGAAACTTTGGAAACTTTACGTGATGAGTTGTGCGATGAAAAAGCTTACAAAGACGAACTGGAAGGAAAAGTTCAAGATCTTACCATTTGTTTGAGCAAGGATCAGGATAAGTCACTAGTCCTTGAACAGCAAAGAGACGAGGTCTTGCTTGTTAGAAAACTGGTATCGGATCTTGAAATGGAGAAATCGAGACTTGCTCATCTTTTGGGTCAGCAGAGTGAGCTTATAACAGAACTTGAGAAAAATAGTTCACATCAAGCTAGTTTTAAAAGCCAATTATTAGAGATGCATGATTTCTCACTTGCAGCAGATGTTAGACTTATTTATGTTTCAAACCATTATGAAGCCATAGTTGAGGAGCTTCAGAAAAGGTACCATGATACAGAGAGTATGTTGAATCAAAGTCTTGCATGTGAAGCTGATTTGAGGCGAGAGAATGGTAACTTATTGGCTAGTATTGAAAGTTTAAGATCTGATTTGGAAGTCTCTGGAGCTCAAAACAAGCTCCTTTCAGATTCAAACAATGAAATCAGGGATCAACTTGAAGAGTGCACGGCAAAATTAACGGCCATGGAATCCCAATTTTCAATGGATAGTGTTCTGCAAAACGATGAGCTCTTGCAGGTTAGAAAACTGGCGGCAGATCTTGAAACAGAGAAATCGAGACTTGCTCCTAGTTTGGGTCAGCAAAATGAGCTTACAAATGAACTTGAGAAAGATAAAGGCTAGTCTTGAAAGTCAGTTATTAGAGATTCATGATTTCTCAATTGCTGCAGATGTTAAACTTATTTATGTTTCAAATCATTATGAAGCCATGTTGAATCGAAGTTTTGCATGTGAATCTGACTGGAGGCTAGAAAAAGGCAATATATTGGCTAGCGTTGAAAGTTTAAAATCTGATTTGGAAATCTCGGGAGCTCGGAACAAGCTTCTTTCAGATTCGAACGATGAAATCAGGGGTCAGCTTGAAGATTGCAAGAGAAAGCTAACGACCGTAGAATCCCGATTTTCGATGGATAGTGTTGTACATGCTTCTGAGATAGAAGAGTTAAAAAGCATGATGAAAGATTCGGAGGAGGAAATCCACGACTTGACTCTTTCGAAAGAGCAGTTGGAGATTTTGGTAATAGTACTAAAAGGCAAAGTTGATGAACAGACTACTCATATAGCTTTGCTGGATGAGTACAAAGAGAATCTGATGAGGCTTCGTTCTCAGTTCCGTGATCTTTCACATAAACTCGCGGAACAGGTTTTAAAGACGGAAGAATTTAAGAACTTGTCTGTCCATTTGAAGGAGCAGAGAGACAGGGCAGAAGCTGAATGCCTCGTAGCTCGTGAGAGAAGAGAAAGCGAAGCACAATCAGCTACTGTTCAAGATTCTTTGAGAGTTGCATTCATTAAAGAACAGTGTGAAACAAAGGTTCAAGAGCTGAAGCAGCAAGTTTCTGTTTCCAAAAAACACGGGGAAGAGATGCTTTTGAAGCTGCAAGATGCAATTGATGAAATCGAAAACAGGAAGAAGTCTGAGGCTATGAGCTTGAAGAAGAACGAGGAGCTTTCGGTCAGACTCTCAGCGCTGGAAACGGAATTGATGTCGGTACTTTCAGAAAAGCGTGAAAAAAGCAATGCTTATGATTTAACGAAGGCTGAGCTGGAATGTGCACTACTGAGTCTAGAATGCTGCAAGGAAGAGAAGGAAAAGCTTGGAGCTTCTTTACTAGAATTTGAGGTCGAGAAATCTCGACTAGCTACTGAACTTACTTTGGTGAAGGGACAGCTGGAGGACGTGAAATCTTCGTTAAATTCTGCAAGGAATGGGTTAACTGGAACCTCGTCCCCTCTTTTCTTGAAGCAGGATGAAACAAGATGTGTTGAAAGAGAGAACTGCGTATCAACCCTTGAGTGTGAAAATGCAGATTCAGCTGAACCTATATCTGTTCTTGATGGTGAAAATGCAGACTCAATGGAACCTGTGGAGTTGCAGTTGACTCAGGTTTAACTTCATCGTCTAACTGCTTTCGTTTGTAGTTCAAAATTATGTTATAAAATCGATGAAAGATGCGTCAGTAGTTACTCGAGTCCTGGTTTTAATAAAAGAAAAAAATATCACGAGTGTTTTATTCAACTTTGCAGGATGTTGCACCATTCTCACTGAGCAATGGCAAGAATTTACATCTTAATAGCGAACATTTGGGAGCCCAACGATTGAGATCTAGCATCGAACATTTACATGAAGAGGTATTTCTTTTCTTGGAATTAATGCTTAAGGTTGTATGCATAACTCAAAATTCACAACTTTTTCTCCTGCAGCTCGAAAAGATGAAAAATGAAAATGCAGTTTTCAGCATAGGCCATGACGGAGACTCAGATTTTCCAGTTACGCATGAAGAATTCATGCAATTGCAAAAAGTGAGCTAACTGCGCGTTTTATGCGATTATACTCTACACTCGTTACCAGGGTCTTATGGTTGTTTCCTTTTTTTGGTTGTTTGGAAGGCGAATGAAGAGCTTACACGCATGTTCCCTTCATTTTGTGAAATTTCAAGTGGAGGGAATGCATTAGACAGGGTTTTTGCACTGGAAATCGAGCTTGCTGAAGCCTTGAAGACAAAGAACAAATCCAACTTTCAATTCCAGAGGTAGGTCTTCATAAATCTTAAAAAACTTGTACTCCATTCGACCCATTTTAATTGTCTTTCGAGGGAGGAATTTTTTACCCAAAATAATTGTCATTCTGCACTTACCTTACGATTTTCTTCTTGTTTTTCTGTGATAGTATGCGGTAACTGAATAAATTTAGTCCCCATCTCTTGTGCACTACACGTAGAGTACACAAGTGTCACAACTAATACTTTTTAATAAACCAAATGATACCTTTTAGTGAACATCTAATACTAACAAACTAATACCTTTTAAATGAATCAACTAATACCTTTTACTATTTGGTTCAGTTCTTTCTTGAAACAACATAGTGATGAGGAAGCAGTTTTCAAAAGCTTCAGAGACATCAATGAGCTGATCAGAGAAATGTTGGAACTCAAAAGCAGACACGCCGCCATGGATGCCGAGCTACAAGAAATGCACGACAGATATTCGCAAATGAGCCTCAAGTTTGCCGAGGTTGAAGGAGAGAGACAGAAACTCAAGATGACATTAAAGAACGTTCGAGCTTCCAAAAAGATCGTGTCCTCGAATGGATCATCATCTGACAATGAAATCGAGCATTCTTCGTAGAGATTTTGCTTCAATTTTAGCCCATCCCCTGGCACTCGTCTCGTGGGATTGCGTAATGTAAATAATTCTTGCAGTGATCATATTTTCTTCTGGCAAAACACTCTACAGTAGATGAGTCTTTGTAATGTCATAATTATATATATGTTTTTATTTTATATATATATATATGAATGATGTTATTCATATTCGAAATCTTGGTGTCCCTTGTGTTGTAATTAACTATGTATAGTAGAAATCATTGATTCGTATTGAACATTTTTCCTGTTTGAAATCTCTTCTATTTTCTGGAACAATTTGATAGATGTGATTGCATAAGAGAAATATCTTTTTTTCCTTCCAATTTTTTAATATTTTATAGGAAAAATGTCAATTGATTGCGAAAGATAATAAAAATTATCAATTTAAAGGCGTTTAAAGATTTTTTTTTATCGATTCAAGGCTTGAAAGATAAAACTATCGATCCAGGGCGCGAAAGATAAAAATTATCAATTTGAAATTCACACATTTTAAAAGGCTATGTTTTTGACATTTATATTTCACATCCTTATTTCATATTCTTATTTTTTAAAAAATTTTTTTGGGTTTACATTCAAGGTTTTAGGGTTTAGGGGTTTTTTCAAGGTTTATGGTTCATCGTTTAGGGTTTAGTGTTTAGGGTTTAGGGTTTTTAGTGTTCATGGTTTAAATTTTTAGTGCCAAACATGATAGTTTAAATTTATAAGCCTCGAATTGATAGTTTTTATCTTTCAGGCCTTGAATCAATAGGAAAAATCTTTCCGACCTTAAATTGATAGTTTTACTATCTTTCAGACCCTGAATTGATAAAACTCATATTTTATAACATTTCAACTTTAAATTCATTTTTAACACATCAAGTAGCAATTTAAAGACCATAAAATGATCTTTAATTTAACATATATAGTCATATTCCTTAACTATATCCATTTATTTACACACATAAGTGTCAATTCCATTATTTCAGCCCCTAATTTACTTGCTGGAATTATGCAAATAAAAGTTAAAAAAAAAACTGAAACTGGAAAAATAGTATAGTATGCAAATTTCACTTTACATACACAATGCAACTTCAAAGAATCAGAATACAACACAACTACAAACAACTCATGTTTTCCATTGATGTTCTTTTCTCCTGAATTCCGACTTGGTATTAAATAATCGTTTTTATCCGCCCGTCTCTATACGACATTCTAATCGGGCACAAGAATAAAGAACCGAATCCAACATTTTGGATGTCAATAGCACTATACATATAATGTGATACTTTTGAATCTGTAGTATTAACACGTGTAGTATTCTAAATGCAATCAAGAACCTGTGATAAAAGCGGGAGGAATCAGAAAAGAATGCTTTGAAGCAGCTCGATTCTGTTCGATACATTACAAGATGGCACAAAAGCACCCTCCTTTCTTTTGAGAATTGTCCTGCAGTTTATCTGCAGCAGTACAATTTTCAAGATCAATAAACAAGCTTCATTCTTTTTGCAATCAAGAAATATATATAAAAAAAAAAAACAAGGCTTATTAAAAGATGAGGATTACCACTGTTTTTATCTGGAAGAGGGGGACGCACGACAACATGCATCGTGATGACGCCTCCAGGGACTTCGCTAAGAGGAAGTCGTGATTCAGAAAGTGTTGTGTTGTTTTCAAGTATTCTTCCCGCATTAATCAGCTTTATATCATTGATGGATTTCGGCCCGTTTTCCTTGTCTGCAGTATAAGAGGATCGTGAATTATCTTTAACCAATAAAACACATGAAACCATAGGATGGAAAAAACAAAAAAAGTACAAGCAAGAAGCCATCGTCTTAATAATAAGAAATAGCCTAAGGGTGTGTTTGCAAACTCCACCAATAGCTCCAGAACTTTTTATGTTTTTTCAAAAGCTACAGATTTTGCAAAAAAAGTGATTCTGCTCCACTGTGCAGAGTTTGCAAACACCACCTAAATACAGAACGTTGTACAGGCAAACACCACATTTTAGCTTCCCTCCGACTTTTTGCTCAAGAAACGATGACACATGCATTACACGATGATCGAACTCTAATCTACACATGAGATGATATCTACACAATTGTGTGGTAGTATCTTGGTCAACTCGAGAAATTCATATCGAGTAGATTAACCATGGAAACATATTTGTGATGGTTCGACGAGTTGAAAGGATACTAGACTGATAATTCAGAGCCTCTCAAATTTCAATCTGATTGGGATATCGTATAATGTAGTACACATTCATGATTTCTTTTTTATGAATAAACTATTGTCAGCATCCACTCTAAATCATTGGACATTTCACAAAAACAAATCTTTACAGGACATTCAAGATCGAGATGCAATAAGGGATAACATTCAAGAATATATACCTAGTGAGAAAATGATCATATCTGGCCTTCATATTCATAATGTGATTACGGATAGGCATGTATTTGAATACTTAGATTTCAAAAATGAATTTGTTACAATAAATTCAAGAAACAATAACAATCATTCAACAAGACTTCCATTCCCTACTGCTAGAACATGCCAAAAAACTAATTTTCATATAATATAAGCATATAAGCACAGAAATGAATGAAATTCTTGAAATTTAAACATCAAATATTGAAGGGAAACATGATAAAAGAAAAGGGAGTCAAAACAAAACCTTTGGGCCATTGAGCAATAATCTTTTCCTTAAGAGATGTCACAGTTGCACCAGAATTATACTTGCTTGGTCCAATATCACTACCATCAGCAAGCCTAAATTTGAGTTCAACCAATTCATCCCCACTCATAATTTTAACAATTCTTGAAATTTTCTATAACCTAAATTCTCACAAGTCACAACCAAAATCAAATCAAATCAAATCCACCAAAATTCAACAACTTTTCTTCTTTTCAACAAACTTAAAACCATAAACAAAGATAGTATATCCCAGATCAGAAATCAAAACAGAGCCTATATAAACTGCAGAAATCAAACAAACAAGTTCAAAATCAAAAAGGGGTTCTTGAAGAACCCAGATCCAAACTGGCAAGATTCTGCTGCAAAGAATTCTTGATGATGAAAAGGGGTTGCAGAAGAGGAAAGAACATGTATTTGAGGGTTTCTAAGTTGGAAATTCAGACAAAGATTGGTGAAAAACGGGTAAAAATACACATCATTAGCTAAAATAAGAAGAAACTTATTTTGATTGATAGAGAAATGAATAAAGAAATCATCTTGATACCTAAAACTAGAGATATAGGAGGGTCCAAAGAGAGATTCTTTTGCCTGAATCTTACCTGCAAATGTGAATGATTTTGATTGAGACATGTTTACTGTGGTAGGAAATGAAATGGAGCTGAACAAAATTGACTGGAGAATTTGCAGTTAGCCCCTTGTGTTTTGTGGTATTTAACCTTGGACCATCATTTGACATTTTTGGATATTTAATGGCCTAAAATAGTAAAATTTTAAAAGAGCGGCGGTTAAATGGAATGAGATAGCTTGTCTTTTTTTTTTTTTTTAAATACATTTAATATTATCAAGGTAAAAACTTATTTGAATCCAACTTTATGTTAATTTTTTTTTTCAAATATTTTTTTTTATACAAAGGTCACTATTGAGCATATACGCATCATCATTGTTGTTTATATACAATGTCACTTTTTAAAATTCGAACCAAATATTTTTAAAATGTGATTTTTTGCATAAATAATAGTAACACTTAATTTTTAAAAAAGAGTGTTCATATAAGACCTACTCTATTATAATAGGTTTCATAACTTTCTAATAAGAATATTTGATATTTAAATAGCCACATTTTTTAAATGAATATGAACCATCATCCTCTGACTTAATTATTATGGACAAAATTTCGTATTAGACTGTTCATACATGAGATAATATATAAATTTATACAAATCAGCACACACCACTTTCGAAGTGTAAATTATCATGTCCCAATTATATTTATTTTTGTGTTATATTATGAGATATATATTGTATGTTTGAATTGTTATCAGTGCTGATAAGATAAAATCGAAAATTATACAATGATCATTCTCAATTTTATTTAGGGTGCCGGCCGCCTCACTCTGATCCGTTCATAATACATCCTTGAGATTAATGGTGGGTGGAATGGCTATTATTATTACTTTGTCTATTTATATTAATTAAATCAATTTATAAATATAATATTCAGCAAAATAGGTGGAGTCCCACCCACCATCAATAGTTTTGACACAACAATTACTTTAAAAATAATTAAAATCCTTGAAATAGTCATAAAGGACTTGGTCCCAAATGGATGTCACGTTTGAACTCTTTGCAAGGGTAATACAATTTCTCAATTTTCTTTGAATATAGGAAAATTAGTTTTAGGAAATTCGCACAACCTAATAAATTTTAGCCTAATGTAATTTTTATATTTAGGTCAAGATCCTCATATAATTGATTATTTTATCATAATAAAATAAGAGTGTGTCACATGTGCACCGTACATATAATAATATATTTTAAAATCATGCAATTTATTTACAATGCAATTATTATTAATATGGACTAGTAGTTCAAATGAAACAAGCCAACTGAGATTTTAATTCAAATGAAAGATGTATCGTGGGTAGGATAAGAATATTTAATACCTTCCTTAATCCTTATCACTCAAAACAAACGAGCTAAAAGTTTTCCTATATTTTGGTCTTTAAAGTTAAAGTTTAGGCCAATGCCTTATGACTCTCAGCTAAAAAGAAAAAAAGAAAGAGCCTGAAAATCATTCAAACTATGGCCCAAAGTTTGCATAATTCACCTTGCGCCCCAACATACAGAATGTTCTCTCAAAATTGACTTGTATATACTCCCCCCATTCCAAACTTGATTTACTGTTTTTCGTTTTGAGCATCCCATAATTAATTTCCTATTTTTTTAAGTGAAAATTTCTACTTTATCATATAAAATATTACTTCATCTGTCCCAAACTCGATTGGACATTCACTATTTGACTCGTGTTTTAGAGAGCGAGTTGTTTATTAATAATTGAAATGATAAAAAAAAAATTAATGTGGGGTATGATAGTGTTACCCTTCATATATCCTATCATGCTTTAAAATTAACTTTATCATTTCATATACTATAAACAACTCGCTCAATAAAACACGAGCCGAAAAGTGCAATGCCCAATTGAGTTTGGGACAGAGGGAGTAATAAATAATTTTTTTAACCCCATCTACCTATCACTTTATCACATAAAATACTAATAAATAACTCTTTCTACCCCAACACTTAATCATTTTATTATTTTTTCTTAAAACTCGAGCACACAGTAAATATGAAATCAACTATGGGACGGAGGTAGTATATAGTACTAGTATTAATAAAATCTAAGAATTATCACGTGCACCCTTTTTTTTTCTTTTTTAAGCATTCACGTGCACTTTTTAGGGACGCTTATTTTGTCATTTTATATATCTCCCTTAGGAATTTCTTTGCTAATAAATCGTTCCCCCATGAATTTCAAATCTAGATATCATTTATGGCATAATTTTTTTGTTAGTTTTAACTCTGTTGAAATTTCAAAAGTTAGATAATTTGCATTTTTAAATATTATTAACTTTTTTTATAAATACTATAATTTTTTTTTTTTTTTTTTTTTACAAACACGATCAACTTTTATTATTAATCACATTTCTCATAATTATTAATTTTAATCAATTCTTCAAGCATTCCTAATAATTATATTTGCAAATTAATTAATTTTTAACTATCAAAATTAGAAAGGGCCAATGCTTGGGGCTGTCAATTGACAATTGACAGCAAAATCATTTAACTCATAATTAACCAGCATGGAAGTACATCTTTGTCAACTAGTTTTCTTTTGAGGGTAATTATTTTAAAAGGAATTATCCATCGTTATATGAAGTGTTTTTTCTCTTAATTGTTTTCATTTAAAATAAGCCATCGTAGTACTTAATAAATCCTAACTCTTATGTAATTTAATTTAGGTAAGTTATTAAACAATAATAAATAAATGCGAAATGTGTTTGCTTATCTGCATAGTTAATATGACTCGATCAGATATGATATTTAATTATCTTAAATTAGTAGATAACAATTACTCGTTTAGGGCAGAAGTTTCGATCTGTTATCGTTATCTGTTCTCACTGGAATTGTATCAATTCAAAATTAATGGAAATTTGCTATAGTAATTGCACAATTCAATATATATACCACATTATAAAAAATCCATACCAATCTTTATGATGTTTTATTTCGATTTTATAAAATGAAGTAAAAAAAAGTAAACAATTAAGAAATTATGACAAAGGCCAGTACTGTGACAAAATTTTCTATATAAATTATGCGTACAATACATAATAACTACGAGTACTAGAATTTTTCATTTTTTTTTTTCAGATATTTACGAAAATATATTAAAAAACAAAAAACAACATGCAAGCGCCAAAAGAAAATCAAAATGCGTCTCCAGCGAGCACCGGCGGCCTCAACTCCGCCACCGCCACCGCCGCCGCAAACCCATCGCACTTACCTTTCTCGGAATGCACCGCCGTGTTTTGACCATTCGCCAACTCATCACCACCGTCGATCTCCTCCACATTTTCGTCGGCGCCGCCGTCAAGGGGCACCAAATTAATAACAAGGCGGCCGCCGGAGCGGTGGGCCTGGAGATACTCACGGCGGCGCGTCACATTCTCCTCCTTGATAACCAGCCTCCCGTCTCTCGTGTTGTACTTAGTCGTACGGCACAGAGACAGGATGACCGGCGGGTACTCCTTCGCGGCGGATCCGCCGCAAAAATTTCGTCCCGACGCCGCCGCCACGCGAAAAGGTGGTGGCGGCATCGGGGCAGAAATGAAAATGAAATCAACCATCATATCTGGATATTTTTGCATGGGGGACTATATATTAATTAATTAATAGTCGTATAAAATATTACAATTGATTTTTGTGGAATGTATGTTTCATTGCATTGGTTTTGTGAGTATATATGGAGGTTGAGTGACAGTGACAGCTATGCATCATTTGGAGTTGAGTTGGGTTGTTTACTTCTTTTGTATTATCTCACATATATACACCAAAATTTGTTATAATTAAAAATATATAAGATTAGTTTAAATGATAATGTTGTTACTTTATAGAATTGGACAAAAATTCATAGTACTACTAATTAATTGTGTGTACTTTTCAAAATTGTTAATGTTATATATAATTAAGTGCGGAGTACGTAACTAGTTTGTTTTCAATAAGTATATTTTTACTAAAAAGAGTATGGTACAGAATGCATAAAACCAACTCAATATATATAGGGTCCAAAGATTGCCTGCATTTGCATTTGCATTTCACTTAATATTGTATACTAAGAATTAAGATATGTATGGCTTTAATTATTTAATAAATTTAGATGTGCATGAGAGGCTCGTTATGCAAGTTTAACAAGGTTTTAATCCTCCCTCCCATTTGAAATAAATATCAGTTTGACCTTTTATTTTATTTGCAAATTAAATAACATTTATTTTGTATTTTTTAATATAAATTAAATGTATGTACGTGTATTCCAAATTTAACCATAAAATATTAGATATATAGATCCTTTAAATAAGAAAAAATATTTATTAAAGGTATAACAAGAAAATGATGTATATTTTGAATAGGGTGAGTATTAGTTACAATCAATTAATACATATAAAAATGATAAATTTTGTATTTTTATGTAATATAGTAATAATAATGATGATGATAAAAGAGAAGGCGGCAACTACGAAAATAAACTCCCTATTTGTGTACAGGAGAATATGTAGTATTTTAATTAATTCTTAATGTAGTACTTTTATTTTAATTTCTCTTATATTAACTCATAAGATGCAAATTTTATTTTATCATTGATCAAGAATAATGATTACATATACAATAAAAACAAACGAGTGATTCTAAAACACAACACTGTGTATTTTGACACGGTCCTATCTTATGTTACATCACTTGGATATGACATGTATGCAACATAATTGATTATATTATCATTTCATTGTTTCTTTTCTTTTTTTTGATATCGGCATTTCATTGTTCCTATTTAATTACACTCCTTGCGTTTATGTATATTCATTTAGATAATGCAATCGAATTATATGTTAATTATACGATTGTATAATTGTATATATACCGTGAGGGCTTGAGTTATTATTTATTCGATAAAAAAAATTATATTATTGTACAAGAAATTTCGTGTGATTTTGACACGTGTGGCAAGCTTCTGTTGAGAAAAAATATTGACGTTTGAGTATCGGATTAGTGATTGTTAATTTCGTTGAACAAGAGGAACTGGTGTTGGTTAATTATGAAACGAGAATTAATTTTGAACACTACCCCAATTTGCATATTCATTTATATATGTATGACTTTCATCTTAATTTATTTTAAAAAGTCTTGTTAATAAATAAATAAATATGAATGGTTTGTTTAGCTCTTCCATTTTCAATTCCAAAAATTGCCAAATAATAATATATAAATTAAAACACTTATATTAGAATATACAAAACCTAGGTTGTACGGATACGGGTACGGTAATATGGGTACGATACGGTGCGGGTACTGGGACACAAATTTTTAAAAATAAGTACGGTTTCAAATTATTTTATATTTTTATTGTATATATAAATATTTCTACAGTTTTTTTAAAAATATGTGTCTTTGAAACCTATACAATTTTTTAACACCTAAACATATATAAAATCAAAACGAGATGAAAATCGTAATAAAATATGTGAACGACTAACAGTTTGACAATGATGTAACCGTGTGTGCAATAGTGAGAGTCAATTTTTTTTTTTATTTGTGGGCTAATTCGGGTTAATTTAATATAAAATAAATTTATTTTAAGGCAAAAAAAATTATAAATTTAACCTCACATGTACCCTATGCGTGTCCGACAAACTGATTAGCCGTGTTCGACATGGTACCCAAAATTATTATTAATATTTTAATTGGGACACATCACGTAATGTATCAAGTGCATATTCCATCCATATTTACGTACCCAAGTACTCACGAAGTATCCGACACTGCATTATTAAAAAATTTCGAATATCCATACATCCCATTACAAAACTAATCGCTTTATATATATATTAATAGGACATGTGTACTTAACACATTTATAGCTCGTACAATGTGAGCGTGGAAGCCCCAAGTCTAATAGTACGTGTCAAGACTATAATATATTTCAGTAGGAATTGTCATTTACTTTTAATTTTTAAATTTTTAATGCTCAATTCGTTATTATGAACTGACGATGTAGCAGGACATCAACTCCTTCTGAAGCTCAATTTTGAATCAAATATATATCAGTCGGTTACAAAAAATATATAATTTTAATATCGTTAAATGAAATTAAAAGAAAAAGAATAAATGCATTTATCCATTGTTATACAAGCTCAGAATTATACCAGCAATTTTGGCCTCATTATGTGAGTTGGATTGCTGGTGGAATTGTTGTTAATTTGTGCTTCCAAGAAATCCTAATGCAACTCCAATTTTTTTCAAATTCAAAAGTTACATATATATATACATAGTTACATATATACATTTATCGAGTATATATCATCCTGCATATTACATATATAATGACACATGTACCATAATTTATGAGGCGCATTTTTATTAACTTAGAAAATTGATAGAAATTAATTAAAGTTACTCCATATATTAGTGGTAATATTCCCCACCAAAATTTAAGAATTTATTAACATATTTATAATAGGCAAATAGTGTATACACTATTTGCACTGATCTTTTTTAAATTGAACCGTATATCCTATTTTCACTATACATTATTAATTATTTTCACTAAATAATATCTCACGTTTTCAATGAATAATATTTCTTATTTTCGCTAAACAGTATTACTATTTCTATTGAAATGGAATATTTTAGCTACAAGGTGTGTGCAACTTCAACCTCCATTAGCAGCGGCGGTACACGACAAGCACTCTTCACTCCAATTTGGACAAAACTAAAAAACTTTTTGCAGTTTAATTAATTTTAAGTCAAATTCAAGGATATTCTATCTCAGACATAAGTACAACAAGCCTATGTTTCCAAGTGAAGTTCAGTTTAAGTTTCAAGTTTCAATTTTGGATTCATATTCAGCTGTAATCTACTACTATCATTATGTACTCATTCAATGAGTTAATTAATCATATCCATTTAAATTTCAGTTCTCATTTTATATTTTATTGTCTTCAATACGACACATTTACCGATTTGCGTCTGATTTGATTTCACAAAATTACTTTATACATCCATTTTGTAACTATTTTTATTGTACAAATAGCTCAAATGTTGACTCCACTTTGTAGGGGGTATGAAATTAATATGAGATAAAAAAGATTCGTATAATATAATACGGGTTGATAGTATTATGTCGGTTGGTACGACGTAATATAGGTGACAACATAAAATTAGTATTGCACTTGGTATGGGGTAATAAATATGTGTAAAATTAGTATGACACTTGGTAGGGGGTAATAAACATGTATAAAATTGAGAATTTCATTGAAATGTCGTATTTACCCCTTGTACCCAAACATAATTAAAAGCTTAGTTTTGTTGTTTTTTAAAAATATATTTAAATTGAATATATTTAATTAATTAAATATATTTTTATACATATATTTTATACATGTATCGAGTAATAAACATGTATAAAATTGAGATTTCCATTAAATATCCGATTTTACCCATTGTACCAAAATATAAAAGCCTTGTTTTTTAAATTGTGGGCTAACATGTGGTATTAATCAGGATTGATCATACCAAGAATTATGTTTATGACATTTAAATTTTATTAAGAAGAATCAATTTTCTAAATAAAAAGCAAGTTGATTTGATGACTATACTATAATCTTATAACTCAAAAACTCATTTTTCTCTTCCTCACTTATCTTCTGACCAATCATTACCACAACAAAAATTTAATTAACCTCTCAAAATACATGAATATAAGTTAAAGAGAAGGGAACTCTGAGATATTCATATTAATGTAGGCCTATATAATCTCATAATTAAGAACAAATTAAAATAGCATGTACTATTTGGAAGTATTGATAATAGGAAGAGATTATTATTATGTAACTGAAATTGTTCTTATACATGATACCACCATATGACAGGAACAAAGAAAACAAGCTAGAAAAGCAACATTAAACAAGAAATTAACATTTTAACAAACAAGTTGCAGCATTATCAGTCGTTCCCTGTGGCTTAAATCTTTCTTAATTTGACTTCATTTCGATGATACAATTCAATGATACAACAAAGGCCTTCGCCATTGAGCATAAGCTCAAAAGCCTTGTTAATCTCAGCAAATGACACTTTTTAAGTTATGAACTTCTCCACTTCAAGTTCCTATAAATCATCAATCGAGTCGCATTATCAGAAACACTCCATCATCTTTTTTCAACCTTCATCAAGAAATTGAGCAAAAAGCTAGACATCAATCATAAACTAAGAGCATTTGTCAAAAAAAAATCATAAACTTAGAGCATATGGCTAGTGAATTTAGTCTATGAGTTGCTGTGCATCTACATAATCATTTGCAATGAGACTCGGGCTCTTTCCAGCAAATCAACTAACCGTCCAGGAGTTGCAACAAGTATGTCAACACCTCTTTCAAGATCCCGAAGCTGCCCAGAAACCATGATTCATAGAATTAAATCTAGAAAATTAAGTAGATGCTTCTGTAGAAGAAACATAATGCTCCAGAGTGGCTGGCAGATGGCAAAATAGAAATTCAATCAACTATAAAGAATGAAATTAAGCAGCATTTCAGGTTCAATAAATTTTGACAAGTACAATGAATCAACTTAAGATTAAATGGAAATTATGGAACGCATATATACTGAACAGACAATTGAGACAGATACCAAATGCAATCATGAGTCCATCTCAGACAGGTTATCTTCCTTACAATGACAGGAACTGCAATGAAGAAATAATCTACATGAATAAATTTCAGCAATCTAATCAACAGAACTGTCTTAAGTTACATGCATTGAGAATGAAAAATACTTGCAACTAGAAAATTACTATTTTAAAACCTATATGATACCAGTCAAGATGTTACAAAATTGTTTCTCAGATTACTAAAAAAATTGAAGAAAATCTTACTTAGATGTTGCTCTAGAAGAAGTGGCACATTGAAACCATATGAGAAGCATCACCATTAATATACACAAAAATGCTCCAAGAAATTACAAAAGAATTCATATCTTGATAAGAGAGATAAGAGAATGCATAACAACTTATGGAAACATCACAAGAATATGCATGCATTAAATTGTTGTACCTGCAACCAGTCTGATGAGTCCATGCAAACTTGCAGAGAAGTATATATATTGGCAATGAGGAGACTCACAGTTTTTGAGTCACAAATATGCTTATGTGAATTTGAGTCTTTTACTTTGGGTATAACATAGAGCAGAGTATATATATTGGCAATAATCAATCTCAAAGAAGTTAAAGCATCATAGAACCGACAACAGAATCAAATGATACATAGATAACAACTGAAATTGCAATGTAGACTATCTACGTATCTATATCAAGGCATACCTAAATGGTTAGTTGCAAATTGCAACTCTATATTGTCTTTTGAAAGCATGAAAGGAGGCGTCATAACCCCTGCATTCTTACTACTTCATCAGATTAGTGTTGACTAAGCGCATTGCATAGGTTCTGATTCTTAGCTTTCAATTCAAGAAGCAAGAATCACTGCCTAATGTGATTTTCTTGAATCAAAAATATATTACTAACAACGGGATCTTGATTAATGCAATAGATTGCCAAAGACCCAGTCAAACCCACAAAGTTCCCCCTCCGAGCCGCTCAATTGGAGCCCTGAATTTTATGGTGAGTTGCAGAATCAGATTGGGGGTGGAAAACCTAAAATGCGATGGTTAGTTTTCGAATTAGGAAAATTCATTTTCGTTTAATCAAATTTTTTATTTAGGTCTGAGAAATTGGGGGTTGCCGTTTTTCCTTATTTAGGTCTGGATTTCATTTTCGTGACTTGGGTGATATTGATTCATTTCCATTTTTGCGTCGATTGTGCGGTGAATTTCTGTGGCGAATTAGGGCATCGAACATTGAAATGTGCAGTGTTGTTATAAGCTTGGCGATGGAGGTGCTCAGACTCTAGAATCACGTCATCATAGTCGAATATCAGAGCCATGAACAGATGGGGGAGGATTTGCCGCCGTTGAGAATCGCCACAAGGCCGCCGTCGAGTTTTGAAGTCCGTCGAACATTGCCACACGAACATACACGACGAGAGAGATAGGGAACAAATGGGGATTGATGTGTGAAATACGATACAATGAAATGATAATGGACGTAATAAACAGTCCGGGTCAGTCTGATTAAAGTAAAATGAGGAAAATATTGGCATAACATAGTTTCGTTCACTTAAAATATGAAGTAGATTTTAACATTGAGATACTACTTCAAGCATCCCAAAATTGAGCTCTATAGAACAAGATTTCACACAAAATTATCAGGAAGTTTGGAACTAAAGGGTCCACATAAACTGAATCTAAACAACACAAGTTATAGCAAGCAAAATCCATAGAACAATCGTTCACCAACAGAATAATGTCAAAATAAATACAAAATTGGGTTCAAACACCACGACTTTCTAGTAAAAGGGTAACCAAGCTAAGATATCAAAAGGAGAAAGAAATTCGAGCAACAAACGCACAAGTTGTTTTCACTGATCTCCAGGCAAAGATTTGATGATATCAGAGTCACCTGAAAATATAAAGCCAAAATCCAATCATTTTGCTGAATAATCTGGTTGTGTATTAAGAACTTATTAAATAGTGTTAGCCAAAGAAATGGAGCTATACCAGGGTCGATGATGCTGAGACATGAGACTCTGAAGTACTTTCCACAGGCTGTCCCCAGATCTACATTGTCTGTAAACATAAATGGGAACCACAGATGAGAAGTAATCATGAAACCTCTAAAGAGAGTAGAATAAGAGAATTTGAACAATGTATGTTTTTAAGAGTTAAGACAAATTGGGATAAAGAACGAGCAAATGAAGAAAAGGAAAAGGTTAAAATGAGGTAACTAGCAACACATATCAGAATTGTCAAAATATAAATTGGAAGTACATATGACCAGTAATCAAGAAACCTATAGAGAAAGTCAAATAAGGAAATGAGAAATGACATTTGAGGCAAAAGGCTAAACTGAGGCAACTAATACTGAGTACCCCATACATAAAGCAATCAAAATTATAGAGTTACATTTATTTTGGGTATGTATGTTTGCAAACTACATCAATAGCTTCTAGAATAGCTTATAAATAAAGTGATTCTACTCTGATTTGTAAAGTTCGCAAAACTACCTTAAATCTGACAGCCACAACTTCACAGATAAACCTGATGCTATAAATCGTTTTCCGATAGTGGCAACATCTTGATCAAAAATGATTTTACAAAGATCAAAAGCTACCAATGACAAGAAGGTGCATTTCCAGTTGTATGCAAATAAAAAATAGCAGACAATTGGATACATTTGTTTACATTCCATGTTAAACAAACAATTGAACCAGAATCTACCAACTCAACAATTGACGGATATATAGCTTGCGTGCATTAGCCATGAGGTCATTCAGTAATCACACCCAGTATGAAACTAACCTATATATAGGATGTTCTAGCAATTAACTCAGTGCTCTAGCAAAAAAATCTTGTAATACAGATCTGCAACCCCCACAATCATTTGTAATCATCGAAATCCAAGAGCCCATTAAAGCACACAAGCACAATAACCTAAAGAAAATAAATCAGAAAATCATAAATTTTAAAAGGACTTACTTCCGTTGAAATGATGAACGCCAATTTTAGCAAGCATAGCGTAGTACTCAATCTCAGACTTCCTCAACGGTGGGCAGTTGTTCGATATCAAAATCAACTTACCTGCAATTTACAGTCACCAAATCATTTATTTTTTATTAAAACAAAAACAAAAATCACAATCTGATAATAGCAAATCATGAAATTAACAATCTAGTGAAAAAAAAAATGAAACCTTTGGAGCTCCTGATCGTCTTGAGAACGGTTTTGTAACCGAGAGTGTATTTCCCACTCTTCATCACAAGAGCAAGCCTGTTGTTAATGCTCTCATGGGTCTTCTTCTGCAAATTACCATTCACCGATTGAATTAATAATTTTCCATAAACATTGAGCAATTTTATTCAGTATAAAGATACACGAATCTACACATGACAGGGAGAAAAAGAATGAAAGGACTACCGTCTTCTTGCCGGAAACCACCATTGTTAGAGACTGGGACGATCTGCGGCGAACGATGCGAAGAGAGCAAATTTTCGACTGAGAATTTGGTTTTAGGGTTAGGGTTTATAAATTGGGTGTTTGCGGTTGAATTTTTATCACATGGGCTTGGCCCATTATAATTTGGAGGCCTGTTGCGTGAATATGGGCTTTTTCGTTATGTAAATAATATTTTTAGCACCTCACATTCTTAATTAAATAAAAAATTATCCTAATTTCATTATATTTTAATAGTATTGCACCCATGCTAACGCACTGTCATTGTTGTCATCAAATATTTTATATGTTAAAATAATTATTTTTTATTAATATAAAATTTTATATTGACATCTTGTTATATTATTTAATTTAAAATTATATTTAATTTTATTCATAATTATATTAATCTGTTAACAAAATTCTTTGCAGAGAAGAATTAATATTCTTCACTTTATAATATTTTTTTGGGTCAATTGCAAAATATATCACCACCTTTAAGATTTTTATCAATTACAACATATTTTTTTCTTTACAATTCGAAACACCATATTTTTATGTTATTAAAAGTATCTGTTAGTTTTTTTGGCAATAATTAAGTGAGGTGCCCTCAAAGTTGACATAAATATCCACGTAGGATGTCATGACTGGTGAATAAATTATTTTTTTAATTCAAAAATATTTTTGTATGAAAAATAATATCTAAAATATATTTTTAAATATTAAAAAAATTGGAGCTGCATTTGATGAGCGATTTAGCGTTCTTCTTTTGGAAAAATAATAAGAGCATAGTTTTTTTCTGGATGAGTTTTGGGGGTTATATTCCTAAATTATAAAAATAAATTTTAGACATTAGTTTTCTTTAAAAAAATTAAATTTAAAAAAAAAAAAATATTCATCAATTGTGACATCCTACACGGACAACTATGTAGTAGCTCCAGCAGCCACATTATTCAGTTGTTGCCAGAAAATAGGCAAATGCTTCAAATTGTAAAATTTTCAAAAAGTCATGCCTTGAAGTACAAAGAAAAATAAAATGTCAAGACTGGTGTATAAAATAATTTTTTGAAAGTTAAAAATATTTTTGTAAGAAAAATAATATCTAAAAATATTTAAAAATTTGGAGTTATGATTTGGTAAGCGATTTAGCGTACTACTATTATGTTTTTTAGGAGAAATAATAAGAGCATATTTTTTTGTCAGGATGGGTGGGGTTCCATTCCTAAATTTTAAAAATATTTTTTTCAATATTTTTTCTTTAAAAAAATAAATTAAAATAAATGAAAAAGTATATTTTATTCATCAATTGTGACATCCACATGAACATCTATGTAGCAGCACCAACAACCACATTTTTCAATTGTTGCTAGAAAATGGGCAAATGCTTTAAATTGCAAAATTTTAAAATGTGATATCTTGAAGTGCAAAGAAAAAAAAATATGTTGTAATTGGTAAAAAATCTAACAATAGTGATTTTTTTTTCAATTAACATTATTTTTATTACATATGTTGTATTACTGTTATAATGTATCTATAACAAAGATCAAATATTTGATGTAATATTTATATTCATGAGTAAAATATTGATTACTTTTAAAACATATAATTTTGATATATATTTTTACTAAATTAAATTTATGAAATTTATAACAAATAGCTTATATCGGTATCTTGCTATAATATAAAAATTTACAAAAATATATATATTTACGTATATAAAATATCTAATACTTTTGTGTTAAACATTAATTTGACAACTAGTAGGCTCATCATAAAATGTTAGAGAAAATATAATAATTCATTTATATATAATGTTTTAAAAAATTAATATTGTAATAATCCTATATGATAAGGACTTTAACAAAAATAAAGCATCATGAGAAAGTCGTGGTATTTGAATATTTATTATTACAGAATTATATATTTCTAAAGGTTTCATAAAAAATTACATTTTTCGTGATACTACAATTATGATTATCATAATCGCACAATAGGATCTTCAAACCTTAGATAATTGTTATTTGGGAAACAACTGCATACAGTTGTCCATGACTAAAAATGGACTTCTACAAAAATTCTCCTACATTAGAAAACAATTGTCCTTAACTTTTATTTATAGACATATCATATGAAACAATCAACGAAAAATGTCATCATTGAAATTTAAATGACAACTCATTACCAGAAGAAGTCAACGTAAGCCTAGGTATCAAAGCTAACTATTCGGCATTATTTCGCGATAGAACCTTAGCTTCAAGAAATTATCACTCATCTTCGTAATAACGAGTTTTTTTGCACTTTTGGTCCCATCAACCACGCCATGTTTTCAATTTAGTGTCACCTCTGTCAAATTAGTCCCACAAGAATTTTAATTTGTAAATGTGGTCCCACCGTGACAATTTCCGTTAAATTGAGTTACAAATATGGTCCCATAAGTTATGGGACATAATTAATACCCAATTAAGATTTGACCACATTTCAACCACTTGCATTTTTAGTCCCACAAATTATAAAACATAATTAACATAAAATTAATCAATTAACTTACCTGGGCCCACTTAACCTACCTCAACCAATTGCACATATGGTCCCATAGGTTCAAAAAACTTAAAATTCTTGCCTCCAGTATTTTACTGTGCACCTTTTTTGCAACTAATACTTTATAGTAGAATAAGTAATACTTTATAGTAGAACAACTAATACTTTTTAATAAAACAACTAAAACTATCAAACTAATACCTTATATTGAAAAGACATATGATCCCATAGGTTCCACAAACCTCAAATCTGGTGGTTGAGGAATTTCATCAAACACCTTGCGCGCAATGCCCTATTCCGCCATTTCTTGAATAAAAACAAAGGATGGTTCCGCAGGCACATAACAAGATTCATAATCATCAGATACCAAAGAACTCACATCATTAGACTCTAAACACTCTGTTTTTTGAGTTTCCACCCAAATTTCTTTAGCCTTTCCACACCCATGTTGCCTACCCAACATGCCCTTCTGTAACTTGCAACTACATTGGAATCCATTTAGATAGCAATGATTCCTCAGATAAATGCTTCCATAAGGGCTTAGAGACAGGATGCTCCACAAATTCATTCAATTTCACTAACTCAATTTCATCGATTTCATTTTTACCTTGCTTGTTAGGGTTCTTAACCATGTGGTAATTGAATTCCTCCTCATCCAGCCCTTCCATGAGCTCCCATGTGTTGATAACCAAATTTGGGGATAAAGGATCCTCCGAATCCCAAAAATCGTGAATTCGCCTCACCCGAGCCGACGAATTCCCAAAATCCACGCCGTTGAAACTCCGATTTGAATGCGAATTCGAATGTGAGGAAGACGAATTCCTCTGTTTCGTCTTGCATTCGAAGAGAACCCAGCCCAACCAGGCTGGCACAACACCTTCCCAAAAAGCGACTGTGTTCACACCTGAATCGACGTGGCGAGGAAGCTTGGAGGCAGAGGCCATAGTAGAGGCTCGATTCGTCCCCACAAGAGATGGGAAATCCGCGTGAAATGCAGAATTGCGCAATACAGAGCTTGCGTTTATATTTTGGGGCTTCGACGAAGGAAGAAGAAGACCCGACATATCCGGGTTGGGGGTTGGCCTTGTGGCCATGTCCAAAACAGTAGAGATCGATAGGGATTTCACTGGTGGAGCGTGGAGGTCCGCAGCCGTGGCTGCGCGCGACGACGTTGAATTCTCTGGTAAGGAAGACAAAGTGTCTGGGTTTGGCAAAATAGTGAAAAATCAACTGATTACCTCAATAGGTAGTGTGTCCGAGGGGGCGATGGCCATGGCGCCGGCCCGCCGGGGGCGGCGGTGGAAAAACAAAGCAGAAATCAAAAGAAATTTTTTCACCCATTTGAGCGTGAAATCACACGCAGTAAGGGTTTTTGTGTGTGTGGGGGTAGTTTGTTTTAATGATTTTTTGTTTAATTTTGTTTTAGTTTTTAATTAATTTGTTAAGACAGATTAAGATTTAATATATTTTAATTATACGTTAAACATCCTCCGTCTTTCACTTAATGTCTGTCTGTTAGAGGCCGTCAACTTTTGGGACCACATTTGTAAGTTTAGATAAACAGTGGGACTAAAATTGACGAAAATAATCTTACAGGACTACATTGGCAGATGTGGTACAAAATTGAAAACATGGCGTGGTTGGTGGGACCAAAAGTGCAAAAAACTCTCGTAATAACTAACCTACATATTGAAAATAACATTTCATTATAAATTTAATTAATTAATATATACTCAACCTTTAAAATATGAAGAAAAAAATTTTAAAAATTTAATATTAAAAGACTAAACCTGGTTTCATTGTACAAACCCTTGAATGATCAATATTTCTTAATAACATTATCGATGTTCCAATTTTGAGATTAAGTTCATGATTACTATTCAAGAGTTCAGGAGTTCGCACATTAGAAAGATTATCAACAGTTAAACTCACACAGTAAGGGACTATCAGAGCTCAAATAAGTACATGATTCATTTTCGTTCAACCAAATCTGTGATCGTTTATGTACCTAACAACATCCACAGTAGGAGCATAATAATCTATTCTGCAAATAATCATGATCGTTCATCATGTTCTTAAAATTAGGATAAATACTATCAATAATATGACCGATAAGATCATCACCACTTATCAAAAAGTGTCATCCGAAATTTGTACATCAAAATCATTACTCAGCTTGTGATCATATACTTCCATCTCCAATAGATGTTATCCAATCAGAAAAAAACATTCAATTTGTTTAAACCATCATTCGATTACAAATTCTGCAAACACATGTTCCTTGTAAGTTTCAGTAGGGTACAATCTTTTCATAAAAGAGATTAACTTATTATAGCTTGAGCATATCGTGTCTTGTTCCTTTTTAAATGACTAACAATATATGTCATAAATCGCCTCCAAACATAACATTCTTATCACGAAAATACAATTCAAAAGATAACAGATCGACCAACTGCATAATATCCTTCAAATTAGTATCATGTGCTTCTATATAATATCTATTTACCATCTGAGCTTCATCTTATATATTGAGATCGATCTTAATCAAAAGCTCGGCAAGGTGACCATCCTGATTAAAACTTGCAAGGAGATTCTTCAGTATCATTAATTGGGATGACAAACCTATAATGAGCAGAGAAGTAAAGATGTATCACTGGATGCTACATTAATGACAATCTTACTAATAGACCCCGAACCTATAGAGAACTTCTTCAATATAAATATTTTTCTAATTTCATTGTATTCATACTTAAAAAATACCCCACCTCTACCACAATGAATGAACTTGTGTATTGATTCATAAATATTGTGTTGTTCATCACTAAGTCTACTCAATAAATACTCATACTCAATCTTCAATTATAATATTCCCTCTGTCCTAATTTTGATTGTCCACTTTCCGTAAATAGCCGTCCTAATTTTGTTTGGTCATTTCCTAAAAAGGAAATAAAGCAAATTTCACCATTTAATACTATTGTTTCTCTCCACCAAACTCACTTTATACAATTTAATACTATTATTTCCCTCCATCAAACCCACTTTACCCATTTTACACCATTTAATACTATTATCTCCTACCTTTTTCTTAATCTCCGTGTCTACAGTAACATGATAATCAAAAATAGGACGGAGGGAGTATGTTGTATGCAAATTCCATCATTAAGAATCTTTTCCGAGATAAATTTTTTGAATCGGGATTGACATATCCTCAAAGTCCTGCAGAGACTTGCCAAGAGTCCGCAACATATTATAAATCTCTATAAGACAACCATTCTTGATTCTTTATAGTTCATCCTTAATTATACATAAATTCAAGATTAAATGGATATTAATTAATATATATTCATAATTAAATTATGCGCTAAATCATGAATATGATCTAATTATATTATAAATAATAGAATATGACATATATTATTGGTAAAATAAAGGAAAAATATCAATTCAGGGCCTGAAAGATGGCAAAACTATCAATTTATGGCCTTAAAGATTTTTTCTATCGATTCAAGGCCTAGAAGATAGAAAACTATCGATTCAGGGCCTAAAAGATAAAAACTATCAATTTAAGACTCACACATTTTAAGGTCATGTTTGACACTTATATTTCATATCTTTATTGCATGTTTTTTTTTTTTTTTTTTTAGGGTTTACGGTTCAAGGTTTACGGTTCAGGGGGGTTAGGGTTCATGGTTCAAGATTTAGGGTTTATCATTTAGGGTTTAGGGTTTATTGTTCAGGGTTTAGGGTTTTAGTGTCAAACATGGCCTTAAAATTTATAAGCCTTGAATTGATAGTTTTTATCTTTCAGGCCCTGGATTGATAGTTTTCTATCTTCCAGGCCTTGAATCGATAGAAAAAACCTTTCAGGCCTTAAATTGATAGTTTTACCATCTTTCAGGCCCTGAATTGATAAAACTCCTAAAATAAAATAATATTATTATTTAAATAAAAAATTTATTGTTTACTACCTCCGTCCGCGATTTTGTTCATACTTTTCTTTTCGGTAAGTCCCAACATTATGTTCACACCCTAAAAAAGGAAAACTCT
This sequence comes from Stenogyne calaminthoides, assembly GCA_037126765.1. Lineage (NCBI taxonomy): Eukaryota > Viridiplantae > Streptophyta > Magnoliopsida > Lamiales > Lamiaceae > Stenogyne > Stenogyne calaminthoides. Next base: position 30,304,179 of record JBBCBC010000029.1, read on the forward strand.
TTATAAACCACACCCTCACAATATTCACAAATTTACACAAAATGTCATTCCTTTTTTTCTCACCCATACACACAATTCAACTCATCTATTTACTTTATACATAAAGTTTTATAAAATTTCCCCTAAAAATCCCAACTCATTATTCCATCTTCTAAATATGTGTATCACGTCGCATGTGAACAAAATGTTGGGACCGAGGGAGTAATTTTTTTCTTATATAGACATATGTCATTTCTAAATGTTTTATGAATATATTTTAAATTAAAATAAATATAATTGAAACTTGTGTAATGAGAATATTAACTTGATCTACAATATTTTTATATGATCCACCGATTTATTGTCAGTTAAAAATTCTTAACTAAATTGTAAAGTTATATAATATTTATTTTAATTGAATCACTAATCATTTTAAAAATCTACTAATTTTAAAAATCTATAAATCTCATACACTATATAAATTATATATTTGTATAACGATTTATTTTAATGGGTGATTATTTTTTATCCTATACTTTAGCAAATTGATTAATAACTTTAATTTTATAAATTTATTAAAATATCACATATCATGAACATACATATATATGTATTATATATTAGATTAGAATAATACTATTCATCATTTAATAATGTTGATAATTTATACTCCCTCCGTCCAAGAAGACTTAGCACATTTTGGTTTGTTCCATAAGACTTTGCACACCCAAAAATGGACACACATTTATCAACTTATGACCTTACAACACACACATTTTTGGCCTTACCACCCCCACATAAAGCATAAAGCAAGTTTTCTTAATATCTGCGCCGAAACTTTGACGCAGAGTCTTTCGGGACAGAGAGAGTATAGAATAATATTGATCAACATAATAATTTAAAATTAATATATTTTTGTGATATGAACATCCTATGGTATTTTGTCACAATTATACATAATATCTATTATTTGAATAATAACATAACTATGTATACTAAATAGATCATATTAGTTAGTAAATTAAATAAATTATGATTAATAAAAAAATACATATCAATATTAAAAACCTCTCTCTCATAGTTTAACATGTATGTTATGCAAAAAAAAAAAAAAAATCATTAAGTATATACTACAAATATATATATATATATATATATATATATATATATATATATATATATATGTGTGTGTGTGTGTGTGTGTGTGTGTGTGTGTGTGTTTAATCAACTTAAGAGAATTCCCAATTTAAGAAAATCATTGGGAAATTTTGCACTACATTCAAGGCATGATTTAAAGATCATGAAATGAAATATACAGTCTTATTTGTTTAAAAACTTACATTAAAGGAAAAAAAAAGATAGTAAGGAGGTTCACTTATCTTGTAGCACATAGGTTTGGAAGAAAGAAATAAGAGACTGCAATCTTAAAAAATATTCACATGCTAAATTACATAATTGAAATTCTTCATAACAAACCAATTCAATATTTTAAAAAATTCAACATATCACAAAGTGAAATATTGGTGAAAATCCCGCCATAGGTAAACACATTACAAATTATAATGATTAAACTTCAAAATAAATTTTGAGAATTTCCGAGAACCATATGAATTGAAATATTTTTCTACCTATTTGTTAACTTGCAACACTGACCTGCAAAATAATTTGAATGTTGGTAGGTGAAAGAAGAAGAGTCTTTGGCTAAGAGAGAAACGCAAGAGTTCGAAAAGGAAAAAATTATGAGTCATAACCTAAAATAAAGGCAGAGAGAAAACATTTTAGGGGAAAACAAAACGGTAAAATGAATGTTGATAATTTTGAAGTCATAGACTCACAATCAAACATTCTTTAAAATTAGAAAAAGAAAATCAGATTGAGCGCGGATATCACCTTTTAGGATGAATGCAATAAAAATGGATATAAATGCATAACAAAGTTGATATTAAGAGAAAAAAAATCATCTATTTAGTACATTGATCTAACCTTCAAAACTATAAAATATACACAATTCAATAAATATAAAAGAAGACAATTGAAATCATTCCCAAAGAAGAACATGAGAAATGTGAAAACTGGAATTTATAATGGATCTGCAATTGAAAAGAGCTGATGGATAATCCAATTTATTAATTTGGTCACACCCACAAATTATTCGTTCCATTTTTCCTATAATTTAATGCTTATCAGGTTATAAATGAAATATTTTTCATTTCACTATTATTTTCATGAAAAAATAAAATAAATGAACCCCTCAACATTTTACAAAAACCAGGAAAGTTACCAATGGTGATATTTTATTTGGAAAATCAAGGATCCTTGAAATAATTCTTTCGTTAATAAGGACAACTTCACCAGCAATGCTGCCATTTTTTTTGAAAATGTTCACACTCTGATTCTTCAAGCTCACTGTGAGGATTTTCTATTTTGATTCTATTTTTTTTTAAATAAATGATTGCATTTGACACTCAATTTGAGAAAAAACTAAAGCCACATCCTAATAGGGCACCATCTAAAGATAGAATTATTTATAATATCTTTTCCATAAAATTCAAGAAAATATAATGTGACATCATACATCTTCAATTTGACGATGTTCGAGATCTTGATTCCTTTGTGTAATTATTTCCTTTGTAGCCACGCACATGAAATAGAATTTGATACTATCAAACAATACCAATTTTGAGAGACACAATTAATTATGAACATTAAAATTTATTCATCGACTAATTTCCACTTTAATTAGAGAGTTTAGAAAATACTGAGCAAACATTATTACAAAAGGAGAACATCATCTTCAGAGATTTGAAAGATAAAAAAGTCTTGTAAATCAAAACCATTTAGTGGTTATTGTGATAATTGGAAAATTTTATTGTAAAACTTACTAATTACCAAGTTATGAAAGAGAATAGGTATACAGAAAAAATTGTACATGCTGATAAGCTTAACTATACAAAAAAGAGCGTCAATTTCGAAAAATCGAAATGATACTTCATTTTACTTTCAAATTAAAAATTAGTAAAGGGTTGGGTTCTCTTGCGAACTCACCAATTAACATCCACTTCAGAGATCAAATCGTGCAATTGCCTATCTTTTTTACGGGCACAACCAACTAAGTGCCACTTAAATATTTTCTTAGTGTCTAAAGGACCAAAATCTCCCTATCCATGCGGCAAATAAACCACAAATTCGAAAAAAATAATACTTAAATTAAAAACACAAATAGACACATGCATGAGTACAAAAATTAGAAAGAAACGTACAAAGATGAAATTAAGTGTATCGATTCTCAAATTTGACACAATTTAAATCATTTCATCGTCCAGTAGAAACCTCAAGTTTTGACGTTGTCTTTTAAAAATGCTTGTAAATAGATTCATCGAAACTTCTAAGATATTTGGTTGTTCAACAATAAGAGATAAATCAAGTGTCATGAATTGCAAGACATAGAAGTCTCATGTTTATCTTAGAGGCTAGGGGTGAGCATCGGTCGGTTCGGTCACCGAACCTAACTGAATAAGCAAAACCGAACCAAACCAAAATTTTATTATTCTTAACCGAACCGACCGAATAAGGTTGAAAACCGAATTGTAACCGAATCAAAAATTTCATTTCGGTTTCGGTTTTTAACCGAATTAACCAATTTTTTTTTTTTTTTTTTTTTTCTTTTTTAAGCCATACATGAATAAAAATAACATAAAATTTTCAATAGAAAAACACAATTCATAAATTCCATGCACTAAATAACAACAACCCACAAGATCATTAAATAAAATAAGTGATGACATAGTTCAACAAAGACAAAAAAAAAAGATAAATCTCCTTCAATTCATAACAAATTTCATAACAATCCATACTCCTCCATGGACATAATTAAAAATAAAAATTATTTATATAATAAATTAATAATTATATATTTAATAATTATATTTCGGTTTTTTTGGTTTTTGTTCGGAAATTAACTGAACCGAATCGAAAACCGAAATTTAAAAAATTCAAAATCGAAACCGAACCGAATTAGAAAATTTGGTTCGGTTCGGTCAGTTAATTCGATTTTCACCGAATTTTGCACACCCGTATTAGAGGCATATTTAAAATATAAATAATTATATAATTTTTTTGTTGTTGTTGATATCTACCACCCTAATTGATCTGAAAACTTTTCAATTTTAGATTTTTTAAAGTATGTTTATCTGAAGACTCAATAAGGTAAACATTATGAACATTTTTCATGACAGAACCAAAGTAATTAGCATTGAGTACATAAAATCAAATTGAGATTTTTTTAAGTCTCAAATAGACATCTTATCACAAAAAACTTGCATTTGACTAAAATTTTGTACATAAATTCCTTTCTTTGGGTAATCCAAAAAAAAGAAAAAAATTTTTTTTTAAAAAATTGTGATTATTATAATCCTGAATATTAATCTCAATTTATAGGAAAATACAATTATTGTTATATCATATTGACTCCAGCAAAACAAATAAAAATATAAGTGAAAATGGAAAATAAGGACGAAAATTAAGGGCCAAATTCAATTTTTTGTCCTTTTAGCCAATTAAAATTAAGGACGAAAAAAATTGAATTTGTTAAATCTATTTTAGTTAGTTTGATGATAAACTTAAGGGTCTATTTCTAAAATTGAAAAAAATTAGCGTACTAAAATCAAAATTAGTGAAAATTAACGAAAAAAAACATTTTGTACCATTTTTTTATGTGCAATATATTTATATTTCTTATATTAATTTATAAACTAAATGTATTCTTAAATATAATGTATATGCGATTGTATATCACGTTTGTTCAACACTTGTTATATTAATATTTTAACTATTTTAATATGTTGAATATATTATTTATGTATTAAATTACACGAATTATATATTAAATCATAATTAAGAACTCTGGGAACACTTTCTACATAATTTTAGGATAATTAATAATAAAAGAAAACTTAATTGTTATACAAATAAATCATCTTAATTGAAAGGGATATGCTATTAAACATATCTAATCTATAAGATATTAATTGAGAGGTCAACTCGCTTATTTAGCTTGAAAATTTACAATCCACTCGGGAACATATGCCTACAAATTATTAGAAAAAATATGAGACACAATAATCAGAGTGCTATTACAATGGTAAAAAAAACACATCTCAAAATGTGTAAATAATTTCTCCCCCTTACTCGTCTATCTAACAAAAAATTCATATATATGTATTCCAAAATAACGCATTACAATCCAAGATATTTAACGACAAAATAGAAACGACAAATTATAATTATCAGTTTCATATTACTAAATTGTTATACAATTTTTCAAGTGGGCTAAAAAAACTAAGATCTATTAAAATATGATCTTATGAAATAGTGGTTCAAGCAAACTTGGCCCAAAAAAACAGAATAACCATGCCAATGCTTCCAAAAGATTTGGCGACTGTCGCCGGAAACTGTAAAAAGACCTTGAAACACTCTTAAGTAAAATCGTGAAGAACGCCAACACAACATAATCTAGATGAAATATAAAAATCTGCACAGAAAAATCTAAATGCGGCAGAATTTTAATCCCAAATTCGACGGAAACAACAAATGAATATAAACTGGAAATATCATAATCAAATAAACAAATTGAGAAAAAATTATATGGAGAGATAATTCAAGATCATCAGCAAAATTACAAAAAGTGAGACAGTTGACGAACTTGAAACCCGGAGCCCGAGCGATCGGTGAGCGAGGAAAAGTAGAGATTGCGATTATATCACTAAATTATTGTACATATTATATCAATAAATAAATAAATGACTTAAATAACAAATGTATCCTTGAATTAAGCGGTTAATCTGGTGTGCGGTTTACATCACTAAACATTGAAGGTCGTGCTAGAAGGAAATGCATTAATATTAAATATAAAAGGTCAAAGCATATACTGCTCTTAAGTGTTTTGTTATGTTGAATATTTAAAAATTGAACAATTTTATGTAGATGTGTGTACTTCTCTTAAATTGATGTAAACAAAGTATTAAAACAAATTTACCGCAAAATTTTTTGTCTCCATGACCATCATTTAGGACTAATTAGTAGCTAAAAATTTAAAATAAACCTTTTTCCTTATTTTAATATGTAAAATTAAATTTTATGTGATTTATGGCATATTACATGGTGTTTAAATGATACCCTTTCATAGGGTGATTTTATTGAATTAAAATTTATATGGTTTATAAAATATTACATGGTCTTTTATTGGCCATTGACATCCATAGGTGTATTATATAGTTATAAATAGATTCAGGAGGTCTGTTAATGTCTATCAAATCGAAATATAAAAATCTCAAAATTAAACATTTTTAAATACACATTTTAAGTAGCGAATTTTTTTTACACGCTTAAGAATGTACACGATTTAAAAAGTAGCGTCAAAATCATTTTTAATTATAAATCACCTTTTACTATGATTAAGCACAATGAATAAATAATATATATATACACGATTAAGAATGTGCATCATATTTGTAGCAATTTATTCAATCACTAAATACAAATTTCGTATTATACTGAGAGCAATTTTTAAAACAACAATTCATATTTTAGATTGAGACTAATCACATGGAGGAATAGAACTATATTTTCTATAATAAAAATAAGTAATTAATGTAAACATTAAAACATGGAAAAATTAATGATGAGAGCATATTAAAGCGAAAATTATAAAAAAAAATAAACTATAATCGTATTTATAGGAAATCATACATTAATGAGAATAAATTACTTTGAATTGGCAAATAAATGATAATAATTTCAGATTCTTAAAAAAAAAAAAAGAATTACCAAACTTTTACGTATGTACTGTATAATTCTTAAAGTACAAATGAACATAAAAAATAGAGAATTAAAAACTCAAACATATAATATAGACAATTTAGTAATTTAAAATAATTTATATAAACAATTAGTACTCTAAAATTGATATAAAATAGTATTAAGACATCCTTTAATCAAGCAATAAGGAAAAGTTGAAAATCATACCCATTATATTATACTAACTACAATTTGGCACAAATAATGGAATTTATAACAAATTAGCCTAGAGTTTCATATAATTAATATCAGGATAGTTATTCTTATATTATAACATATCATTTTAATTCTCCAACAAATTAATAATGGAACAAATCTTTTTTTAATAAAAATAATTATAAGATTTAATATTATAAGTTTAAAAGAATAAAACAATTTAATCTAAACTATGATAATTAATTCTAACATTGCTTAATCACCTAAATAATACTATAAGTTTGAGAAATATATAAAATAACAAAATTAAATACTTTAATATTATAAAATTTACCATATACACAAACAAAATGAATTCCTTGATTGAAGTCAACCAATAATCATCACTAACTTCTTTTCATAAGAATTAATATACATGCAATTTTCATAAAACAATACATTGCATAATGAGATGGTTCTGAAAGGTAAATATTATATTTATAAATTCTTAAATAATTGAATATCCCATAATTCATTAAAGAAAATAATAAAAATATTGTGAAAAGTTTACATTTATCTTGATTACTTTCAATTACAAAGCGAATAAAATATAGATGATTCCAATGATGTTTCATTTTAGTAGGCTCAATACTATATTCTTTGCAAATGATCGGTAGAAAAATAATGTAAGTACCATCATATATATAATTGAGAGTTGTAGGGATAAAGTTTAATATTACTATATTCATGACAAAAGTAATTATCATCCCCTTGTACAATAGTACGTAGATGGAACTCTAAAATATCATATCCGACAAAACTGGAAAGAATTGACTATCTCTTGAACAAAGGCGACATCGAATAGAACTCCAGTGAATGCAAGACTAAATGTCGATGCTACCAGAAAATCTAAAGAGCGAATGCAAAACTTAATGCCTATATGACCAGAAAATCAAGAAATTCAAAACATTACAAAGATAATTACCAAAAAATTTATTTGATGTCTTGATTTATCTTCCATGAATTGTAGTTCTTCGTTTCGTCGAGGAGATTTCTGAAACACGGTATTTGATGGACAAACCAAATTGATAAAATTCCTAACATTACATCTAATGTACTTCTAAGAATTGTCCTAAAAAAAGAGTAAAACAATCTAATTCTTAATACACAAAAAATAAAATGAAGATACTACAAATGAGATTGATAAAAATTGAGTGTTAAACCTCTCTTTCAATAGGTGGGAGAGCAAAAAATTTGCCCTCGAAATAAACAAGTAATAAAGACTTATTTAATATCATTAATTTAATATTCAAAATTACTATGATTAAATTGGGGGATAAAATGAAGGGCCGAGATCGATCGATGAATATCCAACGGTTGAGGAAAAAGAGCGGGAAACTGAAATGAAAATATGTAGGTGTATTATATAGTTATAGATTTTATTTTTAGGGTCCTGATATAGGCATTCATAGTGTGTGTTTTGAAACTCTTATAACAGCTCCCAGAAGCACTTATTTTCAAAGCTCTCTCTCACAGCTTTAAAATAAATACTTTTGAAAGCTGTTTTTAAGTGTTTCAATATACATCCACAGTGTTCTTAATTAGTACAGGTCTTACAAGGTGATTTTGGGCCATATATTTTACTATCCTTTGTATTTTTTACTTGGGCCATAATTAATTGGCTTTAACTACTTGTTTTATTTTTATTTAATTTTACTTTTTGCGTCTCTTGATTTGGGCTTCAGCCCATTTCTTTTTTTCATGGCCGGTATAACCGTTGAAGTCACATAAGCTGTTGAAGAAGTGTAAAGTTATTTGTTGTGGTATTTTATTAATTATATAACACATCTTATTTTATGTATTTAACTTAATGTCTCATTGTCTTGATAGCATGATTCATGTATTGCTTAAAATCACTTAACGGTTTGTTTATATGATTATACATACATGTGTGAAATATTTACCGAATAAAAAAACGATCGACGCACACTTGCATGAGACGATCCCAAGACGAGGCAGGACATATGATACTTTTATTTTCAATTTTTTTGTCATCTACACTTTATTTTTTCTTAACCTTTGCAACAATCTTTTTATCAAAATGGGCTAAAAGTATGTAAAATAAATGTGACCTGGTTGTAAGTACACTTAAAAAAAATGTACCTGTTTGCAATTACACCAATATAATGAGGTAAAATGTGTAACAAGGAAGTAAAGTAAAAATACATGAAAGTAAAAGCTTGCTTTAAAAAATACAGGAGTTATCAAAAACAAGAGAGAAAAAGTACATTATTCCTTTTGGGCTCAAACCATGTGGTTCGTTAATTATTCGTTGGGTAAATTTAGAAACATTTTGAGTAATTGTTATTTACGAACAACGAAGTTCATTTAATGATGACTTACACCACCAAATTCATTTAAAACTTGAGAAATTGTTTTGTTTGATATATATAATTTAGATTAAACTCCGAGAGTAATTTACATTTAGCCTACGATAGTTTTCCAATTGCATATATAAGATGGGTCCCTAGAAATATAATAGCACCTAAAAGTCATAAAGGGGATAAAAAGTTGATGAATGAAAGAAACGTATCTATGTGAGAAATTATTAATGCAAGCATGGTTGGTCAAAAAGCACAAGTATTATTATATAAGTAATTATTATTATTGTAGTAACATGCAAACTCCCTTACGTGGAGCTCCTCCAATGCCACAATCATTAATTTAAAATCCAAGATTTACGCTTATTGCGGGTGTTAATGAATTGATTTGAGTTTTTTTTTTTAAGTTGTACATAAAATTTAAACCAACTATATATATAATTTTAGTTTGCATAATACTTTTTAAATATAATATGGAGTCATGTTTGCATGAGACAGTTTACAATGAGATCGATGCATAATTTAGATATAATATTTAGATATAATACTTTAACACGTAAAAATAAATATATATTGATTTGTGCTAATTTGTATTCTGTTTTATATATGAAACATATTTATAATAAAGCAAAAATCGCAAATGGTCTTGTAATTTTGCATGAGTTCATAAATAGTTCGATAAGTTTTTAATTTATCAATTTTGGTCCTTTTGATATCAATTTCGATCATTTATGCTGAAAAATAAAAAAATTAAACGGAAAATTGATACTCAATAATAGTCTCTCATTTGCACTCAATAATAGTTTGTTTATAATTTTTTATTCTAATCACGTCGATTGTCTTCATCAATCTCATTTGAACTGTCTTTCATGGAATAAGCAAAATCTTCAATTAATTTTATATTTTAATTACACTTGTTTTTTGAACTGCGACTTTAAAATTACGAACTACATTCATTCGTGTAGTTAATTCTAAATTATTTACGTTGAGGAGGAGGTTGAGACTTATATTCTCTTTCTCAAATGAACCGGTCATTTTTAATAATTTTTTCGTGTCTTTTTATATGCCAAGACATATTTTTATTCATTTTTCGTTAAAATTCAAATTTTATTTATGAACATAGTTAAAATTATGGAATCATCTATGAGTTCTTTCTCATATAAATAAACGCTAAACTTTGTCACCATGATATGCTCTTCGAAACCACCCATTTAATTTAAATTAAAGAAATAAATAAATTCAAGTAATCGAGTGCTAATTTACGCCTATGCCACGTGGGCACAATCACGAGACTATTATTCGCCGACCGTGTTCCTGGAGTTACTGTCCAACCCTGCGCACGTTATCAACACCTGTCAATAGAGGCGTACACAAGTTTATAAAATTGAGTTAAATTTTTTTATCTGCTTAATTACTTTATTTTGTATTTTGAGTTATTTAATTACTTTATTTTGTATTTGAGTTATATTTAAAACATAGCTTTCATAATTACTCCTATTTTTTTCTTCAAAATCATCTCACAGCTTTTGAAAAAAAGTGACACTAAAAATTATTCCCTCCGTCTTAATTTTGATTGGCCACATTCCGTAAGTAGTCATCATAATTTTGTTTGGTCATTTCCAAAAAAATGAAATAAAGTAACTTTAAATACTATTTAATACTATTATTTCTCTCCACCAAACTCACTTTATACCATTTAATACTATTATTTACCTCCATCAAACTCACTTTACCCACTTTACACCATTTAATACTATTATTTTTTACTTTTTCTTAATCTTTGTGTCTATAGTATTTGGTCAATCAAAATTAGGATGTAGTGTGTATTATTTAGAGTTTCAAAACACACCATAGTACTTCATAAATTGATATTTTCATAAAATATATTTTTTCGATCTGTGAAAAAACAATTAACTAATTTTTTAAAACAAAAACTGAATTAAAATTACTCGATGTAATTAGTCAAAATTGGGACATCTTCATTTCATTCAACATATAAGGTTATGTTCTTGTTACATGTATCTTTTTATGTTATTTATCATGTCTTTAAATTTTAAAAATGATAATTTAAACACTAGAACTTGATTTTCAGTAATACAATAGTACACAGTACTTGATTTTCAGTTGATGATTGAAGGTGGATAAAAGCAATCCAATCATTAAAATCACTAACCAATTATAAAATTGAGATGATAATCTACGACAATCAAACATTCATTAGAATTTGAAATCAAATATTTAATGTGCTCCAAAGTGTTACGACTATTAATTGATTCTGCTGTACATTACATAGTCTCTATCTGTGGAATGAATAGTTTGATTTTAATGACTCATTGAATTATATTTTTTTAGCGGAATAATCCCATGATATTCATGACATTAATACTTGTTAATCAATATCGAATTGAGTTGCAAGATTCAAAGCTCTGAAAACGAAACACACAAGAACGAATGAAATCGAAATCGCAAAACAAGAACACAAACAACGATTTACGTGGTTCGGTTGTAAAACCTACATCCACGGGATCAGAGCACTCTTTCACTATCAACAATGAACGATTCAGAACAGTTACAACCCTCAATCGATCGAGATTTAGAAACGATCTTATGAAATCTCTAAAGAACTACTTTCTTCTCTCAATTGATATGAACTCTCCAGAAAAATAACACTCTCTCTTGTTATGAAGATAATTGGTGAAGCCTGCAATTTATAGTAGTAACCATCTAACAGAATCGGAAACCAAAAAATAACAGAATAACCGCTTCAGTAGTCGAACGTTTTTCCACTAAACTCTCAGTCCTGAACTGAAAATCCGTCTGAGGGTGGGCCAGGATCAAAAAACAGTAGAAAATTGAAATTCAGGCTGATTCTGAACAAACCCATTCAGGCTAATTTACTTCAGGATGATTTGATTCAGGACGATTTCACTTCTGATCAGGATTTACTTCTACATCACTTGACTCTCACAATTCTCCACCTCAAGTGTTTAGAACTCCAAGTGCTCATCATCTCCAATCCTCACAGCAGTCTCACATGGTTCAAGCTTCACCAGTTCAGAGCAATACTTGAACTTACTCCCAGGCAACACTTTTGTGAGCATATCTGCTGCATTGTCCTCAGTTTTCACCTTACTGATTTTCACAGCACCCTTCTCCACCATGTCTCTTACAAAATGGAACTTAACACTAATGTGTTTCACCCTTTCATGAAAGACTTGATGCTTCACCAGATGAATGGTACTTTGATTATCACATAAGATAGTAACACTCTTCTGATCAATCCCAAAATCCTGCATAATTCCCTTTAACCATGTTGCCTCTTTCATTGCTTCTGTGACTGCAATATATTCAGCCTCAGTTGTAGATAATGCCACCACTGGTTGTAATATGGACCTCCAACTCACTGTTGTACCATAAAGTGTGAATATGTAACCTGTTAGAGACTTTCTTGTATCAATACTTCCTGCAAAATCAGCATCAACAAAGCCTTGTAGAGGTTCTGTCTACTTCTCAGTTTTCTCAAACAATAAGCCTGACTTTGCTTTCCCACTAACATATCTAAATACCCACTTTAAAGCTTCCCAATGAGTTCTTCCTGGATCAACCATGAATCTACTTACCATGCTCATTGCATAAGCAAGATCAGGACTGCTACAAACCATAACATACATTAAACTTCCAACTCCATTTGCATAAGGCACACTGTTCATCTGCATACTTTCATTTTCACAAGATGGAGACTGATCTTTTGACAACTTAAAATTAGAGATGTTAATCCGGGCCGGGCTAAACGGGCCGGCCCGTTTAAACCTATTATATGCAGGGTTAGGGCAGAGCAATGGGAGGCCCGTTTAAAATCGGGCCTTTTTGCCGGACCGATTAGCTCAAGGAACTAAATCAGAGCCCATGAGTTAATCGGGCCAAATTTCGCTTAGCCCGTTTATATTTATATATACTCAAATTTTTTATTATTTTTTTTTTCTAATTTTTCAATTAATTTTTTTAAAAAGTTTTTTTCACAAATTTAAATAAGGCAAAAATCAATTATGGTCAATCAATTACAAATTAAATATTTCTATTTGATTTAGTCAATTAATAATTAATCATCTCCAATTCAATATTTTTTAACAATTTTGAATTTTTATTGAATTGAATAAATAAGTAAAATATTAATTCAATATAAAATAATAATATAAAATTTATATAAATTCTATTATGAAATTTGTTCATAATATGAAACTGATATCATTATAATTATAAATTAATATTATGATATTAATTTATAAATGTGATGATACAAATTTTATATTATTAACTAATTTCATGGGAACTTTGCTCAATTATGTTATTAAAGATGATGAGAACTAATTTTATATTTTGAACATTTGTTATTAAAGATGATGGGGCAGTCTGGATCGAATTTTTGTCATTATGTAATGTTAATGTTTGAACTTTTTTTTTAAATTTTTTTTGAGTCTGTTAGGTGGTCTGTTTTAAAGCATAACCCGCTAGGGTTAGGGTTAGGTCTCAACTATTAGAGGCCCGTTTAAAATGAACCGCTTAAGGCCCGGGACCGTTTGACCCGTAGCCCTGTAGGGCTGGCCCTAATGGGTTAGGGCCGACTCGTTTAACATCTCTACTTAAAATGTTGACCAATGGGTGTATTCACTGATTTTGCTTGATGCATGTAAAATCTCTTAAGAACCTTCTGAACATACCCAGCTTGAGTCAAAACAAGTTTCCCTGCAGCTTTATTCCTGATAATATCCATTCCCAGAATCCTCTTTGCCTCACCTAAATCTTCATCTCAAAGGCTTTGCTAAGTTTTCCCTTAATAATCTGAATCCTAGCTGTGCTCTTACTTGCCAGCAACATATCATCAACATACAACAGAAGATAGGTGATATCAGATCCATTTCTTTTCTCTAAGTAAACACAGTTATCATAGGGGCATCTTGAGAATCCAATAGATATCATAAAACTGTCAAACTTCTTATACCATTGTCTAGGACTTTGCTTCAAACCATATAGAGATTTCGTTAATAGACATACCTTATTCTCATTCCCATGAGAAATAAAACCTTCTGGTTGTATCATGTAAATGGTTTCTTCAAGTTCTCCATGTAAGAATGTTGTCTTGACATCTAACTGTTGAAGTTCCAAGTCATCTTGAACAACCTTTGCCAATAAGAGCCTTATGGAGCAATGTTTCACAACTGGTGAGAATACTTCATTGTAATCTCCTTCCCTTTGTGTAAATCCTCTTGCTACCAATCTAGCCTTATATCTGACTTGTTCTGTGACCCCCACTTCAATTTTCCTCTTGAAGATCCATCTGCAACTGACCAGCTTCTGATTCTTAGGTTTCTCTACAAGTTTCCAAGTACAATTCTTCTCTAAAGACTGTAACTCTTCTTGCATAGCCAATATCCACTCACTGTTGTCATTACTGGATATAGCTTCTTTGTAGTCTTTTGGTTCCTGATACTCCACATTTTCTGCAGTGACCAAGGCATATGAAACTAGATCAACATGGGCAAATCTAGCTGGAGGTGTTATGGTTCTTCTCACTCTATCTCTTGCTAATCTGTAATCATTCAGATTATCAGCTTGATCATCCATATGTGCACCATCATCATCATTTCCACCTTCTGCAGGTGGTTAATCAGTGACCCTTTCTTCTTCATCTCTGTCTGATATCTCCACCTGAAGTGGAGTGTTCTCTTCAGCAATGTTTCCATCAACATCCTGAGTATTTCCCTGATGTTTATATCCTATCTGTTCTTCATGAAACGTCACATCTCTGCTCACTATGCATTTCTGATTTCCAGGCTGTAAGCACCATAATCTGTATCCCTTAACACCCTTAGGATAGCCCACAAAGATGCATTTCAGAGCTCTAGGTTCCAGTTTGTCCTGTCTGATGTGTGCATAAGCAGTACATCCAAACACTCTCAGTTTTGAGTAATCAGAGATCCTTCCATACCAGACTTCATCAGGTGTCTTCATCCCAATAGCAGTGAATGGAGACTTGTTTATCAGATAGCTTGTTGTGTTTACAACTTCTCCCCAGAAAATTCTTAGAAGTTTTGCATCAGAGAGCATACACCTCACTCTCTCAAGTAGTGTTCTATTCATCCTCTCAGCAACTCCATTTTGTTGAGGATTCAAGGGATCTGTTCTGTGCCTTGTGATCCCTTTCTCTCTGCAGAAAATCTGAAACTCTTCAGAGAGATACTCCAGGCCATTGTCTGTTCTTAAGTGTTTAAGCTTCTTCCCAAGCTTATTTTCATACTCAGCAAGCCATTCCTTAAACTTTCCAAATGAATCACTTTTTAGCTTCAAAATGAACACCCAGACCTTTCTTGAAAAATCATCAATAATGGTCATAAAGTATCTGCCTCCACCATGAGTTTCTACTCTAGATGGTCCCCAAATATCAGAGTGAACATAATCAAACTTCTCAGCAGTGGAATGAATGCCTTTTGGAAATGATTTCTTCTTTGACTTCCCAAATACACACTGTTCACAGAACTCCAACTTTGATAGACTATTTTCAGAAAACACACCTTTCTTTGTCAACTCTTGCAGGCCCTTTTCACCAATGTGAGCGAGTCTCTTATGCCACAAAGTAGTAATATCTTTACTAGCAGTTGCATCTGAGACACCAGCAACAGTTTCCCCTACTAGAGTATATAGTCCATTTGTCATCTCCCTTCATCACTACTCTGTTAGACTTAGTGACTTGTATGAAACCTCTATTTGTGTTGAATTCATACCCAAGTGCATTAAGTGAGCCTAGTGAAATCAGATTTCTCTTGAGATCAGGCACAAATCTCACATATGTCAATATTCTTATCTTCCCATCAAACATCCTGATTTTGACAGATCCACTACCCTTAACTTGACAACTTTCATCATTTCCCAATAACACAAGACCTCCATCATAGAGTTTCAAATCAACAAACCAATGCTCTATAGGACACATATGAAAGGAACAACCAGAATCAAGCACTCACTCATAAGAGAGTTTGTTGTTACTTACAGTCATGGTCTCTGCACTTTCATAGCCTTGTTCAGCAACAACTGCTTCTGCTTTAGGGGTTCTTGTGTCTTCTTTTCTTTATCTGGACAATTCTTCTTCAGGTGACCAGTTTTGTGGCAATGGAAGCACTTTCTCTTTTCCACAAAATCAGAACCCTTCTGATCTTGTTTAGTGGATTTCCCATCTTTCTTCTTCTGAAATTTCTTCTTGCCACCATTGAATTTCACATTTAAGCCTTCACCATCCTTTGAAGGTTTCTTGTTCGTTTGAATCTGCATAAACTTGGTCATGATTACAGATTGCACTTCATCAAACTTCAGTTGTTCTTGTTTCCCAAACATCAAGGCATCTTTGAAGTTTTCTAGGGATTTAGGCAATGAGTTTAATAACATCAGGGCCTTGTCGTCATCATCCGGCTTCACATCTAAACTTTCAAGATCATCCACAGACCGGTTGAACTCATCAAGTTGCTCACTCAAGTTCTTCTCCTCTGACATCTTGAAACCAAGAAGCTTCTGCTTCATGTAAAGCTTGTTTGACACAGACTTAGTTTGATAAAGATCCTCCAATCTTTTCCACAGATCTATGGCCGTTTTCTCTTTAGAAACTTCCCTTAGAGGTTTATCTCCAAGACATAGAATTATAGCACTGTGAGCCTTCTCTAGAATTTATGTCTTCTTGGCTTGTTCTGTAGCTGCACTAGTGGATGAAGCTGCTGGCCATTGATCAACAGGTTTCAATGCATTTGCCAAACCGTGTTGAATCAACAGGGACTTCATCTTGATTTTCCAGAGCCCAAAGTCGTTCTTCCCATTGAATTTCTCAACATCAAACTTCAGTGATCCCATTTTCTCTCAAGCTTCCCACAGACGGCGCCACTTGTTAATCAATATCGAATTGAGTTGCAAGATTCAAAGCTCAGAAAACGAAACACACAAGAACGAATGAAATCAAAATCGCAAAACAAGAACACAAATAACGATTTACGTGGTTCGGTTGTAAAACCTACATCCACGGGATCAGAGCACTCTTTCACTATCAACAATGAACGATTCAGAACAGTTACAACCCTCAATCGATCGAGATTTAGAAACGATCTTATGAAATCTCTAAAGAACTACTTTCTTCTCTCAATTGATATGAACTCTCCAGAAAAATAACACTCTCTCTTGTTATGAAGATAATTGGTGAAGCCTGCAATTTATAGTAGTAACCATCTAACAGAATCGGAAACCAAAAAAATAATGAATAATAATGCGCTTCAATGAGTCGCGTTTTTTCCATTTGAACTCTCGGTCATGAATCGAAAAATCCGTCTGAGGGCCAGGATCAAAAAATCAGTAGAAAACTGAAATTCAGGCTGATTCTGAACAAACCCATTCAGGCTAATTTACTTCAGGATGATTTGATTCAGGACAATTTCACTTCTGATCAGGATTTACTTCTACATCACTTGACTCTCACAATACTCTTGCCATGAAAAGAAAAATATATCTCTCTCAAACATTTTGAGGTTAAAAAAAATGATTGCCACTTTTTTTTAATAACGTTGTTGTGAACAAGGTTTATACTCAATCATATATATATATATATTATATGAACTCTATTACTGTTATGCATAAAAAATATTATTATTGCACAAAAAATTATCATTGCTTAAAAATTTGTTCAAACAATGACAAGTTTTATGCATAATATTTTTTTTTAAATAATAGTAATAGAAAATAAAGTTTACAGTAAACCCGATTTTACATAAGTTTTTGTCATAATAAATTATTTTTTTATACTTTAATTGAGCTCAATAGAAAAAAAAACTTAAATGTTCCAATGTGGGTACCAAAGTATCACAATCTATTTTTGTACAAAAAAATTGAAATTGAACTAAACTCCAGCATAATTAATGCATCAACCAAATTTGTTTGTAAAGAATAATTAAAAAACACTGAATTTATACACGATGAACCAGCTAAATAATGTCATCATTATATAAAAAACTGGAGTATATAAAATGAAAAAAGCCCGAACCCATTTTTCTATTATATTTTCTTTCCTTTTTACATAGTGGGTGGCTCAAGAAAAAAAGACGAATAGTGTGAAGGGCAGTTCGGGAACTCCCAAAAAAAAGTTAGCAGTTTTATTTATATTAAATCAATAAATATTATCTGGAATTAATTAAAATTTAAAAAATTGCTGCGTTCAAGAAAAAAGCTCACTCCAAAAACTCTCCCCATGTATGTATGTAAGCACACATTTCAATTACGCGCATCAATCCAAACCTCCCCTGCAATTCCCAACTACTTTGCTTTATACAATTCCAGCCTTATAACTGCATTTCTCACTCTTGTTAATGTTTCTGAGAAAAATCCCCATGGGGAGAACCAATTTTGTGGGTGCAATTCTGGTGATTTTGCTCGCCGTCGATGCGTATACGGCCGCGGCGGCGCCACTTTACTCTGCGCGGCTGATTCACCGATTTTCCGACGAAGGCCGGGGTTATAAAGTGAGGAACGGTGGGAATGGGGAAACGACGTCGTGGCCGGAGAAGAAGAGCTTTGGGGAGATGAAAGTGCTTTTGGAGAGTGATTTTAAGAGGCAGGGATTGAGGCTTGGTGTTCAGAATCAGCCGTTGGTTGCTGCTCAAGGTGGCCAGAGCTTTAATTATGGCAATGACATGGGTTGGTATGTGTTATTTAGCTTTTCTTTTTATGTATTTTTTTTTTTAAAATTTGAATTGTTGTTTATTTGAAATTGTTGGTTGAGTTTTTTTAGTAATGTGTGTGCTTGTTGTGGTTCTGATGATGGGAAAGAGACATTGTAATGATATTTGGGTGTGTATTTTAATCTTATGATTTGTAGCTGAAATAGTGATGCATATGTGTTTCTACTTTCTAGTTCTTGTGTGCTTTCTTGTTTGCAGATTATATTTTTGGATTTGGTTTTCGAGGGTAAGAATGAATGAGCCCAAGAATGCCTGAGCCCGTTCTCCTGATATGTATGATAAATTTATAGATTTTATTTACAATTTATTTTGAATTGCTTTTAGTTGTTGCTTATTGCTGTTATATAGCTGAAATAAACGAGTGTGAAAATTATAGAAAAGATTGTGCCTTTTGATTCACTTGGGCAGATGTAGGATACTAGCATTTGAATTTATAGAAAAGGCTCAACATCATCCAATGTGATGCAACTTTAAGTGAAATTTCATGTAAATAAACAAGAGTGTTTGGTTATCTTTTCGTATTCTTATGCACCATATAGCTTGTGTTTGATCTCATTCGAGTGTGTTTAAAGCAAAAAAGAGTCTTTTTGTTGTTTATGAATGACGCTGTATAAAAATAGAAGTCTTTTTTCCAGCTATCGACAATTTGTAGTTCTTTTTAATCCTTTCATCATTTATTGATGCAAGTACGTGACAAAAAGTCGTTGCCTACTTCATCATGTTATGACCTGAAGCAGAAAACAAAGAAAGAAAGATATTGATTATGTATTGCTGTTTATTATTGATTTATATGGAAATTTGATGATATGGAACTATCACCACGTGGCTTGTTTACTGCATCTTCGGGTTGGTTCAATAACAAATACTCATGTTTGGTTACTTCCCTAATCCGGAATACGATAAAATTGGTTTAATTTTCTAGATTGCTATTTAAGGTTTTTATTTCCCAGTACTTGACAAAATAATTAGCTAAAAAACACAACATGTATTCGATATGCATTGTACGGAAATGAGCAGTTTTACAATCTTATAATTGAGTTGCTTGAATATGACACAAAAATTCTAAGAATGCCTTTATATTGTTACGACCTCTCTTATCTTGATAATACAAATTATTTGACCTCTTAAAAAATTTACCAATTTAATTTGGTTTTTTCTAGTTCTCACTCAAGCATTAAGTTTGAGTAGGCTATATGAGAGAAAGTTAATCTATTTAATGTTGGCATCGATGCATATTCTGTTGGATGATTATAATTGCCTCATCGATGCTTCAAAGAAAATGAGATTAGCTATATTTTTGTCCTTGATTGCTAATTGTTTTTGTTTCTTTTCTGTAATCGTTTATTATATTTAACTGCTTAGTGGCAAATTTTCTGCAATTATGTGAGCAGTTTAGTGGTCGTCAAATTTATATTATATATAAACTGATTATATACCTAGTGGGCATCAGATGATGATGACTTATATACTAAGTATGAAGATTTTTTAAGAAGATGAAAGAAAAGAGGAGAGGAGGATGTGCTTTCACACCGAACATTCTTTTGATGCACTTTCTGTTTGTTTCAAATGGAAAAAGTTTGTGCTGAAATTTGAATTAATTCCTAGTGATGCTTAAATATGTTCGCACTCGATCTCTTCTCACACTCTCCATGAGTACTCTTTCCTTTAATTGATTTCTTACAAGTTATGCAGTTTGAACGGATGATATATTACACATCCCTCAAGTGTCCATTTATACTTAAATTTTACAAAACACTACTTAATATAGAGGACGATCTATGATTTGACAACCTCGTCCTTCTTTTCTACCCACCTGCCTTGGAACTGTATGAAACCTGAAATGAATCTTGAAACTAGAACATGATACATTGACTAATAATTTGTGGCATATACATGTGTTATTTCATGGTATTAATGATTATATTTTAACTTCGTGTGCTTGATATTTCAATTCAGGTTGCACTACATGTGGGTTGATATCGGGACACCAAACAGTTCTTTCCTTGTAGCCTTGGATACTGGAAGTGACATGTTTTGGGTTCCTTGTGATTGTATAGCATGTTATTCTCTGTCGGTAAGTTACTGTAGCATGTTAGTATGGTATCAGTTTGTTATAAATCTTCTGTACTGAAGCATCAATCCCATGTGAAATTGGAATTTGTAGGATAAAGATCTAGCGGAGTATAGCCCGTCCCATTCAAATACCAGTAAGCTCATACCTTGCAGCCATGAATTGTGTGAAAGGGGTTCTCTTTGTCAAAGTCCAAAAGGGCATTGCCCTTATCTAGCTAGTTATCTGTCTGAAGATACGTCCAGCTCAGGATTTTTGTTTGAGGATATATTGCATTTAGCCACCATTGGAGAAAATAAACTGCAAAGCTCTGTCCAAACTTCCGTTATTATAGGGTACGTTTCCTTCTTCAAAAAAATTCTCACAATTCTCAAACAAGTTTTTGACCTCAAAACGAAGATTCAATTCCCCATCTCCCTTGATTGCAGCTGTGGAAGCAAACAAACAGGTGCTTATTTGCAAGGATATGCTCCAGATGGTGTTATGGGATTAGGACCAGGTGACATTTCAGTACCAAGTATGCTTGCAAAGTCGGGAGTCATTCCTCATTCTTACTCCTTTTGCTATGATAAGAGTTACTCCGGAAGACTATACTTTGGGGATCGAGGCCCTGCTTCTCAACGATCAGCTTCTTTGTTACCGCTAAAAGAATATCGGTGTGTGATGAGCGTATTAGTTTGATAGTATTAGTTGTTTCATTAAAAAGTATTAGTTTCTTACTATAAAGTATTAGCTACAAACTAGTTGCATGGTGAAACTGTATTTCAGAAGACCAACTCTTTAAAGATTAGTTATTATAATATTCATTTCAGGACTTGCATTTATCTTCTTTAATTATTTGGTTTCATTTTGTAGAAACGTCTATGTTGTTGAAGTGGATCACTGTTGTGTTGGGAGTTCCTGTCTAAAGCAATCTGGATTCCAAGCACAAGTGGATACTGGGTCATCGTTCACATCTCTTCCCAGTGAAATCTACGAACAAGTTGTTTCAGAGGTTCTCTCTCTCGACCCCTTTAAAAGATTCCGCTTTCCTTAATCAATTCAAAATTTTCTCTATTTACTTAAAAAATTATTTCTTAATTTTCAGTTTCACAGACAAGCGAATGCTACAAGGGCCATCAAAGGAGGTTTCGACAACTGTTTTGACGCTCGGTAAAATTGCATCATTTAGAGCATTAGCTCAATTGAACATCTTTATATATATATATATTGGCAATTGCTTCAATGGGTAAGTCTTTCTTTAAAGCTGATTCTCATCTTTCTTTTTGATTCAGTTCACTGGACTTATCGAACATCCCTAGCCTGAAACTTGTATTCCCCATGAACCAGAGCTTTCTAATTGAAAACCTGTTGTTGCACATCATTGATCAGGTATTCATCTCCAAATTACATTTGATCAGTTCATGCTCAAATGCTTTAGAGTATAAAAGAATTTCTCAAATGGCTCTTAAAATTTGCAATAGCTTGTTCATTTAAGCTACATTTTCCATTGATTTGGTTTCCTTTCTATAGTGATAGTTTATTATAAACTGAAGAATGATACTTCCAGTTCCTACTCTCAAACCTTTGATATTTTTCCAGTAGGAGACATTATGCACCTATAAGCTTTCGTGATAATACAATGTGTTCTTCATTTATGTGTTTCTCAGGAACTTGTTTTGTTGCTTGGGTGATGGAAATTCAACTGGAATAGTAATAGTATTTTATTATTTTTCGATTGGATTTATGAACATGAAATGATACATGCAGGGAAGTTTCTATTGTCTAGGCATGGTCAAGACAGATGGAGATATTGGCATAATCGGGCGTGAGTACTCTTCTTCTCTTTTGTCCTAAATATATACCATTACATTTATTACTTATCTGATGATGTCGTATCATAGAAAGCACACTTTGCTTTATTCTGCAGAAAGCTTTTCCTTTTCGATCATTTACGCCTAGGTTTCTTGCAGAAAACTTTCTAATGGGCTACCGCATGGTTTTTGATTGGGAGAAATTGAAGCTGGGTTGGTCTATCTCCAATTGTAAGCAAGAATATTCATTTCTTATTTCAAGATAATTAAATATTCTAGCCTACTGATTAACAGAACACATGATGGAAAATAGGAACAGTGTATACTTTCACATTCCAAACAAATGATCAAATATATACAAACTAAAATGTGGATTATAACATAAAACCTGGTGACTACTACTAGTACTAAGGAAAGGGGAGTGCTGTAGTTGAATATCGATAGGTAAAAATAAGTCGCAATAATGGTTCAACGATGATCTGGAAATGGACGAAATACAAGAAAGACACTCCACACACTTTTGCTGCTCGTATAAGCCAAACTAGTCGACAGACGTCTTTGATCAATATGTTTATTATGTTTAGAAAGACATTATCTTTTTTTTTTTTACCGTACCAGGTGATATCGAAGCAAATGGTGAAATATCACATGTAGCACCGCCTTCAACAAACGCCTCACAAAATCCTTTACCAACGAACCAGCAACAGAGGGACCCACATGTCCATGCTGTTGCCCCTGTCGTTGCTGGGAGAGCTCCAAAGCCTTCTAGTGCTCGTCCCCTCCTCTCTCCCTATAACTGTTGTATAACAAGCTTGTCTCTATTTCTCTGGACTGCATATATAATAAGCTATATAATCTAAGAATCTGTAGTCATTATATCTATATGTAAATCCCTGTTGTACTTGTGCAATCTTGATCATGTTGTATCTACCATAGGGCATTAGAGTCTCAATTTTGAAAGGGTTATTCCGTTTAGTCTTGCTTTTATAATATATGAACAGACACACACACACACAGAATGATATGGAGTCCAAAACTAGCATAAAACACTTGTACACTGTGGCGTGTACAGATGGTTTATGCTGATGTTGGGCTCCATAAAAAAACCCATCATCAGGCTTTATACTCGTTAGGTACAGAGTCCATGCCTCGTTGGATGAGATTGGCGGATGGGCATGGGCGTCGTTTTCATAGATCAGGAGCAGAATCTTGTGGATTGGTTTGTGAATGATCAAGAAGCCTTTTAGGTTGTGGCTGAATGATCAAGAAACCAATTCCATCAACATTCATAACGTTATATTCGAAGGGCTAGGTAGAAGAACGTTGATTTTTATTGTTGGGAGACTTGAAGATTCGAAATGATCTGGAAATGGAAAGTTTGGGATATTCTACGAGTGCTCTCATTTGCCAAATAAAGCCATTATCTGTACATAATACATTCCATAAAAATACACATAATAATAATAATAATAAAGTGGGTTGCGTCAAATTTGAAATTTATCTTCGAATATCTCTTATTTAATTCATAATTAGTTTCAACCAATTCAAATTAAAGTTTAAACCAATTCCATCATCAGTCCATATATATCTTTATTTCATAACTGAAATATAATTTACAGTTTCTATGTATTTCCACACTATTGTACTTGGATGATCCATTTTCTTTTCCATGATATTCTTTTTTAAAAATTTTCAACAATTCCACCGGCCTTCATAAGCGGACAATCTAAAGTAAACATCAACCGTTATCACGTGAGGTACCGACTTCCAACTCCCACTTGGATAATCCCGACTTGTAGCTATATCCACCGTTGATTATCTTTGATGATCACCACGTGGTACGAAGATCGGACTGCAACGTGGCAGCAAAAAAGATGCATGTGATCGGAATCTGCGATCAAGAACATTGTGCCTTTTCTTTTCTCCACATGGGAACCTGTAATAAGAAAATTTACATACAACAAATACGCTTATTACTAGATAGTATAGATATATAAACTCCATACTCAAATAAATACTTAACAAAAATAAAAGAAAATAATCGTTCTAAAGCAGTCACATACATTCAACAAGCTCAAACGCTTCTTTCAAATTATAAATAATACTAACATTATAATATTTTTGCAATTTAATCACGAATTTTCTACTTTTACAATAAAATACTCTTGGTAATTCAATCTACGACGCAGTTGATGTATATTAAAACACAAACTTTTATCTGCAATTTGTTCATGGTATGGAACTGATATCATTACACTTATAAACTAATATTTCAATTTTTATAAACTAATACTAATAGCATTTAGTACTATGATAATAGTTTATAAGTGCAACTATATCAGTTGATAAGCGGTGATAGTTGGAGAAAAAAAGTTTTTTATCCTATAACTTTCCTATAAACTATTTTTCATCCCCAAAAAATTGATTATCCAATTTTGGTCCCATTTTCGTTAGAAAACATTAAATTTTGTTGTTATTGGTCACGTGCAAGTCACGTGTCGGTTAAAATTGTGATTTCCCGAGTTCATAGCTGACGTGGACACTGAAAATTCATTTTTTCGTACTTGGGAGAAATTTTCTTGCTCTTTCGAAATTTTTAGAAGAATTAATTTTTCTTTTAACGGTCAGTGTCTATGTCAGCTACGTGCTCGAAAACTTACAATTTTAATCAACATGTGACTTGCGCATGACTGAAAAACGATAAAATTTTCTATTTTTCGGCAAAGATAGGATCAAACGTGGACAATCGAGATACATATGAGAGCAAAATTGGATAGTTAAATTTTTTGGGATGAAATGAATTACAAAAAGTATTATGGGACCAAGTTTCACAGAGACTTATATAGTCATATTAAAATAGATTGCGATAAATTATTTAAATTATGCAAAGGTAGTAACTTTATTTATTCCCTTTTGATAATAGAGTACTCGTGAATATACCAACCCAATCAATAAGCAACTAGCTTCTGAAAAATGCTATATAAAACCATGTAATACATTCACAACTCTATATTCATCAGAGACAACTGAAAATCTGCAACTATATATTTTATCCAGAAGTGATCGATAGCCAATTAATCCTTTGATAAAAACTCATATACCATATTTTTTGTGGAATTAATTAATTTGAAGTAAGATGGGAGTAGAAGGAACATTTGATTACATATCAGATTTGCTAAGCAGCACAAGAAAGAAGAAGAGAAAGCAGCTCAGAACCGTTGATCTCAAAGTCAGAATGGATTGTGAAGGTTGCGGAAATCGAATCAAGAATGTTCTTTCTGGCCTCAAAGGTACGTAAATCGAGTCAGACTCGAACGTACAGTTGTTCAAGCTTTATTTAAAATGTTAATATATATTAATTGTATGCGTTATGTTTGAGCTTGTTTGATAATTGATTGCATACGTTGAGCTTGAACGAGTTTTAAAAATTCAAGATAATTCGAGTCAAACTTTAAGGATATGAGTCAATGTTGAGCTAGCTCGTGATGAGTTTCATATTTTATCATGCGTAAAATTCTATTCGATTTTTTAAATATACATAGCTACCAAACCAAGCTTAAATGAATTTATATATATCCAACGATTTCAATCGAGTATTAAATAATTTGGTTTAATATTCAACCCTGCACAAAATGCTACAAGGCGATGCATGTTTTGAATTTTAAGTGACTTTTGAAAATCAAATTTAAAATTTAGACGACTTTGAAATTTTAATAAATAACAGGTGAGTATTGTTTTTTAATATTTTAGTAGTTCGATAGTAGGTATATATATATATATATAGTGGTAGTTTTTTTAAATCGATTCTTAAAATCTCCCAACTAAATATACGATTTACATTATCAAAATTAAAATCCAGACTTTTAAAACTCAAAACAAACGTCACCAAGGGAACAAACTCTTACAAATTAAAATTCTATATCACACAATATTATAACACAACCGATTTTTTTTTATTTTCTTGCAAATAATTATAATTTGGAAAAATTACAACTAGATACAAGATTGAGTAAACCATTACAACCAGATACAAAATGCAGAAATTTGAACTAAAGTATGTGGCACTTTAGTTCAAATTTGAACTAAAGTGCATAAATTTTCTGCACTTTATATCTGATTGTAAGTTTTTTTGGTGACTTTGTAGTGGAATGTTTTTCTCCCAATTAATTTCTTATCTAAAAGATGTAATTGTAGTATCACTTATGCATGCATGCAGGTGCAAAATCAGTGGACGTGGATTGGAAAAACCAGAAAGCAACGGTGTACGGATTCGTTGACGCTAAGAAGGTGCTGAAAAAGGCTCAATCGACGGGGAAGAAAGCGGAGCCGTGGCCGTACGTGCCGTACGAGCTGATCGCGCATCCGTACGCCGCCGGAGTTTACGACAAGAAGGCGCCGTCCAACTACGTCCGCGGCACCGACGAGCCCGGCGTCGCCACCCTCAATCCGGTGGAGGAGCAATATTCTCTCATGTTTAGTGATGATAATCCGCATGCTTGCTCCATAATGTAGACTTTTGATCCTAAATACTAATACTAATATGTATCATCATTGTTACTTTTTCAACTTATGTATGAAAGTGGAAATTTATTATGTAACGATGTGTATCTATGTTACTTTTATATATGAAAGAGAAGATTTGAAATTTGGAATGGGTGTTGTGTTAGTTTTGCGAAAATTATTCTTTTAGGACACTGTTTAATAGCGGTTTGAAATTAGGACAATATTTTTTTATGGGGTTTGTAAAATTGGGACACTGTTTTAATAGGCTTGCAAATTTAGGCTTAAATGGGGCTATGGTGCATTTGATAAAAAAATTGGCCAAAATGTGTTCAATTTAAGAGTGTCCTAAATTTACAAGCTCATTAAGATAGTACTTCAATTTCATAAATCAGTAAAAATAGTATTTTAGTTTTGCAAGTTCATAAAGATAAAGATAGTATTCTAATTTTGCTATTCTCATAAGATATTGTCTTAAAATAATAACTTTCCTTATTTTAATTGTTATAGTATCTCTATAGGAAAAAAAAAGTGCTCTTTTTTGTGTGAAATAAAGTAGAAAATAGCCGGTTCGATTTCATCGGTGTTTCATTCATTTTGGATCTTTAACACATAGACCCAGGGTATGGTGGTCCGTTGAATATTTTTTATTATTCCACGTGTTATCCATCCACACTATGTAATAAGTAAAACATCAATTATGAAATATATGATCTCATTCCGAAAACGATTATTTTATGCATTCGTGCTTTTACACCCTGTGCATTGTTGATTTGATAGCTTTCAAAATTTTTTGGAGTTTTATCGGTCTAGGGCCTAGAAGATGGGTCAACTGTCGATTTAAGGCCTGAAAGAAAACTTTTGTCGATCCAAGGCTCAAATTATATAAAACTGTCGATCTAAGGCTCAAAATTATAACACCATTAGTAAATGATTTAACGGAAAAGTGACGAGGCAATTAAGTGCCACATAATATTTCCAACGCGGCATCCAACAATTAAAAAAATCAATTAATCAAATAAAGATTTTACATTCTTCTTCTAATGGACGCTGCCCTACATTCATTATCCCTAACTCTGACATTAATCTTCATTTTCTCCTCTCCTCAGTTATTAATGTTCTTCTACAGTGGGTTAGGGAGGAAAAACAGCACCATAATATTGTGAAAAAGGTCAAAACCTGGGCGAAACGGTATCACAATAAGTCGCCTAATCTCTCCACAGTTTTTTTTTCGAACAAAATTTTGCAATTTGGTATTGGAATTATTAAGACTACTCGATCAGTATTTAACTCACCAAATGAAATGATAATTATTTAATTAATGTAAAAGTATATAGTGTGTTCTTTTCTCAACCTATCACGTGTTCGAAGAAATGCCTGAAAGATCTATTTTTCTTTTTCTTTTTGTAATGTTGGCATAAAATGTTATGAATGGTATGCATCCATGATTATTATTGGATATTACTCAGAATTATGCTTCTTGCATTAAAATTTTGTAGTTGAGCATCAAAATTACTCTGACTCTGTTCATTCCGAAATCTTATTTCTTTCATCGAAATTTTTTAATTCTTATGCATGTTGCAGTTTAACACCATTATATTAGATCTATATTTGTGTTTGAGCTTGACTTTTGCTTCAATATCATCGTTTAAATGTGCAGATGATCCATTTTAAAAAAAACAAACCAAAAAGCTCAGGCCTTGAAGACGGCTAAGACAGTAAAATCAAGTGTTATCAAGAAATCGAAGAAGATCCCCACCAAATTCACTTTCTATCGACCAAGGAAATTGAAGAAGGATAGAATTCTTGTGTGCCCTCAATGCACCTCCGGACAACAAATTTCATTATCAACTTAAGATTTTTGTACACTCTCTAAATGTGTAGTTTTGCTAATTGCCATTATTTAGTTAATTAATGGATATGATTTGTGTAATTTTAAAATGTAATTATGAGCTGGTTTTATTTCACAAAGTTTTATCATGGTTTGTGGTATCTTTAATGGAACAACTTATATAAATAACACTTATTTCATTGAATTTCTCTAATTTTTAATTTTATTACTAGTGTATAAAAATATCTAGGTAATTTTGATAATCATATAAGCGAAAATGTGTATAATAAATGCGAAAAGTGCAATTTAAACAATTGTTGCCAAAACCTTATATAATTTTTAAATTCATCTTAATTAATATTTGATGAGACACTCTTGCGTGAGACTGTCTTACGTTGTGACTGGAATAAAATTTGGGCACTGACGAGTTAACACTTTGGAAGGGATGAGTGTTGAGTAGCCTAAGTTTACTCCATCTCATACATGAGCCCGTTTCATGCAAGTTTTTATCATACTTGATAGCAAAATTTTATTTATTCATGCAAAAGATTGATTTACGTATATGGTAATTATAATTAAAATATGTTCTTAAAAAAGTGGTTGTGATACATATAAATTTTTTTGGAGTTTTATCGGTCTAGGGCCTGGAAGATGGGTCAACTGTCGATTTAGGGCCTAAAAGAAAACTTTTGTCGATCCAAGGCTCGAATTATATAAAACTATCGATCTAAGGCTCAAAATTATAACACCGTTAGTAAATGATTTAACGGAAAAGTGACGAGACAATTAAGTGCCACATAATATTTCCAACGTGGCATCCAACAATTAAAAAAATCAATTAATCAAATAATAAGATTTTACATGACGCTGCCCTACATCCATTATCCGGAGGTGCGTTGAGGGCACACAAGAATTCTATCCTTCTTCAATTTCCTTGGTCGATAGAAAGTGAATTTGGTGGGGATCTTCTTCGATTTCTTGATAACACTTGATTTTACTGTCTTAGCCGTCTTCAAGGCCTGAGCTTTTTGGTTTGTTTTTTTTAAATGGATCAACGACACATTTAACCGATGATATTGAAGCAAAAGTCAAGCTCAAACACAAATATAGATCTAATATAATGGTGTTAAACTGCAACATGCATAAGAACTAAAAAATTTCGATGAAAGAAATAAGATTTCGGAATGAACAGAGTCAAAGTAATTTTGATGCTCAACTACAAAATTTTAATGCAAGAAGCATAATTCTGAGTAATATCCAATAATAATCATGGATGCATACCATTCATAACATTTTATGCCAATATTACAAAAAGAAAAAGAAAAATAGATCTTTCAGGACATTTCTTCGAACACGTGATAGGTTGATAAAACAACACACTATATACTTTTGCATTAATTAAATAATTATCATTTCATTTGGTGAGTTAAATACTGATCGAGTAGTCTTAATAATTCCAATACCAAATTGCAAAATTTTGTTCGAAAAAAAACAGTGGAGAGATTAGGCAACTTATTGTGATACCGTTTCGCCCAGGTTTTGAACTTTTTCACAATATTATGGTGCTGTTTTTCCTCCATAACCCACTGTAGAAGAACATCGTAATAACAGAGGAGAGGAGAAAATGAAGATTAATGTCAGAGTTAGGGAAAATGAATGTAGGGCAGCGTCCATTAGAAGAAGAATGTAAAATCTTTATTTGATTAATTGATTTTTTAAATTGTTGGATGCCACGTTGGAAATATTATGTGGCACTTAATTGCCTTGTCACTTTTCCGTTAAATCATTTACTAATGGTGTTATAATTTTGAGCCTTAGATCGATAGATTTATATAATTTGAGCCTTGGATCGACAAAAGTTTTCTTTCAGTCCTTAAATCGACAGTTAACCCATCTTCTAGGCCCTAGACCGATAAAACTCCTATTTTAAAATATAGGAGTATAATGATAAGGTTTTGTATCATTCTAATGTATTTTAAAAATATTTAACTTATATTGATATGTATAGCTATATTTTAAAAACACAAATTACATATTTTAATGTAACAATCCAGTGCAAGTAAATTTTTAAAATATATTATAAAGTGCATAGAAAATTCACTCAAAATTAATCCCAATCCAAGGAGAATCATAATCCATTAATACTTGGGAAAAGAAAATGAAAACGCACGCAAATACATGTTGGCATTTCTCAGTATTATTGCAAAGAATATTGTTAAAATGAATGAATGGTTTCGGAACTAAGGATTACTGGATTAAACAATTTAACAGGTTCAGAAACATTAATTATTACCAAGCTCAAAAAATTATAATAATATTTTTGAGTTACAACTGGAGCAAGAAGAAACAATCTCATATATATTTAATTTATATGTGATTTCTATTCAATACAATGCTAATGTTTATGAACGTGACATGAAGTTGTAAACTCTAATATATTTGGACGATTAATTTGACATTCCATAAATAATTCAAACACTTGATTCATTTCAATTTGGTTTCTAATTATTGTTTAAAAAGAAAATCACTAGGGTGCTAATCTTTTCATCTTGTTCTAACAATGAACTAGATATTGTATGCATCAATTACATTCTATAATCTGAAACTCTGCTCATTTACAAATTACCTTATTTGTGAAAGCTTTCTGGGATTGTTCATTTGGTAATTTATGCATTTTGATTGCAACAGTTAGGTGATTGATACACATTCTTCCATTGACAACCAGATTTCAGCCTCAAATGATAAGACGACTTGATGAATGCATGCATTATAGATGTGGACCATTCGGTTTTTTAGTTGTGAGACAATGCTTGTGTATATAATGTGAATTTAGTTGAGATTATATGGAAAGTTAATGCTATGTTCACAAACCATATTACTAAATGGAACAATGGTTTCACTTCACAAATTCTTCATATTGGTGTAATCATTAGAAAAATTTCATGTGACATCTCATATGCTCCATGTCTATCAAGTCTCATAGGTCACACTCAACTCTTAATTTCTCAAGGATCAATACAGCTTGTTTTGTTATTGTGAATGTTAGAATAATCTTGTTAAAAATAAATGGACAACTACTAGACTCACTTACTTTTAAAAGTTGTGAGAAGGAGCTTTTGAAACTAAGTGATTCTACTCCTTTTCGATTAGTTTGCAAACACCCTTTAAAAGGTTCATTCATAACACAAGTGTATGCAACTACATCAACCATTTCCCTATTTACTGTCAATGCTTCTTCATTTTGGTCCATGACAGATTTAGCATTTCCTAACATACTCTTTTTGCAAAATCCTTTCATCAATGTATTACAAGTAAAATACTACAGGACAACAGCTAAATTACAAAGCATATCCCATTTGGTAGATTCTATTATGCACTTAACAAGTAAGTAATGTTTATGGAGTCAATTACAACATATATGAATTCATTATCTCATCCAGTAATAAATTTGCTTGGGGGAGAAAGTTTTTCGGGAGATGAAACACAAAGCAGCAAAAGAGCTCATATATAATATGGACACCGATAATCATTACAATCAAACCACAAGAAAAACATTTCAAATAGATTAGAATACTAATATCAAACATATATTTAACATATCATAATATTATTATGCAATTATTGGTAAAGTGATACTTACTGCTGTAAAGATCTACCACGGATCATCTAGTGATGCTAGAAGTAGTCTCAGCGTAAGTGCCTGATATAGATAATAGAATTAGGATCATCCTTAATTCAATCAATCTTATTGAACTATAAATTAAACATGTAATCTACATTTTTCATTATCAAAACCTCCATCAGATATGACAACATATTGCACAAATTGACTACGGATTATCAAATTTTAATATCTTAAGCAACTCATGTAATAGATAAGACCAATGATAAGTACCTTTTGTGACAACGTACATGACACTCCAAGTTTAAATGAATGCATATTGTATCTCATTACTCACTCATTATAACGAATGACTTAACAAAAGGCAATTGCAGGCATATTATTTTATTTGAACATTACACTTCTTGAAACCAACACCCACAAAGTCAAATTCTTTAAACATAACCGGCATTCACAGTATTTTAAACCAACAAAATTTTAATTCTCCAACCGTAAAAGCGATTCACAGAAAAGGGGCATCAAGCGACGTGATCCAAAAAGACTATCCAAGGTATTCATTGTTTCTTATTTCACAGAACATTCAGTGTTTTTGAACCGATAGTATTCTGATTATCCAAACGTAAAACTGACATTCAAATAAAAGGGGCATTGAGGGGGATGAGTCAAAAATGGGTAGCACCAAGAGACATGAGGCAAAAGCCTATTCATGGTTTAAACTTCATTCTTTCTTTACATTCACAGAACTCCAATTATCGACATGACATTTACAGTATTCTTGAACTGAACTGCATTCTCAATAAATCTTACCTTTTTGAAAAAGATTAAAAGAAGTTGGCAGAAAATTATATAAAACTGAAATCAAGAGAAGGACGACATTAAGCCTTGAGGAACATGAGAATATATGATTACTTCTATTTTCAACTGGTTTCTTTCTAAAATATTTAACCAACATGCCTTTATTCTAAGTTTCTCCTGCAAAGAGAGATTAGCTAAAGAAAAAACACACAATTAGACCCTAAGGATCTCATGCAACCTGAAGCAGGAGAAGTAGCCGTCCGAGAAAACAATTAGCACACATAGTTCACATTTGCACATATGAGTGATGTCATCATATCCCAAGAAACACATCAGGTTCACTCAGCGAACTCTTACTCCAAGTTGAAATGATCTCATATGGTATATCATTTGTCACTCAACAAAAACTATTATAGTATAATCGAGCAATAAATTGTATTATATGGTATCTCATTTGTCACTCATGATAACAAGTGACCAAAAAAAAAAGTTATTGCAGGCTGCAGGCGCAGTGTTTGATTTTATCAAATGATTTGTGAACATAACATTTCTTAAAACCGAGCTTCACAAAAGACAAATTCTTTAACCGTATAACTAACGTTCATAGTATTCTTGAACCGACAAAATATCAATTCTCCAGCCATAAAACCGACATCTACAAAAAATGGGGCATTGAGAGACACAAGTCATTAATCGACGATAGCATTAATCGACGCGAGTCAAAAGACTATCCGTGGTACAAAATTCACTTTTTTAATTCCCAGAGTTCTAAGAATTCCAATTATTGACAGGACATTCACAGTTTTCTTGAACCGATAGAATTCTGATTCTGGAGTCGAAATTTAGAATTCCGATTCTGGAACCAGAATTCCGATTCTCTAATCGTAAATCATCTTTCATAGAAAAGGGGCAATGAGGGGCACTAGTAAAAAAACTGATAGCACCCAGGGACATACGCAAATGGCTATCATGGATTCAGAATTTGGAATCTCATTTCTCCGAATTTCAAATCTGGAGCTGGAATTTCAATTCTCTAACCATAAATTAACACAGAGGGGCATGAGTCAAACACTGATAGCACCGAGGGGCATGAGTCAAAAACTGAGAGCATCGAGAGACATGAGTCAAGAAACTGATAGCATCGAGGGACATGAGTCGAAATACTACCATGGAACTGGAATTTGAAATTCCAAATCTGGAACATGAATTTCGAATCTCCAACCGTAAATCAACTTTCACAGTAAAGGAGCAACGAGAGGCATGAGTCAAAAAACTGATAGCACCAACCACCAAGGGACATTAGGGACATGATTTAAGGAAAATGGCCTTTAGGGGCCATGAGAAAATGGCTAGATTTTCAATTCTCCAACTATAAAACTGACAATTCAGATAAAATGGGCATTGAGGAACATGAGTCAAAAGACTACTGAGGGCAGAGTCTAAATATTTCAGCACCTGATGGAGCTGGTCTTCTTTCCTTACATGACCACAGTAAGAGGAAGTAAAATATTTCCTCTTAATTTGATCAAAATATCTAGCCAATAAGCATTAGCTGATTTAAGTTGTTTTGCCTTGAGAACATAATCAAAACAAAAAATAACTTATTTCATGCAACTTGAAGCAGGATAAGTATGGTTGAACCTACATAATTTCGAATCCGGAACCGGAATTCCAATTCTCAATCAATAAACTGACTTTCACAGAAAAGGGGCACCGAGAAGCATGAGTCAAAAAACTGATAGCACTGAGGTCGAGGGACAGAGTCAAAAGACTGATAGCGAAGGACATGGTTCAATGACTATCTGGAACCGGAATTCGGAATTCTGGTTCTAGAAATTACAATTCTTGAAAAGGAATTCCAATTATCCAATCATAAATCGACGTCCACAGGAAAGGGGCACCGAGTGGCATGAGTCAAGAGACTCCAAATTCCGATTGTTGAACCGGAATTTCAATTCTCCAACCGTAAATTGATTGTCACAGAAAAGGAGAACCGATGGACATGGGACAAAAGACTCTGAATTCTGAACCTGGGTCAAAATTTCAATTCTCCAACTATAAATCGACTCACAGAAAAGGGGCACCGAGGGACTGTTGGGGAATGTTTATACGAATCTATTATTCTAATATTTAAATACAAATTTAATTCATTAATTATTACTAGCATGAATTAATCCTATATTAATTCAAATAATAATTGCAACAACATATCATGCATATAAAAAGCCACGTAAAACCTCATCACGCGAATCTACGGGTTTCGTGAGCGTTATTCTCTCGGGATGGCGGTGACTTGGTTGGACGGACTAACCAAAAGGACTTCCCAAGTATTCCCTTAGCCCTTGCTCGACAATCCGGTGGAAGGATACTTCGCGAACAATTAACAAAAGGAAAAAATAAACTTTGTTGCACCACTTATGGATTTGCTAATATTTCCAAAGACGTGGAATTGTCTTGGGAATGAACTAATCATCCCCTATTTATAAGAGGGAGGGTGAACGAAATTTGTGTGATTTTTTCAATGTGGGAAAAAAACTTTTCTTGGTCACCAAAAATCTTGAATATATCCTTATATTCTTTTTCCCATAATTAAAATATTCCACAAAAAATCCACCTCTCTATTATGGACATTATTTTTTAGAATTTGAGTGTGCAAGAATCCAAGATTTGGATCTTCTTGAATTTATGAGATATTCTTGTATTTCAAGAAATACATATCTTCCATAATATCTTTTCAAGAAAATCAAGAAAATCTTTCTTGCCCTCTATTTTCAAAATTTCGAAACATACTATATAGATAACCAAGTGGTAGATTTCTTGAATTAAATGAGATAATCTTGTATTCCAAGAATACATATCTCCATTCCATAACAAAATTCAAAAGAAAATCTTTCTCCTCTTTTTATCCATAATTTTTAAAAATAAGAGGAAAAATTAAGCAACAATATTTATTTTATTTTAATCACCTTTTCAGTTATTGGACTATATGTTGGGCTACTAAGGGGGCCTTTAGGAGAATTAAGATTGGACCTTCTAATGGACCTTGAATATCTAATATTGAGCCACAATATAATTCAAGCCCATAAATATTAATTAATCCCACTACATAATTAATATTGCACCATCCATCTTAACCCATATTACAGTCAATATGGCTCCGGTCATTATTTCCGTGTTTAAGATTATCTAGCCCATTAATTAATTCAAGCCCTTTGAAATAGCTTTCCGTTAATTAATATCTTTTGTCCTTGGTCGAGAACGGTTCAACATTATTATCCATCTGGGAAACTAATTCCACTTGCAAGATTTGGTATGATAAAACTTATGAACCTCCCAAGGGCAAATCAAACAAGCGTGCTTGCACACGATTCTTAAATATTAAATCTTAGCAATCACATGTGACCAATAATATTGCCCAAGATAAAAAGTATTGAATCTCTCTCGATTAAGCTACCCATGATAAGTCAAAGCAATAGTTACCAATCCCACGTGATCTATTTAAGGGGCGAAGGTTAAACAACGAACCATTTGGTCTAATTCTTCCTTGTTCGATTAAGAAGAATTTATCCTCCCAGAGTCCTATTCAAATTGTCGATCATGCCTTAGTGTAATCTCTTGGTCAAGACAAACCAATCTGAGCCTTACACCTCAACCTTTTCGCGATGGTTGTTCATTTCCATCTAGGTAAGTGAATGGCGTACTTTTTTTTTTACAAAGGATTTGTTAATTTAATCTTACGTGATGCGGTATCACTAAATTAACTACTGATGTAACACGTCTTTAATTATTGAATAGTTATCGCGGTAAATATATATGACATTCAATCATATTTAAAAGCATCGATGATAAACAATTTATTTCATAAAATAAGTCGAGAATTTAGTTTTAGATTATACAAAGTAAAAGCATACTTTTCAATATAATCCCAACAATCTCCCACTTATACTCAAAGTCCGCTTTTAAGTATACTACAACCGTCTCGAGTAGTCCGTGACATCTAATGTCACCTACACGAACCTAATAATTTCTCCCACTTATACTCAAAGCCAGTTAGCGGTCTTGACACCCATTCCACTCACATGTCTCGAATGTATTGAGAGGCGGACTTTGTGAATGGATCTGCTAGGGTCATCCTCGACGCCTATCTTTGCCACATCTATATCTCCTCTCTTACGATTTCTCGTATAAGATGTCTTTTCCTTTAATGTGTTTGTTTATTTTCGTGGACTCTTGGTTCTCTTGAATTTTGCAAGCGCCCCTAGCGTATATTGCTAGTCAAATTGAAACACCATCCAAGTCCACTAAGAAGATCTAGAGCCCAATCGGTTCTTTCACCGCTTCCTGGCGACTCTTACCCGAGTCCCATGGTTGAGTCGATGATGCATTTCTTGCTTCGCAACGTCCATTTGATGACTACACTTCCCAAATGGAAACACACTAACGAAGGCGATAATTTCGGAATCTATATCGATTGGAAATCAAAGTGCAATGTGGCCGATGGGGATTGGAGTATCGACCGATAAATCAACATTCTATCCCGAGTTCTTTTCGGACACTTGGAATGTTTTTTTAATCGTCCCGTCAATGCGCTTTTTCACTGGTTACTTTTGATATCTTGTTACCATGCCTACAAAAGCGATATCCGGTCTCGTGCAACAATGCATACATAAGGTTTCCGGTAGAAAGCCTGAGGAATACCTTTCATGTCATCTATCTCCTTTTAAGTCTTAGAAACATTTTCTTGGATAGATGGATTCCAAGTCCGAAAGGTCTGAATCCTTTCTTGGAATCTTGCATCTTTGAATTGTTTCAAAAACCGGTGTCTATGTATGCAACTTGCGATAACCCGATCATCATTTTACGGCGATCTCGAGTAATCTTGATCCCAAGGATATGTCCCTTTTTCCTAAGTCTTTCATATCAAACCTGTTTTGAAACCATGCCATTACGTTTGATCACACCTTCACATCGTTCCCGATGATCACAATGTCATCTACGATAGTACTAAGAATACCAATGCGGTTCAAAACGCTTTTTATACACCCACTTTCAAACTTGTTTTGATCAAACCCATAAGACTTTATTACATGATCAAAACTTTGGTTCCAAGCTCTGGATGCTGTTTGAGTCCGTAAATGGACTTCTTGAGCTTACAAATAAGATGTTCTTGGCTGTTTCAATGAAACCTTGGGGTTGTTGCATATAGATCTCTTCATCAAGACTTAGTTAAGGAAAAAAGCTGTCTTGACATCCATTTACCAGATTTCAACGTCGAAATGCTCGGCCATCGATAAGAGAATCGGATGGACTTAAGCATGGCTACGAGCAAAAAAAGTTTCCTCATGTCGATCCACTTTTTTTTTTAGTATAACCTTTAAATCATTAGTCTTACTTTAAAAGGTTTCAACCTTCCCGTCCGATCCTCTTTTCCTCTTATATACCCACTTGCATCTAATGGGTTTGACCCCATTAAGTGGTTCGACTAGCTCCCACACTCTATTATGAAACATAGAACCCACTTCGGCTTTCATTTCTTTGTTTTTGCCCAAACTGGATCCTTATCTTGGAGTGCCTCGTTATATGTCCATGGGTTGCGATTCCGGAATCAAGTCAGGGACTCTCCTATTCCCATGAATCTCTCGGCCGCCTAACAACCCTCCCACTATAACGAGGCTCCGGTTGTGAAAACGTATCGTTTGGTATATCATCTAGTACAGTCGGCCCTGAGGTTTGCCCTCTAAGCTCATTTAAGGTAATCTCACTTCTGGGTTTTCTTTGGTTCTATAGTTTTCTTCCAAAATCTAAAGTGGGTGAGGATGTCCACCTTTTGATCTTGAACTATAGAACATTCACCCTTTTTTGTTCCCTCGGGGTATCCTACAAAAAACGACCTTTTAATTACGATCGAGGATCGATTTACGGTTTCCTTGTCCAACACGTGGTGGGACACCCCAAAGTTCTCAAGTGTCTCATCTTTGGACTTGCGTCCGGTCCACAATTCTTTGGGGTTACGGGAACCGATTTGGATAGCACCAAGTTCGAATGTAAGTCGTTGTTTTCCAAGGCATGACCCCGAATCGACTCGGGAAAGATCCGTATAA
Source organism: Stenogyne calaminthoides (assembly GCA_037126765.1). Classification (NCBI taxonomy): domain Eukaryota; kingdom Viridiplantae; phylum Streptophyta; class Magnoliopsida; order Lamiales; family Lamiaceae; genus Stenogyne; species Stenogyne calaminthoides. Next base: position 30,344,006 of record JBBCBC010000029.1, read on the forward strand.
CTCATCATTGATCTAACCATTTCCAAAAGAATTATGTTGCTTAAGCTCTGCAATCCCCATTTTGTTGAGGGTTAGAGATGCGGTGGTGGGATACAATCCTTCATCGGATAAGTAGTTCAAAAACTCATCGCTGAGGTATTAAGCCTCCCGCGATCGGATCGTAGAGACTTGATCGTTTTCCATATGATTCTCTGCTTGAGCCTTAAATTCTTTTAGAATTTCTCAAAGGTCTCAGATTCATGCTTCATAAGAAAAATGTACCTTGAGTAATCATCAATAAATTACTCATAACCTCCTCTTGCTTTGGTTGACATTGAACTACTTACATCTATGTGAATCGATCTCTAACATTTCTTTAGCCCCATTCCCTTGGCTCCAAATGCCATCTTGGTCATATTACCCTCCAAACATGATTCGCGGTTGGAATCGATTTAACTTGAGAGCGCTCCGGTTAACCATCTTTCACCAACCTTTGGTTCCTCTTTGGATTTATATGACCTAATCTTAGATGCCAAAGAAGTGTCTCGTTCACGTCTGATGAACGTTTTTCTTTTCTCGGAAACAATTGATGTGTTATAGGATACATTTAAATAAGTGGTGTGCCTAATTAATTGTATAGAGATTTTCCATCAATGTCCCGTATGAATACACTCATCATTTAAAAATGATGTCATTCTTATTAGAAGAAACTTAGTGCCCTTTAATCGAATTTTAGAAACCGAAAAGTGAATTCTTTTCTAAAACTGGGAACACAAAGATAATCTCAAAAAAAAAAAAACTTTATCTTCAAAAGATAGGTGCCTTTCTCCCATTTCTTTAATCTACTACTCATGTAGCATTGCAATGTCTGCTACTTGCGTAGTATTGCAATAATCGTTACTCTAAAGCATTGCAATATCTCGCCACTTCGTAGCATTGCAATGTCTTCTACTTTTAAAAACGTTGCCCGATTAGATGAGGATCTCACTCCCACTTATGTTCTTGGGATCATTTAGAACCCGTAAAGCCAACATGATTAGTGGATCTCGTATCAACCACCCACGAATGAGAAGTATCGCCGCTAAACAAGTTTCAACAACTAATGTGTGAGAATTACCTTTCTTTCCGAATCCTTTTTAGGGGTTGGAACAGCAAAACTTCCATTGTCCTCTCTCACCGCAGCTTAAAGCACTTCCTCTTTGGATTTTCCTTGACTTCAACGAGCATTCTCATCTTACCATTGCCCTCGACAGAATATTGGAGATTTTATTGCTTATGGCCTTTGGTCCTCTTCTTTATCTTGCCTACCCTTGGCCTAGAAGATGAAGACGGACCACTTCTCAAAAGCTTGAGTTTGGTGCCTCTTCATCATTTCTCTGAGACCAAAAAAGTGCAACAAATTAGTAGCGAGGCCAAAATGCTCAAAAAACTTTTTGGCGAAGAGTGAAAGTACCAAATTCGTCGAGTCTCGGATCATAATCTGCGCTCGAAATCTCAAGTTTGTTCGGATGGGCCATCTATTTTGAGGGCGTAATCCCTTACGGGTTTTCCTCCACCATTTCAAATATGACATCTCTCTATGAGGTGATCTGACGAGTCCGCGTGTTTTGACTCGTCGGTTGGCTCATCGATTTTTTGTGTGTCAAAATCCACTTGTCTTTTTGTGCGATTAGGACAATTATAATTTTCCAATCAATATAGTTTCCATACATATTGTATTGACTTTTAAGTATAATAACGATGGATTAAAAGGTAACGACATCTTTGAATCGAAATAAACAACTATATCTGATAAAGACAAGTATATCACAAGGTTCGATCACATTCATCATATTTAAAATCTAAAAAAAATATATGAACATGCATCGACCAACATCTCAAAACAGTTTAAATAAGCCCGCGTTGGGTGGGTCATTATTTAAACACATTCAAGCCAGGTTACAAACAAAACAATTACAAACCCTTAATATCCAGTTAATAGTTGGCTCCCCACTTGACCAATATAAAATTGACGGGGACTTGAGAGAAGATATGCATATCAATTCTTTATACCTAAGTAATAACCATGATTAAATCTGAGGATTACTATTTCGCTTTGATCGAGCCTCGTTGGGAGGTCATAAATGCATTAACTAGTAATAACCCACAATCATCCGTTTGGAATTCATTCATGTGAAACCTATCTTTTGACCGTCCCCGTTGGGGAATTTCTCCAAAAGAATTCACAAATAAATAAATCATGGAGGTCAAAATTAATTCAATTTTATTATCCAAAATAAAATTGTCAATTAATTATTTAAACATACTTAGTAATTTTGAAGTTGAGATTTTTCAATTTAGCAACCCTCATGCAAACACATTTAAACAATTAAATAAAGCGTAAGATATCACAAATAAATCAAGCAAAAACAGAAAAATAAACATATTGGACACAAATTATCCAATTATGCATGGTTTGATTTTTCTTGGCTTGATCTTGAAGAAACACGTCTCAATTTCTCCCACTCGTTCGTCTTGAACCGCCACGCCCAGTTTTCGCGGCTCGGGATCTGCGCACGCGTTCCGATTCGCCGGCGCTTTAAAGAGCCTCAGCCTTTGCGCCTCGGCTTCGCCCGCCCTCGGCTGCACGGCAGCAGTGTCAGCCGATCTCGGCGGCGGCCGCCTTTCAGCCTCCGCTTCGCCAGCGACCTCACTTTCGCCCAGCGTCTCCAGCCGCGTCTCAGCGCCCGTCTGCAGCAAGGTCCACCCCATCCGCTCTGGCTGGGCGCGCACCGCCCGTGCCGCAGCGGCCTTCGTTCTGTGCCGCTCGGCGCCCGGCCTCGCCCTGCGCCCCAAGCGTGCGGTAGCGCCCGCCCAGCACAGTTCGGATTTAATCGCTAATTCTTTTCGGGTCTCTTCGTTCCCGATCCTAAGTACAATTTATTTACAAAAAATAAATAAACCTAGATCTAGACTAGTCTATTACATTGATCAAATCAAACAAATCTTAGTCTACTCGTGGATTTTCTCACGAGGCAAAACAAATCCAATCGAATCGAATTAAAAACCACCGGTTTATATCGTGCAAAATAAAACATTAAAATCCATGACAATTGGATACACGCAAAAATGATCTAACAGTTCTACTATCGAATTTCAAATTTAATGTCCACGAATTAAATTACAATTTAAAAATTGAGCAAAAACAGTGGCTCGATACCGATTGTTTGGCAATGAGTTACCTGAGATCTATTCGGGTGAATATTTAAATACAAATTTAATTCATTAATTATTACTAGCATGAATTAATCCTATATTAATTCAAATAATAATTGCAACAACATATCATGCGTATAAAAAGCCACGTAAAACCTACGTCACGGAATCTACGGGTTTACGTGAGCGCATACCTCTCGGGATGGCAAAATGACTTGGTTGGGCGGACTAACCAAAAGGACTTCCCAAGTATTCCCTTAGCCCTTGCTTTCGACAATCCGGTGGAAGGATACTTTCGCGAACAATTAACAAAAGGAAAAAATAAACTTTGTTGCACCACATATGGATTTGCTAATATTTCCAACACATGGAATTGTACTTGGGAATGAACTAATCATCCCCTATTTATAAGAGGGAGGGTGAACGAAATTTGTGTGATTTTTTCAATGTGGGAAAAAGACTTTTCTTGGTCACCAAGAAATCTTGAATATATCCCTATATTCTTTTTTTCCCATAATTAAAATATTCCACAAAATCCCACCTCCTCTATTATGGACATTATTTTCGAAAATTGAGTGTGTGCAAATCCAAGATTTGGATCTTCTTGAATTTATGAGATATTCTTGTATTTCAAAAATACATATCTTCCATAATATCTTTTTCAAGAAAATCAAGAAAATCTTTCTTGCCCTCTATTTTCAAAATTTCAAACATACTATATAGATAACCAAAGTGGTAGATTTCTTGAATTAAATGAGATAATCTTGTATTCCAAGAATACATATCTTCATTCCATAACAAAATTCAAAGAAAATCTTTCTCCTCTTTTATCCATAATTTTTTGAAAATAAGAGGAAAAATTAAGCAACAATATTTATTTTATTTTAATCACATTTTAGGTTATTGGACTATATATTTGGCTACTACTTTCGGGGCCTTTAGGAGAATTAAGATTGGACCTTCTAATGGACCTTGAATATCTAATATTGAGCCACAATATAATTCAAGCCCATAAATATTAATTAATCCCACTACATAATTAATATTGCACCATCCATCTTAACCCATATTACGGTCGAATATGGCTCCGGTCATTATTTCCGTGTTTAAGATTATCTAGCCCATTAATTAATTCAAGCCACTTGAAATAGCTTTCCGTTAATTAATATCTTTTTGTCCTTGGTTAGAAGCGGTTCAACATTATTATCCATCTGGGAAACTAATTCCACTTGCAAGATTTGGTATGATAAAACTTATGAACCTCCCCGAGGGGCAAATCAAGCAAGCGTGCTTGCACGATTCTTCGTATTAAATCTTAGCAATCACATGTGACCAATAATATTGCCCAAGATAAAAAGTATTGAATCTCTCTGATTAAGCTACCCATGATAAGTCAAAGCAATAGTTACCAATCCCACGTGATCCTATTTAAGGAATGAAGGTTAAGAAACAACGAACCATTGAGGTCTAATTCTTCCTTGTTCGGTTCAAAGAATTTATCCTCTTGTAGGTCCTATTCAACATCGATCATGCACTTAGTGTAATCTCTTGGTCAAGACAAACCAATCGAGCCTTACACCTCAACCTTTCGCGATGGTTGTTCATTTCCATCTAGGTAAATGAATGGCGTACTTTTTTTTTTACAAAGACATTAATTTAATCTTCTCGCGATCCGGTATCACTAAATTAACTACTGATGTAACACGCATTTAATTATTGAACGATTATGCGAAGAAATATATATGACATTCAATCATATTTAAAGCATCAGTGATAAACAATTTATTTCAGTAAATAAGTCTGAGAATTCAGTTTCGATTATACAAAGTAAAAGCATACTTTTCAGTATAATCCCAACAGGGACATGAGTCAAAAGACTGATAACACCTAAGGACATAAGTCAAAAGACTGATAGCAACGAGGGACTAGCAACGAGGGACATATAGCAACAAGGAAAATAAGTCAAAGATTGATAGCAACAAGAGACATAGGACAAAGGGACATAAGTCAAAAGACTGATAGCACCGAGGAACATAAGTCAAAAGACTGATATCAATGAGGGGAAAAAGTCAAAAGACTGATATCACCAAGGGACATATAGTACCAAGGGACGTGAGTCAAAAGACTGATAGCACCAAGGGACATATAGCAGCGAGGGACATAAGTCAAAAGACTGATAGCAACAAGGGGCATATAGCACCGAGGGACATAAGACAAATGACTGATAGCACCGAGGGACATAAGTCAAAAGACACCAAGGGGCATAAGTTAAAAGACACCGAGGGACATAAGTCAAAAGACTGATATCATCAATGTAAATAAGTCAAAAGACTAATAACAACAAGGGACATATTTCTAAAGACTATCCATGTCTACTTTCTTTATTTGCATAATTGAATTATCAACATGACATTTAGAAATCTTTGAACTGACATTTACATAAAATCTCACTTTCTTGAAAAAATAAGGTAGCAGATATAATTAAGGTAACCTTAAATCAAGAGAAGTGGTAGCATTAATTGAGAGAAGTAAAAAGGCTAGCATTGTGGGACATGAGTCAAATATATCCATGGTATAAACTTCATTATATCTTTAATTGATATAATTTCAATTCTAGAACCATCTTCGTGTTCTTGGAAAACAGAAATTTGCAGATAATTACGTAGAACTGAAATCAAGAAAAGGGGCAGTATTAAGCCTCGAGGGACATGAGAAGAGATAATTCATTCATTCTTTAACTGAAAAAAATAGGGCGGAGAAGAGACTGTTTTCTTTCTTAAACGTTTAACCAACATGCCTTTATTCTAAGTTTATTCCGAATTGAGAGATTTCTTTATGAGGAGTCAAATACATTTCTATATTTTATTCCATAACTTTCAGATCTATAAAGCATGAACAAACATGATCTAATTGAATTGAAATCACTTTAAATCATACTTTCTTGCAAAAAAAGAAATTGACAGATATAATTATGAAAACCTGAAATCGAGAGAAGTGGTATCATTGATGGAGAAGGGTAACTCACAATGGTATAAACTTTATTCTCTCTATATTTTGCAGAATTTCCAATTCTTGAACCATCTTCCTGATCTTGAAATACAGAAGTTTGCAGATAATTACGTAAAATTGAAATCAAGAAAATGGCTAGCATTGAGCCTTTATGGACATGAAAAAATGGCTAGATTTTCAATTCTCCAACTATAAAACCGACATTCACATAAAATGGACATTGAGGAACATGGTTCAAAAGGCTATCCATGGTATAAACTTTATTCATTCTTTAATTTTCAGGATTCCAATTCAACCTTCTTAAAAGAAAAGTTGGCAGATATTATGTAAAACCTGGAAATCTGAAAAAGGGGTAGCATTGAGAGACATAAGAAGGGATAATTGTGTCCTTCTTTAACCCATTCCTTTGAAACTTCAGCACCTGATGAAGCTGATCTTCTTCCCAACATGTCCGCAGTAAGAGAAAGAAAAATATTTCCTCTTAAATTGATCAAAATATCAAACCAACATGAGACTCTCTTCCCTACATGTCCGCGGGAGAGGTATTGTTGAACCATCAGAATTTCGATTTTGGAACCGGAATTTCAATTTTCCAACCGTAAATCGACTTTCTTAGAAAAGGAACACCGAGGGACATGAGTCAAAAGACTCCAAATTCTGATTCTAGAAACGAAATTTCAATTCTCCAACTGTAATTGACTTTCACAAAAAAGGGGCACCGAGGGCCATGAGTCAAGAGACTCTAAATTCCAATTTTGGAACAGAAATTCCAATTCTCCAACCGTAAATCGACTATCATAGACAAGGGGCACCGAGAGATATCATTCAAAAGAATCCAAATTTCAATTCTAGAAACGAAAAGAGTCACCGAGTGACATAAGTCAAAAGACTCTAAAATCCAATTCTGGAACCGGATTTTTAAACCTCCAACCGTAAATTGACTTTCATAGGAAAGGGGCAACGAGGGACATGCGTCAAAAGATTCCGAATTCCAATTCTGGAATTGAGATTCCAATTCTCCAACCGTAAATCGACTTTCACAAAGGTATGGCACCAGGGGACATGAGTCAAAAAAGACTCTGAATTCTGATTTTGGAATTGGAATTCCAATTCTCTAACCATAAATCGACTTCCATAGAAAAAGGCACATAGAGATATGAGTCAATAGACTCTGAATTCCGATTCTGGAATCGAAATTTGAATTCTCCAACCATAAATCGACTTCCATAGAAAAGGGGCGCCGAGAGACATGAGTCAAAAAACTCTTAATTCTGATTCTGGAGTCGGAATTTCAACTTTCCAATCAGAAATTGACTTTCACGAAAAAAAAAGCACCGAGGACATGAATCAAAAAGATCGATAAAGACGCAGGGACAAATTTGAATTCTCCAACCATAAATCGACTTCCATAGAAAAGGGGCGCCGAGAAACATGACTCAAAAGACTCTTAATTCTGATTCTAGAGTCGGAATTCCAACTTTCCAACTGTAAATTGACTTTCATAGAAAAAGAGCACCGAGGGACATGAATCAAAAGACTGATACCACCGAGGGACATCTAGCAACAAGTGATATAAGTCAAAAGACTAATAGCATCAAGGGACATATAGCACCGAGTGACATAAGTCAAAAGACTGATAGCGACGAGGGATACAAGACAAAGGACTAATAGCAACAAGGGACATATAGCACAGAGGGACATAAGTCAAATAACTGATAGCAATGAAGGACATATATCATCGGGGGACACAAGTCAGAAGATTGATAGCACAGAGTGACATATAGCAACGAGGGACATAAGTCAAATGACTGATATAAACAAACGGGGGGCATAAGTCAAAAGACGGATAGAAAAAGAGACACAAGTCAAAAGACTCCGAATTCCATTTTCAACCATAAATCGACTTTCATAGAAAAGGGGCACCGAGAGACATGAGTCAAAAGACTCCAAATTTCGAATTCATAACCGAAATTTCAATTCTCCAACCGTAAATAAACGTTTATAGAAAGGGGCACCGAAGGACATGAGTCAAAAGACTCCGAATTCCGATAATGGAATCGGAATTCCAATTCTCCAACTGTAAATTGACTTTCACATAAAATGGCACCGAGGGACATAAGTCAAAAGACTACGAATTCCAATTCAGGAATCAGAATTCCAATTCTCTATCTATAAATCGACTTTCAAGAAAAGGGGAACCGGACTTTAACAGAAAATAGGCACCGAGGGACATGAGTCAAAATACTCAGAATTCTGATTTCGTAATCGAAATTCAAATTCTCCAACTGTAAATCGACTTTCACAACAAAGGGACACCGAGAGACATGAGTCAAAAGACTCCGAATTGCGATTCTGGAACCGCAATTCCAATTTCCCAGTGATAAATCGACTTTGACAATGTTAGAATAATAAGTATAGATGGGCCTTTAGTGGGCCTTTATTAGAATAGTCTATTCACTTGTATATATATATGTGTACTATTGACCTAATTTAATACATAGAAAATTCTCCCACACTATGTCTTTTGATTATAGCATGACAGACAGAAAAGGGACACCTAGAGACATGAGTCAAAAGACTGATAATCATCGATGGACATAAGTCAAAAGACTGATAGCACTGAGGGACATATGAAAACAATGGACATGAGTAAAAAGACTGATAGCAACGAGAAACATATAGCAACCAGAGACATAAGTCAAAACATAGATTTCAACGAGGGACATATATCATCGAGGGACATAAGTCAAAAGACTGATAGCACCGATGGACATATAGCAACGATGGACACAAGTCAAAGGACTGATAGCACCTATTGACATAAGTCAAAAGACTGGTAGCAACAAGGGACATAAGTAAACTGGTAGCAACAAGAGACATAAGTCAAAAAACTGATAGCAACGAGGAACATATAGCACCGAGGGACATATAACATCGAGGGACATAAGTCAAAAGACTGATAGCAACGAGAAACATATAGCACCGAGGGACATAAGTCAAAAGACTGATAGCACCGAGGGACATATAACAACGAGGGACATGAGTCAAAAGACTCTGAATTTCGATTTCGGAACCGGAATTCCAATTCTCCAATCATAAATCGACTTTCACAGAAAGGGGCACTGACGGAGATGAGTCAAAAGACTCCAAAATCCAATTTTGAAACTGGAATTTCAATTGTCTAACCTTAAATCGACTTTAACCAAAAAGGGGCACCAAGGGACATGAGTCAAAATACTCCAAATTCTGATTCTGGAGTCGGAATTCCAAATCTCCAACTGTATATATGACTCTCACAGAAACGAGACACCGAGGGACATGAGTCAAAAGACTGGTGGCAACGAGGGACATAAGTCAAAGGGCTGATAGCAACGAGGAACATATAGCACCGAGGGACATATAATAACGAGGGACAAAAGTCAAAAGACTGATAGCAACGAGGGCATATAGCAACGAGGGACATGAGCCAAAAGACTCTGAATTCCAATATCAGAATCGAAATTCCAATTCTCCAACCATAAATTGACTTTCACAGAAAGGGGCACTGACGAACATGAGTCAAGAGCCTCCAAAATCCAATTTTGGAACTGAAATTTCAATTCTCTAACAGTAAATCGACAAATTTTGGTTACACCTTCATTTTAATCCTAGCTCTCACAAGCATTACATCAGGTAAACATTATCATAATTTTATAATTTGTTGTCAAATATACTATTTAATTCAATATTTTCACACTAGATCTCCAAAATTAATTTGACTGGTATGATTTTATTTATGTAGATTTACTGGAATTTGGAGAGGGTGCAGTTTGCCACAAAGAAATACAAGTGAGAGGTTGCTTCATGCAAATACCACCTGATCCCAACATGCAAAATTTACTGCATGTTCGTCATTCCAGACCCAAAGGATTATATTAAAAGCATGTGTGCTGCTGGCAGATTTTGTGAATGTGATTATAACTGTTAATCATCTTTCTCCATTAAATTACTTAAAAATTAAAATCAACTCATTATCTCAAAAAATGGAACATTACTTTGTTTACTTTTGAGTATAATATGGTGGTTTAATTTAATCTGATATCCAGATTATGATTTTCGTTTTTCTTCATTCAAACCATGACCTCAATTTTTTTGGTGGTATTGTTCGTGATATTTTGGAGCTTGCTAAAGAGTTTGATCGGGTGACTTTCTCCTAAACTAGAAGATTGGACAATGTTATTGCTCTTGCTTTTTTTTCTACTCCTTTTTTTCTATTTCTGCTTTATTTTTTGTCCGAATTTCGAACTTGTTGATGTAGAAGCTGAATTCCCTGTTGTCTATTAACTCTAGTTTTTACTTAAAAAAAAAAAAAACTGGGTGTAGTATAATATGTGCCATTTTTATGTTCTTCTTTGTTCTAATTAATTTCTTTCGGAACATGACACTTGTACTACAAATTAAAATAAATAAAGTAAGATGCACGTGTTAATTAAACATTAAAAGTACCACAGAAGAATCGAAATGATAATTAATTTGATCCAAATTTCTTTTATCAAATATGGTGATTTATTTGAAACGAAGAAAGGTATAAATTGATCATAATCTACTCTTCCATGTATTTATATTCTCATTTACCTTCTAAACGGTATTTATTTTCTAATTTTTTATTATTTAATAAATTTTGACTTCCTACTTTGCACAAGAAAGTTCTTTATAATTTTTTATGTTTAAATTCAAACTTTGGAAGTTGGAACCACTAATGAATTCCTTAAGAAATCAAATTGAATTATTAAAAATAAAAATTAATTCAGATTTTATGAAGCCGTTTCCATATTCCTCTTCTTCTTAGCAAGAGTGTATTAACTTCTGTACCCATCCAAATGAAAAGCTAAAATGATCCTAGAAGAAAATTATAAAAACTTGTTAATCAAAAGCAGCAACGTTTTTTCCCCCTCTTCCAATGTTCTTTACATGATGGTAAAATTAAAAAAAATAAAAAATCCATGTATTTAATATTTTAAATGATAATAATCGATGTCATGAACCAGTGTTTTCATAACCGAAACCATTTGATCGAACCGACAGACCACCCCACCAGGTCAGCCTTTTCAATCGATCGGACCGATTCAACCGTGATTTCAACCGTTTTTCTATGTTTAGTTAAAAAAAAAAAATTAGTATACACCTACAAAAATTTAAATATATATTTTATAACTTTTCATATCATATTTTATAAATTTTTGTCTCACGCCATACATTTATCCTACATTAAAAGTTTAGAAAAAATGTGAGAGGAATATAGATTTAAAATTTTAAATATTTAATATAAATTAATAATTAATTTTTTTTTTTTAAAAAAAAAAAATATGTTTTTTTTTCGGTTGAGTTTCGATTATTAAAAATAAAAATTAATTCAGTTTTATGAAGCCGTTTCCATATTTCTTCTTCTTAGCAAGAGTTCAACTTCTGTACCCATCCAAATGAAAAGCTCCTAGAAGAAAATTATATAAACTTGTTAATCAAAAGCAGCAACGTTTTTCCCCTCTTCAATGTTCTTTACATGATTAAAATTCAACCATGTTTTAATAAAACATTGTCATGAACAAAGACAATAAAGCAAGCTTTTAAGGGATGAGAGCCGAGATTGCTATTTAATATACATCTGAACCATATTTTAATTTTTAAATAATAAATCACCGTTATCCACCCTATTCATGCACGACATAAAATACTAAACTAATAAATATAAATATAAAAAATAACTTTTAATCTATTAATTCTTAAATTTACAAAACCTTTATCAATCTAATTGTTCAGAGTCCCATTTCAAGGCCATATTACATGTTCAGTAATGAGGTCATCAATACGCATGCAACATTAACAAATAAGAGATAGAACACCATTCTACAGTAGGACATAAGATACTATATTAAGACACTTTGATTAACAAAATTTCACTGAAAATAACAATGCATGAAAACATGCTTTGAACTAATAAACTTAACCTTAGTAATTTGTGTTATCAAAAACCCATGGCTCACTCTCAAAAAGTTCACGACCGTTCATTTGGACCAATCCTGCAGCTATATCCTCTGCACGTTTCCTTGCTGCTTCATCTTTTCTTGTGGAGGCATCGGAGTCCTGTAACAAAGATTGAACGTGAAAAAGATTCAGGGGGCGTTTGGTTCAAAATTCTTCAATCGGAATGTTAATGAGCATGCAGGGTGATTCTGGTGGTAAATGAAGTAAAAAATGATCAATGGGACTCAAAATAAGTTAATCATGACCCCATTTTGATTATTACCTCCACTCTTATAATCATTTCTCCTCAACCAACAAACATTTTTGTCCATACTTATTCCAAAATTGGAGTAAACATGAACAATATAACCATCATTTTCATTGCAATCCACTATTCAAGAATTATTATCTCCCATTGAAATTTGAACCCCTTAGGTTCAGTAGTACCTTGCATTAACATACTTGAAAAGAGGCTTCACCATCAAAGAGCACTTGCACGTTCAAATTTCATTATGTAAAAGCAAAAAACCGAAATATCTTCACAAGACAACAGCCAGCAAGACCTAGTACTACATATATAGTGATTTCATCTGCTACTTATGATTAATTGATTGTAGACTTCTAAGCCATAAGAAATGGCCTAAACACGAACTTACAACAATAATGTTCAGTTCAGCCCTAAGAAATCCTATGTTACTATCTGAAGCCGCCTTAGTTTCATCGCTTTACATTTGAAGCAGCTACCAAATCCTGTTCTTTTGTGACTCCACATTCCGGAATGGACTGTTAGAATCACCCCATTCTATTGAGAAGTTAATTTTTTGCATTTCAATTTTCAACCCGTTCCTTAGCACCCAATTTCTGTTTATGTTTTAAATCAAAATCATCAACAAGAAGATAATGAACTAAGGATAGATAGCCCAGCAAAAGAATATTATAGAGCATAGTTCCAAAAGTGGTAAAGTAGCTGGATTACGAAGAATATAGATGTTAATCTGCAATTTCTAATCCCAAATTTCATATTTGTATAACTTCATCCCCTTTCCATTGTATAAAATTGAACGATTTAACGCAAACTATATCCAGATAGGTGGATGCTGGTGGTTGGGACGAATTCCTTCCAAGTTGCAACTTCAATATAATAAAAATTGCATCCAGCACAAGGATGAACAACTAAACTATTAGCCAAATTTACTGAAATATTTACAAATTATGAAATACGATTAGCACCTCGCCTGTAACCCACATCATGAGTAATCAGAACAGCACAAAACTACAGCAATTTAAAGAAAAAAAATTGATTTCCTACCAACAGGTTCTGTGCAATCAAATCTAATCACGTAATCCGATATTTTATTTCCACAGAGGAATCAGGGTAAATATCCAGGGTTTTTGGGACTTTTTCTACTTCATCGCTCAGAAATCCGGTAACAGAATTAATTATTATTTTTTATTTAAAAGGCAAATGAATAATTGGCTATATACATACAATTACAGATATGAAATAGATACTGAAAATAGCCAGACAATGAGAAATATGGAAATTGAGAGAGAATTTAAGAACCTTCCGGCGCTTCCAGGCCGCAAATTGAGCTTGTGTGATTGAATTAGGGTTTGGAGTCGGAACTGTCGCAGGATTTGGTAGGTGGATTTGTGATTGTTGTTGAGATTTCTCGGCTTCTGCACCCATTGTTTCCCGATGGCGATGGGTATCAGACGGCGGAGACGGCGGTTGTGGCTGGAAGAGGTGGCGGTTGTTTTCGTAGTTTGAGGGAATCGATAATACGGGTTTCGGGTTACCCCATTTAAAGTCCACTACTTTATTATTTAAACATTTTATGAATAAATTATTATGATATTGCTTTTTTTTTTTTGGATAGATAAATTATTATGAAATGATGTGAACATTATGGAAAAAAAAAAGCAATTAAATTTTATGCATTATTTCAAAAAAAAAAAACCAATTATTTCCACCCTTAAAAAAGCACGAATTATATTTCTCCCCATTGAATTTTATTTATCCAATGAAATTGAACATTTTATGTGCATTATATTATTATTTATAAACTAATACTATAATATTTTTATGTGCATAAATACTATGATATCAATTTATAATTATAATAATATCAATTTTATTATAAATTATGCTGTAAAATTTATTCATATTATAAAATTGATATCATTACTCTTATAAACGGCAGTTTATAACATTTAATATTATGATATCAATTTATAAGTGTAATGATATCAGTTAATAAATATTACTACTATATAATATTAATTTATAAATATAATAATATAAATTTTATACTATAAATTAAATTTTATCGGGACCTACTCCAATTTGGTACGTAAATAACGTACCGTTAACAAATTTGGCGTGAGATTACCCTTAATTTCTTAGTTCCATGCTCTAATTTTATCATTTTCTTATTATTTTACATATATCAACGTCACGATAACAAAAAAATTAAATCAAACCAACGAATGCATTGAAATTCTCTCAAAGGTTTTTTCTTAGGATTATCGTTGAATAAAGTAGGGACAAGTTGTTTTTTATTTTATTTTATTAGTATCAATTTTTATTATTCTCCCCTCTTACATTAAAATCTTTACCAAGTAAACTGCTCAAATCAACCAAACACCTGAGCACAACTAAAGAACTATTACACCAAATAAGTGGAAAACATTGTCGTCCTTGTAGGATAATTGAAACGGAAAAACCATAAAATCAACACCAATCAATTTCTCTTTGAAACTAAAAATGCTATTTTAATACCAGATAAGATTGGGAAAGTGAATATATGTGGCTACGGTTACCATAAAAAACAACATGCATATGTCATGGAGGAATATGTGTATATTTTAACGACAACTTCACCTAATAGGTGTGATGCTCATGCAGATTAAAGAGAATACTAAATTTATATTCCGCATCTAAATTGCATATAAGTTTGCCATCATGTAATTCAGGATAGCATGATTTGCATTTTAGAGTTCGAATTGATCAAGTTAAGATATTAAAGCACATACTTATATGTCTTCCCAACAATCATAGCTGATTGCCGAGCTGGAGTCACTTCAGCTAACTCTTTGTAATCATTTGGACTGTCAGTCCTTGAAATTATGCTCTGTATGGTTTTCCTGGTTGTAAAATGCAGAAATACATTTGGCTCAAACTAAAAGCTAACTGGGACTTCTCCTAACAATATATACGTTCTTTCTTTTACACTGTGTGTATTTTTGAAACATCAATTTGCATCCGTGCCCGAAGAAAAAACACATGCACACTGATATATATACATGAATTCACCTTGTTTTCCTTTCTTATTTTGGTTTTGATTCCAGGAACTCTTATCCCAAAGATGAGCTTCATAACGACCAGGCCATCGATGCCTACAGTTGAGGGAACAAAAGCAGATAATTACTCGCTAAATCATGATTAATAATTTTCCAGCTTAATAAATTTCTCCTTTCTATGTAAAAACTTGTACAAGATCACTACATCAAATCATCATTATATTTATCCCTTCTGCCTCCCCTAATTATTTTAGAAAATCAAGACTCTATGCTTCAATTATTCAAAAATAATAATCAACGATAGCTTCAACTTCCTTAACGACTGGATTGTTACTGGCTGCAAAAAATTTCTTATGCTTCAAGTAAAACATATTGAATATATAGTAACTAAATAATAGTAATATTTTCGAGGAATATAACAAAAGAAAGTCATTTTAAAGAAGATTGAAAAAACCTTAAATATCAATCATTTGTGTAAGAGTCAATATACCCTAGTCCTTAATTCAAAGAATATTCAAAAAAATTAAAACCCTATACTAAATAAAGATATAATTAACATAGTAAGGCAGCATATCCACGTCATATTGGAGAATTTGATACCATCTTTAACCTGATAAATCAGAGAAACTAATTTGAGAGTTTCTCCCCCATGATCTCTCCAAATTTCTTGTTTCATAACCTTCACCTAATGTTGGCCAATAGCTAAATAGAACAATTAAAATCTTATACCAAATCATCAAACAAAAATACCCTGTCTTCCATTTCCATGGATTCTAGAGCTCTCTCCTTACTACTGTAATCCATCAAACAGAACCAAGAGGATTTGTAATTTCTGAGGAAAAACAAATGTAATTTGCCTGATTAACTTTCGTTTTTCATCATGAATCCTTTCTGCCACATTGGTTATTTTAGATAATCATAGAAATAACCAATGTTAAGCTTCAATTATTCAAAAAGCTTCCTCTACATTTTAGATCTAATTGCATAAAAAAAATTAATTAAAATGTCTTGAGCATGTATTCTATACATATTATGGAAAACTGTTTCATGAATAATAGTTATGAAATGACCAGAATTACATTTCTAATTAATTTTTTTTCTTGGACAATTCACCATTTAATTTCATAAATCAAAAAAACAAAATATCATGAATTCAGTATCTAAAACTTTCTTAGTTTCCTAGTCCATGAACTAAAAAAATATTCAAAAAAAATTAAAACCCTGTACTTGTAAAATATATGGATTAGGGATTAAGGATGTCCACGTCATATTGATCTTTGATAACATCTTTAACAATAAATGTGTAAAATGGATAGCATTTATGTTATATGATTTGTTTTCACCTAATAAGTGTTTGAAGTAATAAAATTAGTATAGAAAAATCATGAAACAAAAATACCCTTTGTCTTTCATTTCCATGGATTCTAGAGCTCTCTCCTTACTACTGTAATCCATCAAACAGAACCAAGAGGATTTGTAATTTCTGAGGAAAAACAAATGTAATTTGCCTGATTAACTTTCGTTTTTCATCATGAAGCCTTTGCAACCACATTGGTTAGTTCTGTGATAATCATAGAACTAACCAATGTTAAGTGTAGTAATATGAAAGGTAGCTTCCTCTACATTTTAGATCTAATTGCATAAAAAAATTAATTAAAATTCTATACATATTATGGAACTTCTGTTTCATGGCAAAATAGTTATGAGTCTGACCAGAATTACATTGCTAATTAATTTTTTTTCTTGGACAATTCACCATTTAATTTCATAAATCAAGAAGCAAAAACCATGAATTCAGTATCTAAAACTTTCTTAGTTTCCGAAGCCATGTACTAAGAGTCTGCTTCGTAGATACTGTTGTGTTGTAAAATATATGGATTAGGGATTAAGGATGTGGCTTAATGATCTTAGTAACACAAACAATAAATGTGTAAAGTGGATTGCATTTATGTTATATGATTGTTTGAGAGAATAAGTGTTATACTTGTGGAGAATTTGGCCTTGTCTTCCCATGACTCTTTTTAGGTCGCGTCCGACCTCGCGCCACATGCTTACAACAGATACAATCTCCGAATATAGAATTCCTCCAGCCCCAAACAGATCGGCGCATAGCCCTTTCATCCATAAAAAAGAAATAATAAAAAAAAACAGCTCAGATCAATACCAAATCCAAAACAGATGCTCTAATTACGACGACAACAAGAAGTATTTACTGATTGGATCGTCACTGCGCGCTACCATCCATCGAGCAGTAACTTATCAGGTATAAATGGTATTATATTTGCAGTAGATCAAACCAATAGAACATAGAAAACTAAAACGATAAATTTAAGCCTTTACAATTTAAGAAATCAAATAAATCATGGCAGTGTGGTACCTCTACACACTCCAGTATTGTGGCATGATGTCTATGCGCTGCTTGACTTTCCAATGTAATAACTTTCATCAGCGTATTTAATGCAACATATCTGGGAGAATGAGTTTCATATTTATCAGACATAAATTAAAGATCAGAAAAATGAGACTACTGTTGCGGGTATGTTCAACCCCAATAGAAACAAAAACTCCAATAATGAAAAATAAGCCAATGTTAAGAGTCGATTCAGAGCACAAGAAATATGATTAATTAATTCTAAACAGTTCTATAATAATTGAATCTAAAGAGATAGTGAATGTTGTTAATTCGTATCATGAGTTGATAATTCTTTGTTTGCCATCATCCATAGTAATAATTTTAAAATCCCAAATATATATACTGATATTTTCCTTGTCTCCTAAACTTTTTTAAGATTGGTTATTCTTAGTGATACTACATCCATTTAATCCCATTCTTAATTCTGTTTTATTTCCTACTGAAGGCATGAGTTAACTTCAGTTTGAAGAGATTAAAGAAATACCAGCAAAACTTTACCTAATAGGTTTATATGATAAGGCTTCTTCAAGCTCTTCACCTCCATAAAAATAAAATGTTGAGAGATATAAATTTAGGGCCAAAATGGATTATATGAAATGAGGCAAGGGCAAAAAGGTCATAAAATGATTTTCATACCCAAGCCTCTTTTTAAATTAGTATAGATAGATATAGATATAGATCTAGATATAGTGCCGATCCAGGGCTTTGAAGACATGTTGATAAAGGATTTGTATGTACCAGAAGCC
This sequence comes from Stenogyne calaminthoides, assembly GCA_037126765.1. Lineage (NCBI taxonomy): Eukaryota > Viridiplantae > Streptophyta > Magnoliopsida > Lamiales > Lamiaceae > Stenogyne > Stenogyne calaminthoides. The sequence goes on from JBBCBC010000029.1 coordinate 30,362,651, forward strand.
CGGGTTTGGGATGAGGAAGTAACCCGGGAAGCTTTTACAAGTGAGGATGCGAAACGTATCCTGGGGACCACGCCAGGCCCGAACGTAGTGGGAGACATGACAATCTGGCACTTGTCTCGGAATGGAATATATTCGGTCAAGACAGCGTATCATTTGGCTATGAGCACTATCTCATGATGATACTATGGCGCATGAAGGTTCCGCCCCGTGTCAAGGCGTTCATGTGGCGTTTGAGCAAGGGTTGGACGCAAGCTGCCTCCACATTGCCCGGTGTGTGATGGGTCGAGTCTTGGTGAGTCAATCTGGCACTTGTTTGTAGATTGTCGTTTTGCCGTTGAATGTTGGAAGGCGAAGCATGAAGCTCATGTTGTGGATGATCACATGGATACAGCTGGGTTTGAACGCACATGATACTTACGTGCTTCGAGACGGACGCACAGGATGTTAGGGCGCACCCCTGAACCAGTCGCGAACTGATGTTTCTCGAACATGATACTGGACGGACGCACTGTAAGCGTGGCCCTCAATGCAAGCTTATTCTCAGGGATCAATCGGAAATCACAAATTCTCAGTGTGGGGTGAATCGAAATGCCAATATGGTGGCACATTATTTAGCTCGGATGTCTCCCTTTTATGAGAGTCCGTATTGTTGGGTCGAGCCTCCGACGTTTGTGGACGGCCTTCCCGATATTTGCTTTTCATGCTTGTAACTACGTTTTTGTTTCAAAAAAAAAAAAAAAATCTTAAAAACTCAAATCCTTCAATTCAATCAACATCACATTCACATATGCTATTCCCACTGATTTAAATCCTATTAACAAAAATTACACATTTCAAATTTATTCCTTATTTTGTAATCTACTTTCATGCAACCTCACTTACAAGCCCAACACCAAAACAACAATATGCATTATATCAGAAATTTACAAATACATCGACTCATAATATCTTTCTTTTTATTACTACTATATAAAAATCTCTCTATATATTTTACATCAAAATCACACACAATTTTTCCATCAGAGATGGAGTCACAATTAAGTTACATATCTTATTATTATAACTCTGCATGTTACATTCATTTCATCCTTCAAACCCCTTAATCAAATTAGGGGTCGATGAAATTAAATGAAATAGTGAGATTTTAACAATTATATATGCCATTAATTTTGTGACGCAAAGACGCCTCCACAGCATCGGCTACAGAGAGGAAAATCCATTCGAGACCAATTTTTTCAATAAACTTTGCAGCTGCTTTCATTTTCCCAATCACTTGCCATCTCGGATTTGCTACTGCTAACTACAAAATTCAATATAAAAATATTACAATTAAACATATATAAATATTGGTAGAAAAATGAGTAAAATTCACTTTTGTTCCCACAGGATACGGTACCTCACGATTTTGGTCCCGTAAATATTTTTTCATGCAGTTTTAATCCTTCCGTTACGAAACCCGTTAAGTTCAACTACGCTTTTGGTCCCAAACCTTGTTCTGTAGGACCAAAACTACAGCTAACTTTAACGGAAAACGTAACGGTGGGACAAAAATTGTATGAAAAATAATTTTGGGACCAAAGTGGTGGTGTTGGGACCAAAATTATGAGCTGTCGTGTCTTGTGAATTTTACTCGTAGAAAAAATAAAAGACTATATATATATAGTTAAGCTCACTTGTATGCCTCGTGAATTTAATTTCTTATGCAGTTCTTCCATAGCATGAATACCTGAGGTGTCGATGTTCATCACATCTGCCATATAAAAACTCGAATTAGTTCCAAATGCTAACAAATAAGAAACATTTTATATCGATATCAAAATATTTTGTACATGTATAACTACTACCATATGACTATATGAATTAATTGTTGAGATGATAGAGTGGTTAATTAGCTTCGGAAAATGTTTTTTAGAGGCAGTAAATTAACTTAGGGATGACAATTTAAGGACATTAACTTTTCTTTGTGAGGCAAAAGAGGGATATTAATTTTTTTTGGGCAAACATAGCCATTATTTCCACTCTGACGGCCTAAATTTGCGAAAACTCAATATTTACGGGTCTAATTTTGCATAACCTCAAAATTTAAAAATCTGTTTTTGTTGAACTGAAACTTACTGTCCTATTTTTTCCAAATTGAAATTTATTGTCCTCATATGGTCACCCCATAACTAAAAAACATTTTTCCGCTACATAATTGATGGACACGCATACTTACTGGTCATGTCGAGAACCATTACACGAAGCCCTCCTTTAGTACTTCCTTCCATCACATGATTTTCATCGGTCACCAACTTTAGAATCCTAAATATTGAACAATGAAATTATAAAATAAATGACTAATATGAAAAATGAAAATCACTTAATTAAGAAAATGATCGCACCTTTCTCGAATGAAATTAGCATTCGCAAAGCACAGTGTCCCAGAATTAATACGAATTACTAAAACGCCTGGGAATTTTTGTGCCACGGGATATTGAATTTCATTGCAGAAAATGTCGGTTCCAGGAAGTCGACCTAGTACCTCGGTGCTAGGTTTGATTGAGAGTAGAATTATCTTGGCAAACGAGATGCCCACCTTCATGCAACAAAATATACATTGATTAATTCCACGTGCATCAAATATTTTCATGATATATTAATATATATAAGTACAAAATCGATAATTCATTTGATATGTAAATTGAATTTTGGATATTCAAGTCTCGACAGTACAAAATAATGATTTGCTAATGTTATTTTTACAGATAACAAATTAATTAAGAGAGAGGGTTTATTCTTAATTGAGTCTGTGACAAACAAAAAGTACAAGATAAATCGCTAGCTTGCTAGTATATATGTCAAATAAGATTTTCGATCACAGATTTGATAAATACTACTCTTTTATTATTATTATTTTTATAAAAAAAGAAAGAAGGATTATTTTGGGAAAACTGAGATCGAGAGAGGTGGAATTGATAATTAACAAAAGTAGATCTCACGCTCATTATGCAACAAAAATATTTTTTAAAAATATAATTTTATACTAAATCATTTAATTTATTCAGTAAATATAAGTTATTCATGTTTCATAATAAATAAATATTACTCTCTCCATCTCAATCTTAAGAAAAATCTTACTGTGGACATAAAAATTAAAAATGAGTGATAAAATATTGGGGTAGAATTAGTTATTTATTAGTATTTTATGTGATAAATTGATAATAAAATGATAAAGTATTAATAATAGAAAGAGTTATTTTTTAATATTTTATTATATTTTATATAATAAAATGATAAAATAAATATTTTTATTTAAAAATATTAAATTAAGATTGAAATAAATAAAATAAAAAAAATTACATCAAGATTTGAGACGGAGTGAGAATATAGCAATTATTTATACTTTTCATGCAGCTTTTCAAGTCCTTTACTCGCAACTGAAAGAGACTTTTCCTTTAATTAGAAGTGACATTTCACTGACAAGTCTCAAGGTAAAAGACATATTCTTAGTTAGTTTCATTGAACCTGGACATATTTTTTATTTTATTGCACATGTATCCTTTTTTAAGGAATGTTTTCTTTCTTTAAATTATTCCCTCTATTTTGACATATTTTTAAAATTTTATTAAAACATATACATTATGCTATTTATGAATATTTCTTTTCATAATTCATATAATTATATTCATATTATCTTATTAATTTATTTTGTGTAGTTTGTACTAGACATGCATTTCTAAATATGAAAATTAAAATATTAAAGCAGAGTAAAGGGCGATTTGCACTGGGCCATCATGATTTGATTCCTAATAAGTTAAGACATTCAGGTTCAATGAACCTAGACATCCTTAAAATTGTTCAAAAATGAACTCGAGCTTCTTCCTTATGCTTATGAAATTAAAAGATAAGAGCAGTTTTTCCACTATGTAAATAGTTACTATTAGTCTTAAAAAATATTTTAAAATTTTTAAAATATAAATAAATCCAACATTAAAAATCAAATTAAAAATAGAAGATCGTATATTTTTGGATAAATTTACTTCAATATTCTTTCTCACTCCAATTCTCTCACCATCAAGTAGTGAGGGGAAAAAAGTTCAAATGAAAACAAGAGTTTCAGAGATGCATATAGTAATAAATTACGGAGATATGTATAAAATAGTTAAAATGGTAATTAATTTAAAATAAAATTTAAACTAAGAAAAACGATAATTAATATAATACGGGGTGTGTAATAAATAACAATGATATATATTTAAATTGTGTATGTAACTATATGTATAGGCTAGTGGATGTGATTTTGGACATAGTGGTGTCACAAATCAAATTAAAAAAATAAATAAATTAAAGAATCTTTATTCACAAGTTTTATTGAATAGGTCATAGACCACACGAGAATGTGACACGAGTCAACTGTCGTGTAACGATGATTGCTATTTTAGGTGCACTCTTTTTCCATGTCACTTCAAGCTGTACTGTACAATTATAGCATTTCATGGGCCCTACCAATAAAAATATACTACACTTTTTCAACCTATTATTCAACATCACTCTTTTAAGACTAGGGCGGTTTTAAAACACACCTCGAGAGTGTGTAAGGATATGTTCCTTTTGCACCTACGAATAGTGGACGTGAAAAATTTGAACTTTAAAAGTTTAAAATTTTAAAATATTAATAAATAGTTAAAATGTATATTTGTTATGAAATTTTATAGGTGGGATGGTAAAAAAAATGATTAATGTGATATTATTATATTATTTTGAGTGTATTGTGAAAATAAAAAAGTAGATGATGTGAGTGTATTCCCGATAAAAAAAAAAGATGATGTGAATGTATTGAGAGAAAATAGTAGAATAGTAGTAGGTTATGATGTAGAGTATGGATTAATATGATTTCAAAATCTTTACTTTAATTCTCAAAACGAATGGAGGTTTGAAATTGTAAGTGTTTTTTTAAAAGTTATTGCGATCCAATTGTTAAAAAAAAAAAAAAAAAAAAAAAACAATTTTTTATATTTAATTGTTTCATGTTTGCAAATACAAATGAAGAGAGAAAAAACATTTATTTTTAAAGTTGTTTCCTCACAACTTTAATTTTTGAAAAAAATGTTCCTAAGATATTAATAGAGTTTGCAAATACGAATATAGGGACCCAAAAAACACTTCTACTTTTTGAAAATTAAGATTTAAAAAATAAATGTTTGACTATATAGTATTACATTAAATAGTAATGTATTACTCCCTTCGTCTCAAACTCTATGGGTAAAGTACCCATTATTTTTATCTCAAACTTAATGGTAAAATTACTTACACACATTATCATTTTATCACATAAAATATTAATAAACAATACTTTCTACCCCTAATTACTCATTATTTTATCACTTTATCATATAAAACACTAATAAACAATTCTTTCTACCCCACCACTTTATCACTATTCCACTAAATCCTTATGAACAGTCAAAATATCATAGAATTTGGGACGGATGGAGTATTATTTAACGTAATACTATATGATACAAGTAATATTGTTAAGCTAATTTTTTAACTAATACGACTCGTAATCCTTTTTCCCTATATTTAAAAGTTGAGTAATACTCCTGTGAATTGAGTCTATACATAAACTCTATCATTGTCATGTACAAAAAGTATCACTGTAATGCACAAAATCTTTCACTTTTTAAAAATATAAAGCATTTTTTAAACCGTGATTATTTTCGTGCATAACAGTGATAGTTTTTATGCATAACAGTAATTTTTTTTATAAATGACAGTAATACTAAAAAAATTAAGCTTACGATAAACTCAAATTCACATAATTTTTTTAAAAGATACGATGCAATATTGTATACACGAGTTTACGATTAAAAGAGAGAGATGAAATACCGCGACTAGAAGGCCGATTTCGACGGAGCCAAACAAGACACCAAAGAAGGCACCAATGCAAACTAGGAAATCCAGCTTATCCACCTTCCAAATATTGTATGCTTCGTTTATATCTATCAATCCAGGTAAGGCTGATAATATGATCGAAGCAAGAATTGGCAATGGAGTGTAGTATAAAAACCTAGTTAGCAACAACAACGATATCAACACTGTGATCGACATCACAATGTTCGAAACCACGGTTTCGCACCCCGCGCTGAAGTTCACCGCGGTCCTGGAAAACGAACCTGTGAGCAGTGACGGAGCCAGGATTCGTTTTAGTTGAACATTTTAATATAAATTCCGAACATAAACAATCGTTAATTATACTCCCTCCGTCCCGGTGTATTTGTTCCACTTCTTTTGGTTGAATTGTTTAAGGAATAATATTAAAATAATAGATAGTGGACCTTTATAGTATTTAATGGATGAAAAATGAAGAAATTTGAGGTAGTTGGTATGAAAAGTGAGGGAATAATATTAAAATAATAGTTAGTGGAGTGTTACTTTTTCCTTTTATGGACTGAGACAATTATAGTGGGACACTCATAAAAAAAAAGTAGGACAAATACAATGAGACGGAGGGAGCATATTTTAACTATGTCATTATTAGGAAATTTATCAATATTTTTCCAACATGTCTAGAAATTTTCAACAAAAATAATTTTGTCCTTAAATAGTAAAATTTGTCTCCGACTTGCCTACAATTTTTTTTAATTATATAGACTATTTTTAAACTATAAATATAAATTGTCTACGAAAATGTAAATTGCCTAGGAAATTTTTGTGTAAGTAAGTTTGTCTACGAAAATTACAAATGTGTAGTTAGATTGTTAGTAGGTAATTTGTTTGCCTAGAAAATTATTTGTGTAGGTATTTTTTTTCAAAAATTATTCTAAAAATTGGTAGGCAGATCGTAGACAATCCTCACTTTTTAAGGACCAAATTATTTTTGTAAGAAAATTTTATAGCCATTTGAAAATTTTCGTAGGCAATTCTTCAATTTCTTATAGCGTACGTATACTGATTAAATATTTTAACTCTAGCTTGAAGTGGGTCCCCACTAGTTGACGGTGAATTTTGGTCTCCAAAATTAGTCGGTCCTTGTACCGGATATCGAGTTAAAAAAAAAACTCTACATATTTTATGCAAACACAATTTAATAGGAAAAATATCTCACCAGTGGCTGTGTAACAAGAAGTGCAAGATCCAACAATGTTCATAAATCCCATTGCTACCATTTCTTTATTCCCATCTAAATGGTACCCTTTAATGGTAGCGAAGGATCTCCCCACAGCTATGGCTTCCTGAAGTTAAATTAATTCAACACACAAATTAATAATTAATTATAAGTATTATAATTACTATAATTATTAATTTAATTAAAAAACTGACAGTGAGAGCTATAAGTGCACAAATGAGTCCAATTTTTGCAGCTTCCCCCACATGTGATCCTCCAAAATCCAACTGATTAACTGAAATTGGATTAAGGCCACCTTTGAAGTGTTTCACAATTTTTACGCCGTGTTTATCGGCTTTCGTTAAGTACACTATTAAGGTTGATAATATCACTGAAAATAGAGGTGCCATTGCTGGTAGCCAAAAGAGCTTCTTGTTTCTTCTTCCCTACATTGAAAAAATTATTTGTAAAAGATAACGGTTAATAGACAACGGATATTATATAAGGGTGAATTAGTAATTTAACTTACGATGAATCGGGTGATTAGGATCAAGATTAGGAATGTGCATCCCAGGACAAAGTTTAATGGGTACCACTGTTGAAAAAATGCATATGATTAATGTTGAAATTTATTAAGAAAAATTAATTAATTAGTTAAGGGTTTGATTAAGGTGTGTTAATTGTACTTCGTGATGAAGGGCTTTAACAACGGCTGCAAAAACAGAAACAATATCGGTTTTGGTTGTGAAATGTGAGATTCCAAATAAGCCCTTCAATTGTTGCATGCCTATTACAATGGCTGCACCCCCCATGAATCCAACAACCGCAGCATGTGACAGAAAATCAATCAGAAATCCCAACCTGTAATTCAATTTAAATAACATTATATAATATTATTCGAAAAATCTAATCAATTTTGACCCAATTTTGACTCATTTTAACTAGTCTAAGGCCCACAAAAAATTAAATGAAGAGTATTAGTTCATATGAATAAAAGTATTAGTTTGTATGCTGAACAGTATTAGTACTTTTTGCAGAATTGTATTAAAATTGCGAACCTGAATACTCCGAAGAGCGCCTGAAAAGTGCCGGTGAAGAAGGTGACGGTGAAAACGAGGCGTCGATACGCGACGGGATCGGCGGAAGGATCGACGACTTTCGAGATCATTGAAGAGAGAAGCAATGAAACCACAGCCACAGGACCTATGGCGATCTCTCTTGAGCTTCCCATTATAGCATATATCAAAGGTGGCACAACACTTGTGTCTAAATTACATAATTACATGATTAATTAAAATTAATTAGAACAATTTAATTATTTATCTGAAATTCATTAATTACTTACATAGTCCATATTGAGGATCAAGCCTTGCTAGACTAGCATATCCAATACTCTGCAAACACACAAAAAAAAATTAAATCCCAAACTATAAATGAATATTTCATGATCTCTTATTTAATTATTCATTAATATATAAAAGTAACTATTTGCAACCACTACTAGAAAATCGATCAGTAATGACAAGAATTCTGTCGTTATGGTTTCTTCAGATAAAAGTCTTTAATAATATAAAACAATTGACTTTTATCTAGAGAAATTGTGATAACATAATCTCTGTCATTATACGTCAATTTTCTTGTAGCGAATGAAGTGATCGAACCTGCGGAATGCAGAGACTAGCAAGAGTGAGGCCAGCCATGAGGTCATTCTTGAATTTTGTAGCTTTATAATTTCGTCCCCATTCGAGAATTGGGAAGAGTGATTGTAGGAAAAGAAGTGGCGTTGTTTTGGGTAAAACGTTGCGTTTAATGGAGGTGTAGATTTGCCGCCTTGCGGGAGGCGGGTTGGGTGAGTTGAGCAGCCATTTGGCCCTCTCGACGGCGGAGGAATCGACGGCGGCGTCCATTTGGTGCAACTCCATTGCAATTGCAGGGGCGGTGGGCATGGCCACTTTTGAAGTGTTTGGGTGAACTCAATTGGAGTGAAAGATTCTATAGCCAACTTTAAATACAAGCCCCATGACTTGTGGGGCTTCTAAAGCGCCACCCAATATTTCACTCACATAATCATTAAACTAATAGTAATTAATTAATACTAAATTGTACTCCATTCAGTCCCAAGATATATGCATTATTTGTAATATATTTTGTCATGTTTTTTATTTTGACTCGTGTAAATTATAGCTCAAAAATTAGAATTTAAAATTCAATGGGTATAAAAATTTAAAAGTGTGTAAATTATCGAACTAAAATCAAAATGCAAAACTGAAATGAACAAAATCAAAAAGTGGCAAACTTTAGATAAGAAATCCTTTGATAGTATGAGAGTATTGAACTGAATTAACTAGCATTGACTTTTGTAATTGTGGTTTCCTAATTATTTAAAGCCAAATTATACCTCTTCCCAAAAAAATGGACCTCTTTTTATTTTTAATTTGTCTCAAATTATAATCTTGTTTCTTATTAAAAATGTGTAAATTATTTAAAATATCCCTATTTTTTATACATTGGAATAAGCATTGTTATATTTATATTCCATAAATGAGAACATATCATTAATTTTAATAAATTTAAAATTTTAAACATAATAAATATTTTTTTATTAATTTGTGTTAAAATGAAAGGGACCCCACCGTTTTAGAACATAGGAAAACCTCGTCTGACATAGAAAGTAAGATAAATTCTAATTAAATGTATTTATGTTAGATTACTAGGGTTCCATAAAAATTGTGTCATTATCATTTACTATTAACTAAATCTATTGTTGGACGGTAGACAATCTCAAAATAGATTCAAACATCCATTATTACACACAAGATCTTATATGATCTTATTATTTTTCCAAATACAAATGTAAAATTGTGAACCATGATCTTATCATATTGATTAAATAATATTATTCCATTAAATGTATAAAGTTAATTACATTCCATAGTCCATAATACTATTGTATTCAACATACATATAATGTATACTCACTTACTATATAATAAAAAGTAAATAAAAATAGGAAATAATACAACAACAAAAAAACCAAACGAAAAAGCCAATGCTTTAACCCCACTAACATTACAACATGCACCATCCATCCATAGTGAATAGTGAATGCCCAATGCCCAATGCCCAACTCCACTAGGGTTCTCTTTCACAACTATTTTTGAGACACATAATTCTCGGATTTGGATCCAGTATTGTACAGCACCGCGCTGTGCAGTAGATCTGCATGAATTTATATTAAATTTAGTACATTAAGTGCAGGGGCGGTTCTATTAGTGAGGTAGGTGGACTCCAGCCCACTCTAGCTCACTATATATTATAATTATTATATGTAAAAATTTTAAAATTAGTCCATCAGCCCATTCAAATTAATTATACCAGCACAACCTAATTATAAACTCACTTAAAACTCATCAATATTCTCCCATTTCTGTAGAAATATTAGCAAACGACTACAGGTCTAAATTATAAACCCACTTAAAACACATCAATATATTTACATTGAGTACAGTTCAATAAACAATGAAAATATTTTATTTTATTTAAAATTATTGGTCTAATTTTTTTCTTTCTAGCCCACTTATAAATTCCTGGATCCGTCACTAATTACTTGATTATACTATTCAGTCAAAAAACACATTATAGATCCACGTGGATTTATTGCATACAGTACGTTATTGTACAACATAGTATTCAAATCAAAAATTCTCTTACACAACAATGAGATAAAGACTTCACATAAAACGACACAAGTTTTGAGTGCCACATGCACCATGGTCAAACTCTCTTTATTCCACCACTTTTATCAATACAGGACATATGACATGAAATATATTTTAATTATTAGTTCTAACAATAAAAATAATTTCCTATCAATTCAGGACTTAAAACATTAATTCGGGACTCACATATTTTAAGATCATGTTTAACATTTTATAATTCTTAATTATCCAATTATATTTATAAATTATAATATCAAAAGATAATAATATACTAATTTACTTTGATTGGAAAAAACAAAAAATGAAAATAGTAATAAAAAAGTTAATGTATATAAATTTAAACGTGGTCTTGATGTTTTCAGGTTTTAAATGGATAATTTTTTATATTTCATATCCCAAACTGATAGCTTCCTATCTCTCAGAAATTAAAATGATGAAAAAATTTCTTTTAAACTCTAAATTAATAATTTTACTATTTTTTAGGCCCTAACTTGCATTTCCCTTTTCTATCTTATATTACACGATATTCAATGATGATATGGTCTACTTACATTACATATGATGCTAATTAAGTACTTTAAATGTATATGAATGGCCCAATTTTTTACCCTATATTGTCGAATTTATGTCGAGGGCAAATTGGAACAAAAAGAAGTATTCGATGCACACCAATCATTATGGTAAGTAGATATTTAAAGAACCATATCATTGATTTAGTTAATAAGAACTTCTAAAAAATTATTATAAGTCTTCTTTACCGATTTGATTCATCAGTTTAATTTTTTATATTTTATTGGTATTCCATACTACTGCATTTTTAATACAAAAATTCATAATATAATCATTAGTTGAATGTTTTTTAATTATTCCACGTGTTATGTATCTATATTACGGAATATAAAGTAGAACACCAATTATAAAACATGTAATTCCATTCCGTTTTGTACGCTAAATGCACCGTACAAATATTATTTATTTTCACTGAATAATATTAGTTGTTTCTATTGAGCAATATCTGGTACACCATTTATACTTTTTTATGAAAACAACTAATACTATTTAGTGAAAATAATTAATATTATTTAAAAATTATTTGAATTATACGGTGCATGTGAGACATGAAATTTCGCTCGTGTTTTTCTCATGACATATTATTAAGGGAAAATACATGTTTTTGTCCCGTAACTGACCCATTTTGATCTTAGTTCTATTAGTTTATGATTTTTTTATCTTGGTAGTATGGTTTATTACAAAATTGCATTTTTCAGATAATGATCACAATATTTAGAAAAAGGGAGAGAACGTGAAGATGGGTTTTGTCTAATTCAATGGTCCCAATCCAATGTTAAAATCAAGGCAACATTTTCATGGGGTTTACTCTTCAAATATGAGTGGCTTTTATTCTTGCTTTTTCTAGTGCTCTACTAATTCTATTTCCATGCTACTCACATCTCCACTATATATCTTAAATTCCTATATATCGATATATATTTGGAAAGAATATATCTATTAATTTTATTCTAAAATTTAGGAGACTAATGTTTTGCATCTCTATAAAGAATATAAGATGTATAAAATTTATTTTATGAAAATAAAAGATGATACTATATATGCACCCAGTGCATTTTTCAGAACGTGCAATTTATTTTTATTAACACAAATTGTATGTATATTTTAATGCAAATAAATTATTATTTCACTATAATAAATTGTATATTAAAAAAAAATACTTGAATTATATGGTACAAGCATCTGGTGCACAATATATATATATATATATATATATATATATATAACGAAATATGGTTTCATCATGCAGCATAAGATGTGTTACATATATGTGTATTATGACGAAACAAAGTCATCGTAATGTTTTTTTCTTTTGACAGGAGTCATCGTAATATTATTATGGTCAAACAATATGATAAATTAAATTATTTACTAAATAACCATGACGTTTTTTTTTTTTTTTTTTTGTGAAGGGCTAAATAACCATGACTTTATAGGCATGAGATATGCATGAGATGAATACATTTTATCACGAATCAATACATATTTTTCCTATAGTGTTATGCGTCAATCCTCAAATTATACTTTATTTTATTGTGAGATAGTCTCATACAAATATGTCTTATGAGATTAATTATATATTGTTTAATGTTTTTTTGTACGTTCGGCCAATTAAGACATACTATATTGTATTTGTAGGGAGCTAAATGGAGATTTTGTTTTTCGTAAAAAAAACCAAATATATATCAATGCAAATTACTTATACACTTTCACATATTTCTTGAAGTAATTTTTACTTTGAATTGACTCCATAAACAATTATTGTGCTCTAAGTCATAACTTTTATATTAAATTTAAATATAAATTTATTTAGTTATTATTTAAATGAACGTTGACTTGGCAAAATGAAATTCATTTGTGCACCCCTCGTTACAAAAGTGAAAATTCATCATTGTTTATTGGCAATACGTATATCAAATTTTCCAAGATTTTCAACTTTGGAGTTGAAAAGAAAAGAAATTGACGTTTGATTTATCAACTACAATTGATCAGTGTCGATATTATTATTAAATAATAGGTTCCTATGCCTTGGGGAAAAAATATGTGTGTTTATTATAGCTCAAGTATTTGTTCTTTGTTGAAGTCTTTGAAATAATCTTATCTTCAATATTTCGTATCTTTTTTACTATCTTTGACCTAATCTATATATGTTTTTATGATTTTATCCTACCTTCATGTCTATCCTCAACGATTCCATATTGGACTAAATCATGCACTTTACCAATATTGATCGTTTAGGAAGGATTTTCGTATATATACATGAAAAATATATTACTAATTAAATACAATTAAATGAATTATATGAAACCTCTTATTTTTTATATATGAAACCTCCATTTTTTCGATTCCATTACCAAAAAAAATTAAAAAAAATTGGAACATTAGAGATCATTAGTTGATGATTTTGGGCTAGAGTCCAATAATAAATAGATTATACTGTCATGGGCCCAAATATTTCACAACTGGTTTGTCCCCTATCACAAATTCACAATACTATAAACACTATCCAATATTAATTATTCTTTATTTTATTAATTTTGATGGGCTACTTAGCAAATTTATACGCACGATTCCCACACTTATAATTAAGTGCACATAAATGCATACATACATACAATTAGTTGGTTCATTCGGGAATCAATTTGATGATTAGCCAAACTTAATCAATTTGTTTAATTACAAAATAAATAAATGATTGATTAATTAGGAAATTGTTACAATATAAATCCCTTAATCACTTTGTACAAGAATAAAATGTGTGGTTTACATAAATTTTCTTGAATAAATACAAAATATATCAACCGTATCAACAAGGCTTACGTATTCTGTACAAATTTCAGTCCTCATACATTTAAATCTCAATAATTATTAAAATAGAAAAGACCAGTTCAAATCAATTACAAGGTTTTCCTTAAACCTCGGATGAATTAATACCAGAATGAATTTAACCCAATTTGCATTCAAGAACTACAACAGGCATAAGCAAATCTTGCTCCAACTTTATCACTTTTTGACTCACAAATCTCTGCTTTATAACAAAAATTGAGATTTTCTTGAACCTTTTCTGTAAAAAGGCAGAATCTTTACATAGATTTCATCATAAAATCAAGAGGGTTGTAGGAATTTACCATCTTTTACAGACATTTTCTTTTTTGGGAAAAAAAAATTGTTCTTTAATTCCACTATATTTTCCGTACGATTGTGGCTCAGAAGATTTTTCTTCATGCGCCAGAATCAAAATTGAAGGTCTTACAAATTAATTGAACCTGGAATTTGAAATTAAATTAGGGATTTGAAATATCTGCTTATTTTCTAAAAGCACTACTGGGGGTGTGAGTTAAAAGGTAATGTTTCAATCAATTTTTTTTGGAATATTTGTATTATATATTAATGTCACTTTGTCTTTTTGCTGAGAATATTATTATATGATCTACTTTGAATGGTGTTTGAAGAGTGTGAATTCTGGGATTTTCTTTGTTTGATTATTTGTGGTTGTATGATGCATGTATAGTAAAAAAATGGAATTACTAGCTGGTAATTGTCATTATTTATGTTAATAGACTGTAGTAACGGAATATGTAGAATTATAGTTGAATATTTCCCTAACTTAAGGCATGTATGTACAATCTTAGTGGTTTATTTCTCTGTTTGTTTCAAATGAAGTGATTTATTAAAGGGTATGTTTTTTTCGGGATTTAGACGTGCGGGGGAAATTATGACTTCGAAATCCTATGGACATTCTGTTCTGTTTAGACAATTAGAGGCTTCTTCTGTAGTTATTAGGAATGTTGATTCAATTATTTGTTCCAAATGTTGAAATAGTGATGGGAGATCCGTCTTCAAAGTCGGAGGAAGATTCTAGAACATCGTTATCTTCACATCATCATGCTTCGCCGTACAAGGTGGGAGTTCCTCCGAAGCAGAAACTATGGGCGGAGTTCTCCTCCACTTTGAAAGAAACATTCTTTTCTGACGACCCTCTTCGGTCGTTTAAGGACCAGTCAAGTTCGCGTAAGTGCATCCTAGGATTACAGGCCGTTTTTCCAATTTTGGAATGGGGTAGAACCTACGACCTTTCTAAATTCAAAGGTGATCTAATCGCCGGACTAACCATTGCCAGCCTCTGCATTCCTCAGGTATTTATGCGCTCCGCCTGTACTCTACTCGTATCCATGTACATTGTACTTACTTTATCGATGTTATTCACAAAAAACACTGAAATATATAAAGGAAAGTATTAGTTCATACACAAGAAAGGTATTAGTTTATAGGCTGAACTGTGCTAATGTTTTTTCAATATACAACTAATACTTTTTGACCGTTTTTTCTATGATTCACGTAAAAATATGAAAAAAAAAACAATTTGGTCAAAAGACACTGAAATATAAAGAAAAGTATTAGTTCATACAAAGAAAGGTATTAGTTTATAGGCTGAACTGTGCTAGTATTTTTTTCAATATACAACTAATACTTTTCATCGCATGAACTAATACTCTTCGACCGTTTTTTTCTATGATTCATCAAAAATATGAAAAAAAACAGTTAGGTCGAAATTTTTCTGTGAAAATTACACCGGTTGTGCGCCGAAGTATTTCTCATCTTTATCAGCATTGATGTTTTAAACAGGACATTGGTTATGCCAAGCTTGCAAATTTGTCTCCTGAATATGGTTTATGTAAGTAATATTAAAACTCAGTATTTATATACATATTGGTGTTTTCTTCCCTTTGATTAGACAACTATATATATCAGATTCAAGCCTCGTCCCGCCTCTGATTTACGCGTTAATGGGTAGCTCGAGAGATATAGCCATTGGACCGGTCGCTGTTGTTTCCCTTCTGCTGGGGACTCTTCTGCAAAACGAGATTGATCCGACTAGCAACGCCCTTGAGTATCGTAGGCTTGCATTTACAGCAACTTTTTTCGCGGGAATAACTCATGCTACTCTCGGCATTCTTAGGTACATTTTTCAACTAAAAGTACAACGTTGTATGCAGAATTCGTGTGATGATCCTAACCGTTGATTTTGAACACGTGACAGATTGGGATTCTTGATAGACTTCTTGTCACATGCGGCTATCGTTGGATTCATGGGGGTGCTGCAATAACCATTGCACTCCAACAGCTTAAGGGCTTTTTAGGCATCAAGAAATTTACAAAGAATACGGATATTATTTCGGTCATGCGTTCGATTTTTAGATCAGCCCATCATGGAGTGAGTAGTACTATCAAAATACAGAAATCGAAATACAAATTAGAATTTTCATGCTTATTTCGTTTGCAGTGGAACGGGACGACTATTCTCATCGGAGCAAGTTTCTTGGCGCTTCTTTTATCGGTCAAGTACATTGTAAGATTTCTAATTAGTTTCTAAAAATGGTATCGACTAAGTTAGGAAATCTGATAGAATGAATATGCAGGCGAAGAAAAACAAGAAGCTTTTCTGGATAGCTGCAATTGCTCCGCTCGTCTCTGTCATCCTATCCACCTTCATCGTGTTCATTAGTCGTGCAGATAAGAAAGGAGTCGAAATCGTAAGATGCTAAGTTTCATTTTGATGAATCTTCGACACTTTCATGTGTCGTTTTTTAGCATTGATTTTTTTTTACATAAGTATGTAATGTATGAACCAGGTGAGACATATAGAAAAAGGAATTAACAGGCCATCTGTGGAAGAAATATACTTTAGTGGGGGTTATCTCTTGAAAGGTGTTCGGATCGGAGTAGTAGCTGGTATGGTTGCATTAACGGTACGTGTTTTTGTAACATATACAGTCGATACTCTTTTGACGAATCAATCAGCATTAATTTTTTCTTGCATCAATTAGGAAGCCGTTGCTATTGGACGAACATTCGCTGCTATGAAAGACTATCAAATTGACGGGAACAAAGAAATGGTCGCTCTTGGAGCAATGAATATCGCGGGTTCAATGACATCTTGCTACGTGTCCACAGGTAATCGGTCCTGACATTTTTTAGGTCCGGGGCGAATAATTTAACCTGCATGATGTTGTTTTGCAGGTTCATTCTCTCAATCAGCAGTGAATTTCATGTCCGGATGCCAAACGGCAGTTTCAAACATCGTGATGTCCATTGTCGTACTTGTAACATTACTATTCCTCACACCTCTTTTCAAGTACACTCCGAACGCTATCCTCTCTTCCATCATTATCTCCGCGGTCATTGGCCTAATCGACTTTGATGCCGCAATTTTGATTTGGAAGATCGATAAATTTGACTTCGTTGCTTGCATGGGAGCCTTTCTTGGCGTCGTTTTCTTCTCCGTTGAGATCGGCCTTTTAATAGCGGTATGAAATTTTTGAACAACTAACTATATAAGTGAATCTTGAATATATTGCCTTAACCTTAAATAAACTGATCTTGTGATAGGTATCAATATCTTTTGCTAAGTTACTTGTACAAGTAACAAGACCAAGGACAGCCCTTCTTGGAAAAATTCCTCGAACAAACGTTTATCGGAATATCCATCAGTATCCGGAGGCCACCAAGGTCCCTGGGGTGCTGATAATACGAGTCGATTCTGCAATTTACTTCTCCAACTCTAACTACATTCGAGAAAGGTATAATCGATCAAAATGGCGAGTTTTCAAACTGATTACTGTTGTTGAATCGTAGTTCATCATCAAGTATATTGCTTTCTAATTCTGCAGGATACTTAGGTGGCTTACAGATGAAGACGAGCAGCTAAAATTCGCTGGACTACAACACATCTAATTCTTGATCGTAGAAATGTCCCGTAAGTAAATCATTGCCTTTTCCTATTTTTCAGTACACGTGACATGTATTAAAAGCAATAAAACGTACGCTTCCTTAACTTATAACCAATTTCGTCGTATATATGCTTCAGCTGTTACTGACATCGACACGAGTGGCATACACGCCTTGCAGGACCTGTACAACAGTCTCCAAAAGCGATCCGTTCAGGTAATGAATTATGAATGACTTTGACTTTATCGAACACAGCTCGTTTGACTATACAACTTACCTTAAAAAATCGTGTTTCTTCTGTCTCTTTCAGCTTGTTCTTGCGAACCCCGGGCCTGTGGTTATGGACAAGTTGCACACGTCCAAACTCACGAATTTAAACAAGATTTTTCTTACCGTAGCTGATGCCATACAAAATTGCTCTGGAAAATATACGGACCAAGTTTGAAGATTTCGCGTCTCTATGGAAACGACGATGCTACAAGAATCGTCATTCAATCCAGAAAACAATGCAAGTGCACAAGCAAGTTGAGATAAGATTATTGTGTAGTACATATATATATCTTATGTGGTTACTATTTCATTGAAAAAATTATTATCGATACTTATAATAAAATCATTATGCACGTGATTGAACGGATGAAAAAAAAAAAATTGGAACACTGGTCACGTGAATTGAAGCAGGGTAGCTCAAATATGTCGAGAGAAGGAACGACGTTTTGTTTATAACTAAATATTAATGATTTGTGTGAAATTTGATGTATATAACATTTCTTGAATTGTATGTTTCTGTTTAAGTTTATAGCTCTTGATAAAAAAAAAAAAAAAAAAAATTGGTTGGTCTTATGTTTGTTTCGGAAGTTGTTAGTACTATGTTCGTTTAATCGTCAATAAATTTGTTGATAGAATCCCTTTAATACTTCAAAAGCATTTAAAAATTTAGTAACATGGAAATGCTTACATGAAAGAACAAGAGGGAAAAATAAGAAGAAAAGAAAATTGGAGTTGTGCTGATTATTTTGTGTTTGAATTGAATAGACTAGATGGGCTTTACAGGAAAGAATGTGGATCAAGCCCGTTATTAATAAATAAAAGGCCCATGACACAGCCCTAATAATATTAGTTAGAAAATAATTTATCACTCGTGTTTTTACCAAATTACCCACAAAAAAATAGGTAGATATATATAATATTTATGCGATGCACTCTTTTTTTTCCTGATAATTTTTTTTACTATTTCAAATTAAATAATGTATATTTTTGAAGATGAAATAGAGGTGCTCTGTGTTAAAAACCTTCAATTAAAAAAAAAAATAATAATAATCAAACTGTAGGTGGTATCTCATTCAATCATATTATTACAAGAAGCATGAACCAAATATAGAAATGGACACCTCTTCTAAAGAAAGGCTTCCTCAAAAAGGCAAGAAAAGCTACACAAATGCAAACACAATATCAAAAATACCATCCACATCCTCTTATTGTAACAAATCATAGCAATGATAATGGGAAAAAAAAAAAAAAGACATTCAAGAATTAAGATTGTGCAGTGATTACAATGTCTAGAAGTGCATTCAAAAACAGCCACAAAATCTCATCGTTTTACAGTTTTAATGTTATTCTCTGTACTTAATCCAAATGAAAATACATAAACAGTTTGAAATATGCTCCAAAAGGGTACAGTAACATGCAGCAAAGAAAGATCCAACATTTAAAGCCAGCAAATACAAACACCAGATCTCCATCATGCCTTAGGAGGTTTTATCTCCAACTTGATTCTTCGAACAAATACATTAGGTTTTATGTTCGAACTCTCTGTGCTGTAAACATCGCTAATTTGGTCGAAATAAGGGCCAACGAATTTCTTGAAAAACTCATCATCTGGCAACATGCTAAGCACAGCAAGAGAAGGCCAATCACTAATCAGATTCCGACTTTCAAGAACTCCCAAAATTCGCAACCTAGGCATATACCTATTTTCGATGCTGGACGCAAGTGCCTTGGGGTAATTAACAATGCAGGACATATCGAACTTCCCAGTAGCAAGAAGAAGCTCGATTATCTTCTTCACCTTCTCAAAGGATCCAGAAAACGCGTGTGGGGCCTTCCTAAACATCGTCAGTATATCACTGTCCGAAAATCCCAAATCACGCAAAGCTTGCAGCTTGATTTCCCAAGCCTCGTTGCTCATTCCAGCAATAGCCGGAATAGCATAAATGAAAGTCTGGGAACTCACTTCGAGCCCCATTTTGTTCGCCTTATCCACGGATTTTCTTATGATTTCTTGCTTGAGCAAGAAAATATTCGGAAAACTATTGAGCACGATTTGGATACGGTCCAAAGGCACGCCGCAGCTTTTCAAGAATTCGATGTTAGGCAACAGAGTGTTCTCCAAATTAACAGTTAAAGACCAAGTGCATCTCCTGATAAACCTAGCTACTTCATCATTGGATCTCAACAAGCCCTTTAACAAGTTTATCGAAGGAACGATGTTATTATCGACACTAATTTGAAAAATCGCGGGATTAGCAGTGAATAGCCTGGAAATTTCGTCAGAAGTTAAACCCAAATCCTGGAAAATCTTGAATCTGGGTTTAATGTTATCCTCAAGGCTGTTCACAAGAAACCTAGGTTTGTATTTCAAGATTTTCTCCAATTGAGGATTCGAAAACCCACTCTGTTTCAAGAACGTGAGAATCGATTCAGCATTTTCTAGGGTTTTAGTCTGGGATAATTCCGAGGCAACCCGCGTGGATATATCAGGAGATAAATCGAATTTCTGCCTCAAGATACTGAACAAAACGTGGCTGTTATCTACGAGTTTTCCTTCAATGGAAGTGGAGAAAGAAACAGGGGATCTAGGGCACGCAAGCGAAGAGTGCTTTGAAATTAAAAAGGTGAGATTTTTACGTACGGATGCAATCATCATCATCTTTAAAGAAACGGAAATTAACAACAACTGATTAATAATAGGTAACAAATCATTAGGGTTTTGAGAGGAAATTACGTGCCTGTGAAAATCGAATCGCCGATTGGGAGGAATGAGCTTCGGAAACGAAAGCAACGCCGCAGTATTCTGGGGTTTTAAAGAGGGTTTTTCTTTATTTCTGCACAAAAAATTGAAAATGGATATTTATTTTAAAAAATATGGATATTTTAATAACTAAAAAAAAAGTATAAATTTAGAAATAACTACAAGAAAAGCAGCGATGGCTGCCACACTAGGATTTCGCTATCTTCTCTCTCACATCTCTTCTCCGCAAATTCGGCGTTCAATTTTCCCCAAAATTTCAGCTCCAATTTACAGGAGTTTCTCTCTCATCTTCTCTACATCCAAAAAACACACCAATATTCGGCCACTTGTGCCGCCCAAAGCTGGTAAAGGTAAGTTTCAGCTCCTATCTTCAATCGTTGTGAAAATTTAACGGGTATTTTAGCGTTTGATTGTTGGAGTGAATTGATTGACGTTTTAATTTGAGGCCTGGGATTGATTGACAAATACGTTCTTGTGCGCATGGTGTTTGATGAAATGGCCCACTGAGAAAATTGTGTATTTTATGCTTGTTTGGTAGAGAATTGAATTAGAGAGTTAGCTTTATCATTTTGAATATGTTGATGAGAAAGGTAGACGCCTTGTTTTAGAAGTATGGTGGATTCATAACAAAATGTTAAAATGCCAGAAAAGGATTGTAGAACTTTCTGAAATTTGATTATTTTATGATAGAGAACACGTTGGTGCTGAATAGAGATGAGAGGTTGGGGGATGGAGAGGTGAGCTTTGCAGATGCAGCTCTGAGTTCGAACACAATTGCGGCTATTGTGACTTCATTGGGTGGGCCACCAGGGGCCGTGGGGATTGTTCGGTTATCTGGTCCTTCTGCAGTTCCCATTGCTGGGAAAGTTTTTCGACCCATGTCGAGAAAGAGTAGAAAAAACGGTCATTGGTGGCCTAATAGCCACGTCGTTGAGTATGGTGAGGTTTTGGATTCGTGTGGCAATGTCATTGATGAGGTACCGCTGATTGAATATATTATGCCTTTCGATAAATTCACATGTTTTTCTTTGAAGAAATGACGTATGAGATGCTAAACAATTACTGGAAAAATATTTGTTTTTGGTGTGTGTTTTTCCTGGATGAAGAAATACTTGGTAATGAAATGTGGAGATTTTATTCTTCAACTAGGTTTTGGTGGTTCCGATGCTGGCCCCAAAATCTTACACTCGTGAGGATGTGATTGAGCTTCAATGTCATGGCAGTGAAGTGTGTATGCGGCGTGTCTTAAGGGCTTGCCTAGATGCTGGGGCGAGGCTTGCAGAACCAGGTCATTTCTTTCTTCGTTTTAGATTTATCTACAACACTAAGATTATGTCGAATGTAATTATTTGAAGATGATATACTACTTGTGTAAGCTTAATGGTATCCCTCTTCAATCTCTCAGGTGAATTCACTCTCCGTGCTTTTCTGAATGGCCGTCTAGATCTCTCCCAAGCTGAGAATGTCGGAAAACTCATATCAGCCAAATCAACGGCTGCTGCAAATGCTGCATTGGCAGGAATACAGGTGACCTTGACCTAATTTTACATTTCATTTGATCCTTACATTGTTCTTCGATTGAACCAATCATGAAAAATCTTCTACATTAGAGCTAAAAAAAATTCCCTATGACAGGGAGGCTTTTCTTCCATGGTGAAATCAATAAGAGTTCAGTGCATTGAGTTACTTACGGAGATTGAAGCTCGTCTAGATTTTGATGATGAGATGCCACCCCTTGACTGCAATCTAGTGATCGATAAGATACACGTTATGTTGCAAGAGGTGAATAATGCTTTGGAAACTGCCAATTATGACAAGCTTTTGCAGTCTGGAGTGCAGGTACTTTATGAAAAGTAATATTTCAAAAAACTTCGTATGAGTGGTAACTATTTGTGAAATACATTGTGAGACGCAGTCTTTTTGTATTTCCTCATTGGTGACTCGGCTATAATTGAACTACAAATGATAATAATAATGATGTCATCCCGTTCATCTATTTCTTGCCATTCTCTGTTCAGATTGCGATTGTTGGACGACCAAATGTTGGAAAATCGAGCCTTCTTAATGCATGGAGCAAAGTACGTTTCAGAAGCTTATTTACCAACATTGAATCTTTTCTCGTCTCGTTCTGCTAATTATGTACTCGTGCATATGCTTTAGCATAGAGTGAGAGAGCAATCGTTACCAATATTGCTGGCACGACGCGTGATATAGTAGAAGCTAATATTACTGTCGGGGGCATTCCCGTAACACTTCTTGATACAGCAGGTATCAGGGACACTGATGATGTTGTCGAAAAAATCGGTAAGGTCCTCCTCTATGTTATCAACTTACAAACTAATACTTTTTTTGTGTATGAACTAATACTTCTCATTATATATTTCAGTTTTTCTTTTTCTTTTTTTGTGAATGAATGAAACTTTGGTCAAAATTCAGTCAAATTTGCACTATTTGCACTATTTGCACCATGCAACTGGTGCGTAGAAGTATCTGTCTTTATGTTATCAATCTAACTGGTTTGCATTTGTTTTATTCCTTAAAGGCGTGGAAAGGTCAGAAGCAGTTGCTACGGGTGCTGATGTCGTTTTAATGACTGTAAGTGCAGACGAAGGGTGGACTACAGCGGACGCCAGACTTCTGGACAGAATTCAAAGCAATAAGGTCGTTTATACAGATATGCCTTTTGTTTTGTGTGAAAGAGACGAACAAAGTTATAATGTCTAGTATTCGTTTTCTTTTCCTAATCCAGATTGCTACTTCATCGACTTCTCCAGTTGTTCTCGTGGTCAACAAAATAGACCGTGGTTCCTCGTCTCGTGAATGGCTTGACACACTCTCGAGCTCCTTCAACAAGCTCGTTTTTACCTGTGCCGTGACCGGTCAAGGTATCTCTGATTTGGAATCTGCAATTGTAGAGCTAGTAGGGTTAAACAAGATCCCAGCAGGGGGTACCAAATGGACTGTGAACCAGGTGAGTATTCTTCCATGATTTCATTCAATTTCAAAGTTTTTATTTATATTAATTCTGAAACTTGTGGTGCTTATCAGAGGCAATGCGAGCAGCTGGTTCGAGCAAGGGAGGCTTTGGTAAGGCTGGAGTCGTCTATCAACGAAGAGATTCCTCTCGATTTTTGGACAATCGACCTCAGAGAAGCTGCGTTGGCTTTAGGACTAATAAGCGGAGAAGACATTTCCGAAGAAGTTCTGTCCAACATCTTTGGCAAATTCTGCATTGGGAAATAGTCTCGATGTTCTTTAACAGGCAAGTAATCGAAAGTCTGGACGAAGTGGAATAGCTCAAGTGGTTAGAGCACCACTACCTATGCCTTGAGGTCATGTATTCGAGTCACCATTTGTCCGATCAAAAACGAAAACTAGAAAACATCCTATTTAGGTATACAAGTTAGCTATTTTATTACATTCCTCCTCTGTAAAGGAATTTAAATAGTGACATAATTGCCCTAAACCTATGTTTTGAGTAGATTGAGTTTCCATGTCAATGTGAAAATTATTCAGTAACGATATAAATTATGCGCCGTTGAAATTTTTCTGTTTATAAAAGATGTTCCAATGTAATAGAAAATCTCATTTGAATATTAGGTTTATATATTTAAGGACGTAGAAATTTCAAGTTGGGAAATTTTATAACATACAAATCTTTACAATTTTTCTATTACTTAAAGGAAGATGCATCTATTCAAATGAGCAAACAATAGAAGATTTCATAATTAAACTTGAATAATTCAAGAGTCTCCTTGCATAGATCGAACAAAAAACTAGAAATAAAAATTACCAACTTAATATGGTTAAAAAGATTAATTTTTTTTTTACCATGAACAAGTGGTGCCACAGTAAAGTTATTTCTTTTTAGGCAAAAACTCAAATGAGACGGTCTCATGCATGAGACGGGATACAACTTAACACAAATTACATTCACCCCTTCCAAAATTTTTCTGTTAAAACGTCAAGATCTTTTCTCACTTATCTTTTCCATCTCAATCATGGAGACCGTCTCATACAAGTATGTCTCGTCTTGTTTAGTTTGTAATGTAGCTTGAAAAAAAATAAATATAAAAAATTAATTAAAGCTCAAACTCGATGTCATGTAAGCTCATCGTGTGGTATATTATTAATTAAAAAAATAGTTTATCAAAGCATTCCAAAAGATCTTTAAAAAAAGAATTAGCTGGTGTTTCCAACCTTTACAAAGTGAGGCAGAATTACTTTTTATCAAAAGCTACCCCTTACATCTTTTTTAAAAAATGATTATGATAATTGTTTGTAGAGTTTAAACACACGAAGCATAAAATCTTACGAATCAATTCATGAAAAGGAGAAAAAAAAAGTTAAAATCACACTAAAAGAGATGGAGGAAAGAGAGAACTTGACCAAGAACATGTAACAACTTTAAGTCCAAATTAAGGGACTATCACAAATTTTGAAAATATTTCAACCTCACTACTTTTATAATAGATTCACACGTCTAAAATAAGATGTACTGATAAAATAAAGTACTATCTTGCAATAATATAATAATCTCATAGTTTTTAAAAAGTGACAGAAGTCCAAAGCCTGGTAAAAAAAATTAGCAGCTAATTAGGAACAAACAAAAGGAGAAAACCTGTTAACCACTTTTTAGTTATACAATGGCTGCTTGTATATGCAAAACAGGGCATTGATTACAAAAGTCTTGGGACTACATAAGCATGCACAAATATGAAGACACCAATTCAAAATGTAACCTGTTAATTCATTAACCCTAATAACAAGAGTGAGAGAGAGAGACAATTAAGGTCACCTCGGACCGGATAATTCAACGACGTGTAAGTTTTCAGTGGAATCAACGATCCAATCGGAGGTGAGATGGGGAGCAAGTTCCACCTCTTGTCGCAGAAGTTCGAGCTTTTGCCATTCGTCCCATTTCTCAGCCAAGCCATCACCTTCGAGCATTCTAACAACATCCGACATCTTGGGCCGGTCCATTGGGGAGCTCTGAGTACAGAGGAGAGCGACCTGGATTAGCTGCTCGACTTCCGCCTCTATGTAGTTCTTCTGTAGATCCGGATCAACCAACATTTCCAGTTTCTTTTCTTTAAGAAATCCTTTTAACTAAACAAAAAAGACGCGTTATATTAAGCAAATACAAGGGACGGATCAGGGATTTCACTTCAGACATTAAGCAGTTGGAAACTAAAAGGAGGCCCTCTATCAGAGTAAATTGCAAAATCAGTCACGTATCTATTGATTGTTAGTGCTTTTAGTCTCACAATCAATTTTCTCAATTAAAATGATGCAATTTCAATCCTATATTGATAAGATTGCAGGATTTTCACATGTGCCGTTCACGTGAGCTGCTAGAAATCCATGTAGCAAGCGGACTAATGACATGGCATCGCTCATATGACATAATTAGACCCGAACATATTAATTTCAATTAAAAAAGCTTAAAGAATATCACAAATTAATTGTCATTCTAAAACAAGAAATATTCAATATAGGACTAATCTTGCAGCACTATAAAATTATAGGACTTATAATTGAGAAAAATTGATTCATATGAGACTAAAATCGTCAACACACAATAAATATGAGACTGATTTAGCAATTTGATCTCCTCTATCATGCAAAATGACTTGTTTGCCAACTCAAGCAGCCGAAGAAAAAAGAATATATCGCATATTCACATATATACACACAAGAAATTCAAAGTGAAGTAGGGGCAAAATCGACCACAATTGAAATGATGACATACCCAGTCAAGCAACATGACATCATCATCATTAGCGAGAAGAGCCAGATCAAACGCCCTCTGCCCAGTTATCAACTCGAGAAGCATAATCCCATATCCAAAAACATCGGTTTTCTCAGATGATTTTCCGGTGGATAGGTACTGGGGAGCTATGTGACCAATAGTTCCACGAACAGCCGTAGTCACATGGGTATCTTTATAATCCATCAGTTTAGCCAAACCAAAATCTCCAACAACAGCCTCAAACTCTTCATCAAGCAATATATTTGCAGCTTTCACATCACGATGGATAATCTTCGGGTCACAATGATCAGATAAATGATATTTGAATTAGATTCTGGTTTTAGCTGTGGTGATGGTCAAAGAGAAACAATAGTTGACTGCTTTTTTTTAAAGTTTTCAAACTTAATGATAAGATAATAGTGCATTATCTTAAAGAGAATGGTTTGATGATAACACCTTTGTTTTCCTGCTCAAAATGATTAACAATCCATCATAAAATGACTGCGCATGTCGAAAATATATGATGATAAAAATGTGTGTAATTTTTAATTATATATACTGGTTATATGATCTTGAAATTACTACATGTTAACACCGTTGTAATTAATTCTCACAAATTAAAAGAGATTTATTTATGATATGATTAAGGTGCCGTTTGGTTTGTTATAAGAAATATGAGTAGAATTAATAATGATAGTAATGATGATATAATGTATATGCTTCATAAAATTATAATGTTTATATTCAAATAATTAGCTTTGTTTATATGAGACTAAAAATAAATAAATAAATAAATTGTCAATGAATCAAAGTCATAGCATCCAAAACATTGGGCCTAATAGTGGCTTGACTTAAAATACCACCAACCTAAAGCCCATTGATAGCCCAACAAAAATACCACTAATTTAATTCCAGGGGGAACCATTCTTCAAAATATATTTTTTTTCTGGGTGAGACTCCATTTATTATTTTTTGGTAATATGTCATTTAATTGAGAAGTCTAGATATATACGATTAGATGACAACAAAATGTTAAGTTTGATGATGATTTTATACGTGTGACATCAGATGAACTGTGTAATTCAAGTGTATTTTTTAAACATACAACTTGTTGAATTAAAATATATATTTTTTTACGCTAAAACATGCAACTTGTGAGAGTGAGATTTAAAAAATGGAGATATCGAGTGGGTCAAATCTAACATTTCGAATTTCGAATATAATCTAAATGTGGTTTTCGGTCCATTTTGGGTGGGTCAATTCTTAACAATTTACGTGGGCACTAGCTGTTAGCCCAAAATAAAAGTAATCAAAGTACATGTTTATATTTATAGGAAAATTCTAAATAAAATGTACAAACTCTTCATAATTTAAACATAGTAATAGAGTTTAGATTTATAGAAAAAAGAGAGAGTTAAGTATATATTTAACATTTTCATTTAAAATACCATTATATACAATAATGGAAAAGGAAACTAGATCAATGCATTGTCTACGTTAATCCGTTTTCTATCCTTTTCCTACGAGTTGGATTTCTTATTACTCCAAATTCCTTTTTCAACACTTTAATTTCATTTAAAATATCATTGAATAAAAAATAAAAAAAAAGGAAAAAGGGAAGTGGAATACATTTCCTTTGCTTCATTTCTTCATGCTTCTCTATCCTTTTTAGACTAAAATACATTTTACATTTGAATCATTTATTGCATGAAGCAATGAACCAGTTGTCGTTGTTTAACTTCAAATATAGATAAACTAAATTCAGGCATAAATGGTCGGGGTACTAAATTTCACATAATAACTTTTTTTTTGCTAAATTCGCTCGAACAAATACAATTTTACAAGAAACGATAATTGATAGGGTATGATAATTAAAGGACGAAACACCATGCATATTCATATACCATTATATTTTTAGGGTAAATCATATATATAGGGGGTGTTTGCAAAAACTTATGGTTTTAAAGAAGTGATTAAAATTAGTGATTATGGGAAAAGTGATTAATGGTAGAAGTTGATAGTGTTTGTAAGAAAATTAAAAAAAAAAATTGATAGTGTTTGCAGAAAAAATTAAAAGTTAAAAAAAAAATATTAATAAGCTACTAAAAGTACCATCTTTGAAGCTTATAACTTATAGCTTATGAGAGCTTATTTAAGCTATTAAAATAGAAATAAAACACTTCAAATTATTTTTGCACACAATTCTAATGGACTATAATCACTTATAAATTTTTTAAAACACTCTCATAATTGGTCAAATTATTAAGCTTGTGATATTACAGCTAGGATCTTTGAATATGGGAAAAAAAACGTACAATAATTTGACTGACGAAGTATCATGCATATAACTCATCGCAATTTTTATAGTTGACTAAATTTTGACTCATTTTAAAAGGTTATAGGATAAAAGAAAATGGAATACGAGCATTAGTTTATATAAATAAAAATATTAATTTATTCTTCCGTTACACAACTGTGTCCACAACCACAATGTTGCAAAAAAAATACTAATAAAAAAATGAAATCACCTACGTGACAGTTTTCTAGCAATTTTCATATATATACATGCATGTATGTACAAATTCAATCCAAGAGAATCTTAGTTAGAGATAATTAATTAATTAATTAAAAGATTAGGTTTGATAAGGACAAAAACGTCAGAATAAAGATTAATTAAGTTTAACAGTACAACATGTTATCTGCATGTCATCACTTCTTTGAGCAGGGTAGGTAAGTCCACACCATGTTTTAATATTTGACATATCTGCATTCTCCATTTTACCCTTATTTTTATTTGTTAAAAAAAATCAGAATTCTTATAAATTAATCTGGTCCATCACATACTTGCTAAATAAAACTAAAATAATGCACATTCCGCCACCTTATTTTTAACATTAATTTGTTCCGTGTGTTTTGTCTCTTACATTTTAAACCATGATTACTTTTTTAATTTACCCATGTGATTTAGTCAATTATAGGTTACATGTGTAGTAATTATGTTGAACGTAAATAGATTAGAAATTTAGAATGTGCATTAGTTTGGCCCCTTCCATAATTGGCTAGAACTATTAAAAGAATAGCACTCAATATCATGTACACCATGTCTATATATGAATTTTTTCACTGTTATATATATATATAAAAATTATCACTGTTATGTTCATTATTTAAAAATATAAAGTATTTTTTAAACAGTGAGAGTTTTTGTGCATAACAGTAACAACTTTTACACATAACAATGATATTAAAAATTTGAGTTCACAGTTAATGACGGATCCAGAATTTGAAATTTGGGGATACATTTGAGTATGATTTAAAATTTAGGGATACATTTGAGTATTTTTTTTCCCTAATTATACGTAATAAAATACATTTTTTTTCTAATTATACAAGGGATACATTCCATAATTGTATCCCCATGTACCCCTCCTCCCCCACCACTGTTCACCATAAATTCAGGATCACACAAATTTTTGTCCTCTTAAAATTGGATTTATTATCGTCTAATAAATTTGTTTCATCAACACATGCTACTGTACTTGTTTATATTGAAACATGTAACTTGTTTCACTGACACAAATTGCATATTTCAAAAACATTTGAAAATTGAGATGCAAAGGGCACTTGTGCACGTAAGACCTACCCTTAATTACATTATGTTGCTACGCTAAGAGTTTGATTTTAATTAAGAGTTTCATTTAGTTAAAATTTTAGATTTATTTTTCGTATAAAATAGGATTTCTCTCTTGATCCACTATTTTGTTTGTCCTCTTCACAACAAAGAAGGGCATTTTGGTCATTTGAGAAATAAGGCCACTACAACTCCAATAGATTACTAAATATGTGTATTAATTACCTTATATAATACGCTCATAATCACAATTACTGAAAAACAACACGTACAATTTCATTAATTTCAACCAAAAACATTACTACTAAATAACAACAAATGGAGGCCAACCACTTTGTTAATCCATGCAATTGTTTTCAAAAAATCATGAGGGTTAATGTTCTAAAGTGTTTTGGCTTGACTAATTCTCAGCCTCGAGATTCTTCTTCAAACGTCGCCGGCGACCCTCCACCGGCGGCGACGGTTATGGCTATTCGACCTCCGTCGCCACCCCCGCCGGAGATATCAGGTGGAGGTGACCCACAGACTAATTAATCATCGTCAACCTTAATTAGATATTTAATTAATTAATGCTATTATTTTAGTTTGTCATGTTTTATGATTTCGCGTGACCGTGTGTATTATTTTATGGGTAGGTCTTATATGCACTTCAAGTGCAAGACTTGACTCATAAATAAGATCTTAGAAACGTCAACTTATTATCTTTGAAAAAGTGGCTTATTTACACGTAAAAAGTGTAACTATTAATATAGAACATAATTGCATGCTTCTGTTTTGAATAGTTGCATATTTATATTTTGTATAATTATTGCACGCTTCTAAAATACACTATGTGTTCACGGTGCAAACGGGTGCACATGAGTGTATATAATTGTGTGTGTATTATAGTATTGTTTATGTTTAAGATATATTGTAGTAGTGTGTTTGATTCATGTGTTATATATGAAGGAATAATTATTAATGTTCTTCGATATATACAGTATATATACTGAATGAATGGTTGCTTCTTTAATTTCACTTCATATTAGTTACAATTAATTAATAATTTAATTTGTCACAAAAACACGACGCTATATAATTATTTGTTATTTGATTCAAGGTAATTATATATTGTCCTGGCCACTGGGCTTCTCATTTGACTGGGAGACCCAAGTTCGATTCTCTCTGAAAACGAGTTATGGGAGTTATAAGGTGGATTGACAATTTCGTGAAGTATTTGGGTGCTTGGCGTACTAACTAACTAAATAATATATATATATATATATATATATAAAAAAATATATATATATACAAATCAAAAGGCAAGCTTGGGCGTTTTGTAAAACAGCTGTTTATACTCCTCAAGCATATGGATACTATGATAAACCAAAGAAAAGAAAATATCTCCAAAAAAGCAAAACTTTTAATAAATATAATAATAAATATAATAGGAATCATTATTTGAGAAGACCTCAAAAAAGAAATTGTAGGTGTTATATATGTGGGAATATAAATCATTTAGCAAATAGATGTCCTGATAAAAATAAAAATCCTCAAACTATAGAACGATCAAATCTTATAGAACAAATAGGGCAAAATGATTTTGAAGAAATTTGTTCTGATTCTGATAATGATTTTGTTTATAGTATTATAAGTGAAAATGAAGAAATATCTAAAATTACTTATACACATATGAATACAGAAGTAGAAGAATGTGTCCATAATTGGATTTATAACAAGGGAAACAATCATATAAATTGTTATTTATGTAACCTATTTCCTGCTATAGATAAAAGATATCAATGTAATAAATGTTTTAAAGAAATATGTTTTTTATGTATAAAAATTAAGTATGACATAGAAACATAATTAAAAGGACAAGTCCAAGTTAATCAAAATACAAATTTCTATAAAGAAAGGCTTGAAAAACATGAAGTAGCAATCGAATTGTTAAAACAAGAGTATACTCAATTAGAAATAAATCAAAATATTAATCATAAAAATCTTGAATTAAGAATAATGGAACTAGAAAAGGGATCTAAAGGAAAATCCATTGATAACGAAGATTTTCGAGAAAATTATGAAAGTAATAAAATGCATACAATATTACCAGATACTGTTTTAATTAACAATAATATGAATAAAGAAAGTATAAATAAAGGAGTTGCAAATTTAATAACTCTTCAATGCAGAGTATGGCTAGATCAAAATAATTACATCAATTTAGCAGCACTTTTAGATACATGGAGTACCAAAAGTATGATAGGATATGATTTAATACCCCAAAAATATCATAAACTTATAGGATATAATCTATAAATTAAAACTGTAGAAAATAGAATAATTAAAATATCTCACCATGTAGAAGCCCTAGGTATACAATTTTTGGATTTCGCGAAATTATAGTTTTAAATACGAATTACCACAAATTCTTATAAATCCTAAAGAAATAAAATCTCAAGACTCTCTTTTAGGATTAAATTTTATAACAAGTCTAAACGGGAGCATAACTATAGCAAAAAACCATATTACTTTATCTAAACAAGTCTATAGTATTCCTACAAATAGATATTCTCAAACATCAGAGTTCGCTCAAAAGCGAGGTGTGCTGGGTCAACTAGATTTTTTAAAAGAAAATAAAAGTCGATTAAATTTTATTGAAAACGATACACTCGCTTATTTAGGAAACTTTTTAAGTCATGAACTGGAAAAAAGACCAAATATTACAAAAAGTATTAATTATCCTATAATTCAAAACTTGAAAAAGAAGGACTAATAGGCGAAGATATAACCAAAACAAAAGTAAAATATGTTTGTAAAATAAAATTGAAAAATCCTGATATAAGAATAGTTACAGCTAATATTGAGTATAGTCCTTTAGATAAAGACGAATTTAAAAATCAAATTCCAGAAATGTTAAAACAAGGACTTATTAAAAGATCTGAAAGCCCTCATAGAACTGCAACATTCATTGTAAGATTTCTAAAAAATTAAAATAACAAAAAGATAAATAGAACTAGATGGGTAAATCTTCAAAATATTATTCAAGGCAATGGATATGTTATAAATTTCAAACATATTAAAGGAAATAATAATAATATTGCCGACTTATTATCTCGAAACATTTCAAAATTTTTGAATGCATGATATGGAGCAACGGATTCTTAAGCCCAAAGGAAAAGAAAAATTTTCAGAATCTAAAGCATTACAAAGAGAAAAATCAAAAGGATCGACATCAATGGATATTTCTGATGATGAAAAATACATGGGAAGATTTCCATCTAGTAGCCGAAGGACATTATTTACAAATTTGGGCTCCTCAAAATTGGAAGTGTTTACTACTCTTTTCTGGATAATGAGATTCATTGGATTATCAAAATAATAATAAAAATACTGATGAATTGTATCTTTTCA
Organism: Stenogyne calaminthoides; assembly: GCA_037126765.1. Classification (NCBI taxonomy): domain Eukaryota; kingdom Viridiplantae; phylum Streptophyta; class Magnoliopsida; order Lamiales; family Lamiaceae; genus Stenogyne; species Stenogyne calaminthoides. The sequence continues at coordinate 30,396,563 of JBBCBC010000029.1, forward strand.
CTCAGAATTTCTCTCAGGGAGATACAGACAATGATGATAATCTCTCAATAGACGAAACACACAGAGACATCTAAAGAAGAAGAGGAGACATGTGTATTCAAAAACGTCAGCCATGACGATATGAGCAATAATTTCCAAATTCTTTTTTCTTATTTTCTTTGTTTGCCACTAATAAATGTTGGTCACCTTTTTTTTTACTTTATAGTCTAGCTAGCCACATTTTCTTTTGATATATAGCTTAGCTAGACTAGTTATTGTACTATTAAGTGATTCCCATTTGTATATATATGTAAGAAGTTTGTTATTGTAAACAACTAGCAACAATCGTTCAGAAATAATATATCAAATGTTCATAGCCATGTCCACTTAATTTTCTTTCCGATTCCTAGAATTTAGTTAACTCATATCCCTTAGATTTATAATATAACATTATATTTTGTACATTATAAAATCCAGAAAACCCAAAAAATAGTACATTCTCATCTTTGTTCTACGTTGTTTACTCTGTTAACAGGTATGTTTTTCATCCTCTCTTTTATTCCATTTTTGTTGGTATCATTTATATATCTCCTTATTTGCTTTGTGCTCTTTTCATTTTGGTTTATGTGTACCAAAATTTTAAATCACACCCCCCTATATTGTTATCTTGTTAAAGTTTGTTAATTTTTCTATTTTTACAATTTTGCACTCAGTTTATAAATAGGAGTACTTCTTATGGTATCTGACATGAAAAAGTTGTCGTGTTTAAAATAAATGTACTATCGATCATATCATAGTCATACGTAGATGTTGAATATGCCAACTGCAATATTAAATATATATTCATAAATGGTCAATTTTATTAATGCCTAGATTGCACTTTGAATTGCAAAATACTTTGGAATATAGTACCATAACTTTTTTTTTGTTTGCGTGATATATCAAAATTAACGTATATACGTCCAAATTAACCCAATAGAAAATGAATGGATTGTTCTTGGAGATAATTATTTGTAATTACTACATCCAATTCATTTCAATTGGCTGTGTTTGCAAAATATTCTACCAACTTTTACTAACGTATTTTACTTTTTATAATTAATTAAGTACTTGGGATGATTATATCTCTTTTATTAAATTAAATAAGCTACCAAAAGTTATTATAATTTAAAAGTTAAAGCCCCTAAAAAGTGTTTCAACAAATTTTAAAAGACAGTAAATAACAATAAACACATGTATAATAACAACTTCTCCTTAATTTGGTTTACATATTCATAGTATGTACACTATCACAAAAGAAAAAAATAGATGGTCGACAAAATAGAAATGTGATAGTTTAATGCTTTTTGAATAATGTAAAGTGACAATTATATATATTGAAATAAAATTTCTCATCTAAAAAAGGCAATTAAAAATATATAGATGGATGTAAGGAATATATAATTAAGAGAGTCGGTCCATATAATGAGGACAAATTAAAAGGTGATGATACTAATTGTTTGAGTTGAGGTGCAGGGTATATGCTGTTATGCACCTGCAGCTAATTAATCAATCTACATTTTAACTTATAGTATCATTACATTTTCAAAGATCAAATGCATTTATTCCCATACTATCCTAATATACAATTGAAATACTGAAAAAAAAAAATCACCAATCTACCATCCTCAATTACAAAAATCTTTTATATCCATTTTAAGTATAACTTTTCTCAACCCACTTTAGTTTTTTTCTTCATACTTTTAAGACTTAAATATCCTGCAATGATTTGAGGGTCATGATCACACCACCCCAAGTACTACATTAGCCGATTATATCTTTTGTATCGTCCTCAATATATATGCCAATTGAAAAGAAATTGTGGGTGTGTTTTTAAACTCTACATGCAGATTTCAGAATTAATCTTCTTCTTTCTTTTATTTCAAAACTATTTCTCACAACTTTTATTTTATTTTTACTTTAGAAGTTATTTTGTGGAGTTTGAAAACACACACTAAGAGTACCAAATTAAAACTAATGTTGTTCTTTAATTTAAATTTTTTTATAACTCGGCCTTCGGTCAATGATCGATTATCTCATTGTTCACTGGTGGGGTCCAATTGAAGTCAGAACTAAAATGCTAGTATTATATATGAATTGATCCATCCTAAAAATTAATTGCACACTTGAGAAAACAGGTTAAATGGGTGGATGAACCCCATCGTTAAAGAGAGAATTCCATCTCATCTAAAAATGCTCGAGGCTTTTATTAATGTATTTTTTAAAATGTAACTTGAAGTTGCTAATATTATATATGAAATATCCATCCTATTTATATAGGAAGGTTAAGTTGAACCATTAAAAAGTCGCATCCAATTAATATTTTAAAAATATAACTTAATCAAAAGATATCAATATAAATAAATTATATCTTTCAAAATATAACAAATATAAATATTTAAAACAAATTATGGATGTTATGGTCTGATACCCGCACCTTGAGGAATGAGGATTCGCATGAGATGTAGATAGATCTTTACTAGTTTACTTAACAGTAGTAGTACTATTTTATTTTCAATGCTATAAATCCGAGAAGGCTATTTTGGTAATTGTGCAAGACTGGAAGCCAGGCATGTGGCATTGCACCGTCAACTCACAAGGGTAGTATCGAGATAAACTTCAAGAATCAACATTTTATGTCTGTTTTTTTCTCCTCTCCTAATATTATAAATAGTACGTTCATTAATTCACCTTCCACCTACCAAAATTTAAATCCACTGAAATTCTTGAAATAAGCATAAAATTTCAAGCAAAATAAAATGGAGATCAACAACGCATCAGAAAACATGACCAAAAGTGATGGAGACAGCCTTTTTCTTTCCAGTCCATGCAATTATTTGCAACAATTCATGAAGACTATTCTCAAGTGCCTAGGTTTGACCAATTCTGACCCCACCGCCGCGGTTGATCCTCCGCCTTCCTCCGCCGACGACCCTCCGGCAGTAACGACGGCGGCGGCGGGGCCTCGGGCTAGGAGACCGCTGCCGCCACCGTCGCGGCCCATAGGTGGTGGCAGAGGCCCCGGGACTAACGCTAACCCTAGTTAAAGTAATTTTCTTCAATTCTTGTAGTTTTTGTTTTTTAGTGCATGTCTTTTTTATTTAGTGCATGTTTTGGTTTGATGTTTTGGAAATTGGTGTTTGTTTTTTATGTTTTGGGTATTTAATTATTGTCCACAAATATATGCACTCAGTTTTAGTGTGTGTGTGTTTTAGTGTGTGTGAGAATATGAATGTTCAAGATCTGTTTTCCATGTAAGATACTTGTTGAATTTTGTTATGAAGCTAGTTGATGATTAATTATATATGTACTTCATATTTCAATTCTTAATTTGTAATTAAAGTAAATTGCTAGTTAATTTTATGATAATAATTGATTATACTTTTGTTCATGAGAATTGATTTTTAAGCTATTTTTTCATCTTGTCAAGAAAATTGAATAAAATAAATAAAAAATGGATGAATTAGGAATATTAGTAAGATTTGCAATAAATATATATAGGATCATATCTCTTCTTCTTGTTACCCTGAATTTTATTAAATGTATATCTGACATTGAAGACGTAGTTGTTATGTCTCATTAATTAATGAATGTTGAATGTGCGAGCTGTAATATATGTATTCATTATTCATATTTTTTTTCAAAGATAAAAGTGATTTTTCATTACTTTGAGCACAATGGTACTCAAAAGCCAGAAAAATAGACAAGTATAATTTAATGAGGCACACTTGCATAAAATGATCTTACGGTGAGATGGGATATAACTTGGACGTGATGCTTTAACACTTTGAAAGAGGTAGATGTTGATTTTTGCTAATTTATATCCCGTCTCATATGAATTTTTGTCTAATTTAAATTCCTTTTTATGTAATAAATGTGTGCTCGTGAAAAAATCAAACACAAAATAAAACACAATTAATTTCTTTAAAATAGAAGTAGGTGCAGGTCAAAACTTTTTTTTTTTTTTTTTTGCTTTGAATATGTATCAAAAAAAAAAAAAGTTTGGAGAGTGACCTCCTGTGTTAATACCACAATATAACATTTAACATTTATGGGTTCCTTCTTGTTTAGATAATTTGAGGGTGAAGATATGACAATTAAATGAAAAAATAGAGGACAAAAACTTGTATGCAATATTACATACAAGTGATATGTGTAATTGAACTAATTTTTTTTTTTTACGGTTAGATGAACACGGGTTAGGGCAGATTATTGGTGGGCCATTGGGCTTCTTCATCTTCTTCCTCGCGCAGCCGACGCGGTTTGATTTTCAGATTTCTCTTATTCCTTTTCTCTTCTAGCGGATCTCCGATTTTCAGATTTCTCTTATTCCTCTTCTCTTCTGGTGGATCTCATGGACTTTCTTCTTCCTTCGTGCCCTAATTTTCTTTTTCGCTCCGATCATTTGGATGAGAGTGTGTGATGAAATTCAGATCCTCCTGCACTCTTTTCACGTTGTTCTGTAAATCTGTTTTCACGCTGTTCTATAAATCTATAATTTTGGATTGATGTTTTTTTTCGCTTCTGTACTGGTTTTTGTCATGTAGTAACACTATTTACTCATATGGTAACACTCTTTTTGTTCATGTAATAACACATCAAGTTGTTCTTTATATCTGTAATTTTTTACTGGGAATTTATTTTCGCGCTTGTACTGGTTTTATTAACGTGGTAACACATTTTTCTTCATATGGTAACACTTTTTGTTCATGTAGTAACACATATTTTTTTAGTAATATGTAACACTGTTCATATATCGTCGTAATACTATGTGAATACTCATGTGTTACCATATGAACAATAATGTGTTACCATGTAACCCATGTTACGTTATGAATATAGTAACACACAAAAATTTGACAAAAAAAAATATTTTTTTTTCAATATAACAATGTAGTAACACTCATATATAGATATAGTAACACACTAAAAAATTTAGAAAATAAAATTATGTGTTCAATAGGAATCGAACCTGCGAACTAAACACATTAAGAGCAGACCTAAACCATTGGACTACAACACACGATCAACAATGATATGCATCTATTAAAATATATTCACCCTGTTCGTCCAATTCACAACTTGTCCATCCTGCCCCCGACCCAACCCGACCATGACCCGCGAAATTTAGTCCATTTTTATCTTATTTATATTGTATTGCACATAACACTAGTGTGCAATATTTCACACAAATCTTTCTCAAAATAGAGTATGATATATATAGAATATAGTGAAAGAAATGTGACCGATTCCCACTTTTGAGAAATGAATTTCATTCCACTATTTAATCATGTCGATAGGGGAGTTTTGGGTTAAACCATATCATACATGAAATTGAAACAGTGCTTCATTTTGATGTTTAAATTATATTCTATTTTAAAATATAATTAAATTGGAGCTCCATGCACTCTTGAATTGTATAGAAGATTTATCTCATATAAAAGACTATCTTATACAAAATTTTGTTATCAAATTCCGCTGTATATCTTAATTAATGGAATATTATATGTATTCTATATCCAAAGTCCACTTTGAAAGTTGAAACCGACCCATCTGAGTATCGATTTCATATTAGAGTATTATATAGAAAAGAATTAATTCAAAAAAATTTATAAATTCGGACTTTTAGATGAAATGAAATTATATAATTCATGATATCAAAAATTTTATGCTCACGATCACGCTCTGAGTTCAAATCCTGCTGACACTAAAAACTCTACGTACCCACACTAAATTAATTGTTGGGCTTTTTTTACTTTACTCGCATTAAATTATACACTTGTTGGACTTTCTCTTCCTCTCGACGATAGAGTTGACATGTGTTTTGAATTTACTTGCTATCTTTGTTGCTTTAATAATTTTGGCATCATCTTTTTTTTTTTATTCGGATAATTCTAATATTCTCACGTCAAAGTTGTGTTGAAAGTTAAAAGGGACACCCTCTTTTTTATTTTGAGAACAAAATGGGACATACTCTTACGGGGCCATATCTCATTAAAATTGATTAAATGATTCAAAAAAATAAAAAAACAGACTAATTAATTAGTAAGAGACATATTTAATTTGAACCCGTATTAAAATCTATTTGCCATTACACTACTCTGCATCAGAATTTTTGAAGTTAAAAACTTCAAGACGAGTTAAATTTAATCAATATAAAATAATGGGTGAATCTCATGTACATTTAAATGCACTTTGCACTTATAATATATTTAAAATTATGCAACTTGTTTTACTGAAAGGTGCAATCTTCTTACACTTAATCGTGTAATTTTTTTTAATATTAATAGTGGCACGATTCAATATAAGCAAGTTGCACATTTTAATTAAATAAATTATATAATTATAAAATGTACTATAAGTGCAAATACACCTAAATACATACAAAATCTATACATATATAAAAATAGAATAGTCATCTCAATAACTGTTCCCGCTTATTTTTTTTTACTCTCTTCTTATGTTTTGAGCCTTATTTTTTCCACCCTCTTCTTAAATTTTGGGCTTCATTGTAAATCTGAATATTATATAACGTATAACTTTTGGCCTTTTTTTATGTTGTGCTGTTTAAATTTTTTAATTTTCTATTTTTCTAATATCACTTCATCTTCTTCTTCACATTTTCTAATTAATTAACTAAATCACTATTTAATTCGAATATATTTTGTATTATTTTGATAGTGGTGTACTTAATTTCTTTGTATAAAATTAAAAAAATAATTTCTAATTTTATAACACTGATATAATAATAAATTATTAATTAGAGAAAAATTTCAATATAAAATTTTATAATCAACCTAATAACTTTAAAATAATGAATCTTTTTTTAATTTCATTGGTTTTTAATTGTTGTTCTCATGATGCAAATTATTTGATTAATGTCATGAGTATTTTGCTATCTATTTCATTAAATAATTGATTTTTAGATGAATTTTGTTCAAGAAAACTTAGGCAAATTTTTTTTAATTAAGCTTCACGTTTCTTCTCTTTTTCAAATATTCAAGTTGCTTAATTATGTATATATATATATATATATATATATTTTTTGATATGAAGCCTAATATTGGGTCCCTTATGGAGCCTAATAGATTTTTTACCCGGTCCGAACCCAACTCAACCCGATTCAAAACCGGCTCAAGTGGTTCATGGTTCACCCGGCACGAACGGTTGATGGTTTAGGGTTTACGGTTTATGGTTTATGGCTTAGTTTGAGAATCTTCATATGTTTATTGCGCCCATATCGAATATATATATACATATATATATATATATATATATATATATATATATATATATATAAATTTATATATCATAAAATGTCTTATTATAAGCTAAGCTAACAACACTAATTTTTTTTTCTGAAAGGAGCTTACAACACTATTAGTATTGACAAGCACCACATTAAAATTTCAACACACTATATATATATATATATATATATATATATATATAATGAATTGACAATCGAATATTAATATACATATATATAAAATTATGTTGAAGTTCTATAAATTTATAACTTATTACGAGACCTGTCGAGCGTCGCTCTGGTGAAATACTAATTTAGTATAAAACAACGTATTGAATTTAAATTTGTCTCGTAACTTTTTGGATATACTCGCAAGAATATGTCCGAAACAACACTTTCTTTTTGGGCCCAATTTCGACCCAAAGTAGGATATGGAGAAGGGTCCGGTTATCCACACCCCCATCATTAGTAGATACACTCACACAAATCATGCACTACCTATTATACCCTTTTTGTAAAAAAAAAATCAGAATTATTCAGTCATTTTAGAATCATAACCGCAGCCGCCACCGCGCCGATGCTGCCACACCCAAAATTCATTTGAAGATAACAGGATGGAATCACGCGATTAATTTGTGCGTTTTGAGGTGAGAATTGAAGTGGGTTTTTTTCTTATTGTTATTTTGTGCGTTTTGAGGTTATTGGGAGTTGAAATTTGGTTAAAGATTGTAGCTTTACTATTTTTTTTTGGAGTTTTGTTTTGTACTTCTGTAGATCCATCTGGAAAATGGAATATTTCAGTGTGAAAATGATGTATGATTCTTGTTTGTATCCATGAATTTGTTGCTGGAAAACTCCAATTTGTGATTGTTGATGGAAACTATTTAGTGAATTAGCTGATTTCGTTGTTTTTTTATTATGGTTTCATCATTTTACTCTGATTTATTTGATCCAATTTGATTTCTTCCGTCAATTTTCCCCAACCCTAAAACCGCTCTGAATCTCCCTCCATTCGCTCAATCAAATTTCCAAATCTCCAAATCTCTGGCAATGGCATTAGTCAATCATCCAGGCGGTGGCATAAAGCGGTTATCAGGTTTGCAAAAACTTGCAATCTTTTGTCATTCGATTACAGAGGCTGAATTATATGAATTGTATGTGGTGGAGGCCGAGTTGGGTAAAATTTGTGAGGGACCGTATGTAGACATTTATCCTAAGATCCGATTTGAAAGCCCTCAGATCTGGGGGGGGTGTGTTTTCGATTCGTTTCTATATATGTTTTAGGGGAATGATAACGACTTTAACACTGATGTGGATTATATTGATGTGGGTTATGAAGATCGTGTATTACATAAATCAGTAAAGAAATACGATTTATCATTGCTGGATTTGAATTCGAATGATATGATAGGGATGGAGCAATTTGACGAGGTGGCTCCTATGAATTGCCCCAAAAAAGATCCAGTAGCCGTAGTAACACCCGATGGTAAAAAAATTCTAGTTTTCTTGAGAAGCATATACCCTCAGCCCCCCTTTTCCTTGTGCTTTTGAGTTGTATGATCCGTCGGAAAACACTTGGGAAGTACTGGAACCGCCTAATTTTGGGAGGGGCGTGAAATATATCTATATCAACGCATATACTTATGCAAACCAGTATATGTTTTTGCTAGAAACGGATCATGGAGTGTTCTTTCTGGATATTAATAGTAAGCCAAGAATCCTTGGCCAGGACAGTGCTGCTCATTGGGAAAGGAGGAACACTGGGCATTTGATAATTCCAATTGGTGGTGGTGAGATTGTTTTAACTCCGGGGGCGGTGGTTGAAGTTGCAACTGGCGTTTTGCATGAGTTTAAGACGTCGTATCTTCCTGATCAGGATCGTTTTATAGCTTGGGGAGATCAGCATGAACCTCCATCTTCAATCACCTTGTTGGATAGAAAAAGCTTGCTATACATTGCTTTCCCAGGCACAAATCTGTGGTGCTTATAATCGTCGTATGTTCCTATTGATTGATGTTTGCCGCACTGATCTTAAGAACGTATCACCCACCACTGTTGTCGGGAATCTCAAATATATCATAAATCGCACCGATGCTTTATTTTATCTCAGTATGTATGTCTTTTGACTCTGTCTTTCTTTTCTTTTGGAGTAGTGTTGTTCTCACTCAAATTACTTGGAGTTTTATGGCAATATAAATCAATGTTATTTCTCTTCTTTATTTAGTTATTGTTGATTTATTTAATCATGCAGTTGTGATCCTTATCCAAAATAACTAGTTGCTGCGATTACCATGAAACCAATTAACAAAAGGATCGATGTTACATTTGATGGATCAGAGTTGTTACATGTGGTATTTTAGTTTTAAGTTGCAGTTGATTTCTTGATCCGTACTGCTATTGTTTTAAAAAAAACTCAAAACATAAAAAGTATGATCGATGTGATTCTGTTTCCAAGCCTTGAATCTATATATGTTGCAGCAGCATTTGTTCACATTAATTTGAGATTTTATTCTTTGGAAATTATTAAGTAGCAGGTTATTATGTCTTCTGATCAGTACTGACACTTGAAAATTGAGAATACAGATATTTAATACATACTCTACAAATTAAAAATTCTCTCACAATACCTTAACACACGAGATGCATCATGCATTTACGAATTTGTACAATCGTGGCCAAGTTTATATGAGAAATTTCTTTTAGTCTTGGAAGTGATAGTTTTAGGACCGTTTTGAAAATGAACAATTAGAGTTGTTATTTGAGTTAGTTGAATTTCGAACTCGAATTATCTCGATTACATTAATGAGTTGAAATTAGAGTTCAACTCAACTCACAAATGAGTCTAATGGAATTACAAGAAAGTTCTTGATTATCGAGCCTAATTAGTCGAGCTCAAGTAGGCTCGTTAGTAAATCGAGTATTTTGCGAGCTCGACTCATTTATTAATATAAGCGAGCCGAGCTCGAGCCTTAATGAGTGAGTTGAGTCGATCCCAACTCTCGAGTTGCTCGTTTCGTTTAACAACTCTATTTACTGTTAGGGATGGAACCAAAACCACAATTTTTTTAATCCAAAATTTTAGCGGTGCTAATTTGCATCTAGAGCCGGAAGGATGCATCTAGCTAGCATGATGGATTCAGTAAATGTGGACAATGGTGAATCTAACAAAGGTTTGGAGATTTGTAGATTCAAGTTTGTAGATTTGAAGATTTGAAGGTGGAGATTTGAAGATTTGAAGATGCGAATGAATTCTTTTAATTCTTTTAAAGATTTAAAGGTGTTCTTGATGAACAATGAGTGTTTATTAAGATTTTTTGGTGACTTTTTGGTCGAAAAACCCTTCTTCTAGCGCCAATTGTTGATAACTAAAGTGAAAGTTGGATTGCTTGAACTGATATACTAAAGTTGATGGAGATGGGTATCTTGCCCTTAGAGTTCATCTCACTAGTCAAATGTTTGGATCCCATATTCGTATAAAATTGAAGTATAGCAGTAGGTGACATTAGACATATATGATACAATAAACCTTGTGCTTCATGCTTACTTATATCTTCAGTCTTAAGTCTAGCTAAAAAGTTAGTCAAATCAGGAGTTCTTTTACCACGGACCAGCCTTTCAATTAAAAGACGCAAATCGTCAAAATTCGTAGCTAGTTGCTGTCTACTCCCATGGTAAGGGGTTAGTCCCACACCAACAAACTTAATGCTATCATTCTTAAGATATAAATCTGTCTCGGTGAACTTATCAAGCTTGAACTCAAGTTTATGCATGGCCAATATATAATCTAAGATCTCCCAAACAGCTGCCTAAAACCACATAACTGAATCTACCATGGATCTTTTTAATGAGCTCACTGTTCCCCAGATACTTTTGCAAGGTCATGTCCGGTCTCTCGCATATGATATTAAATTTGTAAATAATCTGATTTGCATGATTCACTAGAAAGCAATTATAAAACGAATGACTGCAGTTTTCTATTACACGTATAGGTACATGTAACGTACCTATTACCATGACGCCTTCCATGTTATGCTCATACTTGTAGGTAACGAGTACTTCCCGATATGCTGGAGGTTGTAAGGAAGCTTGACCATGTTCAAGACTGATATTTTGTGGCAGTAGAAAGAATTGGTTAGATTGCTGAACAATAGTACTGGATGAAGGTCGAAAGCTAGGAGTAGTAGAGGACGTCAGCGGTTGGTTCTGTTGCTGAACAATAGCACTGGATGAAGGTCGAAAGCCAAGATGATCAGTAGAGGATGTCAGTGGTTGGTTTTGTTGCTGAACAATAGCCCTGGATGAAGGTTGAAAGCTAGGGGTAACCTGTGGAACATTAACTTGCTGATTATCCTGTGGATGTATAACCTGATGGACTTGGTGCCCATATGGGGGAAGAGCATCAGAACCCCGACTATCCATCCTTTCTGCAACATGAACATTGAATTTAGACCAAGCGTGCAAATGACCAATAAAACAAATGCATGTCAAATTACGTACAAGTGTAGTAATTGTAAATCAACATACTCTTCTCAAGCAAATCAACATACTCTTTTGCATGTCACTGGATATCTTCTAGCGCCAATTGTTGAAAATGGTTTTATCGGGTCGGATCAACGGATTTTAATGTGGCTATAACGTAAATGCAATTAATAACCTAGCAAACATAGTTAAGAACCTTTGAGTTCTTCCCTTGAATATCATTTTTTGTATTTATCATGAATGAGAGCAAAATTGTAGAGATCATTTACAATGGGGTGTGGTCATTTATTTATAGAGGATCGACCTTAAAGGCCAAAAACAATACCTACTCATCTTTTTTTTTTTTTTTTTTTTGACGGAACAGTACCTACTCATCTCAACCCTTTATTTTAGGGTTTTATTACAACTGTGGATCTAATGATTAAAATTAGATCTATTTTACATTAAAAGATTTTGTCTTGTCTCGTAAAGTTGATAATACTTTGACATCGACTCTTGATCTTGTTGAATCTGCGTATCTTTTGGTATCTATTCTAATCTCCTATCGGGTGGGGTCGATTCAAGCTTAGATGGACCCAAGTGTCGAATTATGGGCATATTAATATATAATTGTGCTACAACAACAAAAAAATCCTAAAACGTAATTATGTTCCACCTAAACGTTTTAATTATCTATCCAAGAGTTTGAGTCGGTCACATCAAAGTTAGGTTTTTATATATTACCCAACTAAACAAAGGGGATGAGGAGTGCTATTATTATGTTAAAGCCCCACCGTACTAGAAAATCGTGGAAGAGGTGTCAAACAAGGTCACCCATTCGAAAGAAGAATTTTGGTTTGTGAGTGGGGATTGACAAAGTCCGGTAAAACAAAAATAGCTTAATTTTATATTAACCATATTCTAAAAGATTGAATGACATACATATTAAAAAAAAAATTAATATTAGAGATTAAAAATTATTTTATTAATAAAACTATAAATAACTTTTTATAAAAATTTAAAATAAAATAATCACATGAGTAACCCAAGTCTCTAGATTGCAAAGGTGAGAGCATAACCATTCTTTTACAACTACTTATATTATCAACTTGAATTTTTCTATATAATAACAGTCGCCTATATGGTTTGAACTCAAATTTTTATAGTAAGAGGGAAGATTCCTTACCACTATAATACAACCTATTAAGTATTTTAAATTGAGACTTTTTAAACAATAAATTATGTTTAGCCATTTTAATTAGGTATATATATTTTAGTTAATTGTAAATTATATTTACAATTGATCAATGGAATGAAAAATAAAATTAATTAATTATCTAGTTTATTCAAGTATATAAGAAAATATTTTTTATTATTACTTATGTTTATAAATTGTATGTATAATATATTTAAAATTACTTTTATATTGTAATATTGTTATGTTTTACATGTAATACAATTACGTCTTGATTTGATAACCTTCATAACTTACCTTAATTTTTTCTATATTTAGATTGTAATATCATTATATATATATATATATATATAATACTGTTATATTTTTGCTTATAATGTTGTTTCAATTTCTTATTTGTAATTAAAGTAGAAGGCATTAATGATTGTTGATTATGAATTTTAATACTGTTTCAGCTATGCATTTAATAAACTTCGATTTTTTTATTTTTTCTTACTTTGGATGTAATATTTTATACTTTTACATGTAACACTGTTACGTTTTGCATGTAATACTGCTTTAATTTTACATGTATCATTCATAACTATAGATCGAAGCTAAATAAATAAGTAAAAAAATTATTTAATAAATATTCAATATGTTATAGGGGTGAGTCTACTTTTAAATTATTTTTGTGACAAGGATTCAACCTCAAAGAAGGACGGATTTTTTTAATGTTTTTGATTTACAGAAAAAAAAAACATAAAAAAATAGTTCAATTCAAAAGAAGGGTTGATTTTGTTTTTTATTTTTTAACTTTTAAATTACTTTTTGCGACTAGTGTTCAACTCCAGGATTGATTTTTAAAATCGAACCCATGATAAATAGTCTAAAGGAGAAGCTATCCACCATCAAGCTAGCTCATACTCCCGCCGTATAAAGGCTGTTATGATTCACGAATCTAAACAAAAAACATAATAAAAAATGATTAATCTTAATCATTCAATTTTTTTAATAATAAGTAGTATATGATTAATTTTATTTTAGTTTTAAATATTTATTTAATTTGATTCATTTAATTTACATATAATTTTATATTTTTTATTATTAAACTATAAATATTATTCTCTCTTTTTTTTTTTAAATGTCATTTTGAAAAGAAAAAAAAAAAAAAAAAAACATTGCGAGTAGTACAGATTTAAACAAGAAGCCTACAACGGTAAGGTCCCGTACATGGAATAGTGTAATAGAATGGAGAATGGGACCCAAAAATATGAATAAATTGTATTTAATTAAACCGCAATAATATTGCAAATAATGATGCAAAATGTCCCACCAATTTAATTACTCTTATTCTGACGGTAGTGCGTGTTTCATTTCCACATCTCTGCAATTCCATTGTTAGAACTTAGAAATCTTGCTAAGAATCAGATTAAGCAATACATTTCCTTATTACAAGATCTTCTTTGCAATTGCAGAATAAGATCATCCCAAAAAGAAAAAAAGGTGCAATCTTTGCATAAAAACTCAGTAAGAAAAACCCACATTTATGGTTAATAAAGCAAATTGCTTTTCAAAGCCAACAATAAAAGAAAGTTGGTCCATTGGTTTCTTGTGTCGAAACGTTAATTTGGCTTATCTTTCAGGTACCCTTTACTTTCTTTACTCTGTTTTTCATCTTGTTTTTTTCTTTGAAGATTGATTCTTGCTTTGATTGTGCTTGGTGATGTGAGAATTGAAGTGGGTTTTTCTTGTTATTGTTATTTTGTGCGTTTTGAGGTTATGGGGAATTGAAATTTGGTTAAAGATTGTAGCTTTACTGTTTTTTTTTTGGAGTTTTGTTTTGTACTTCTGTAGATCCATCTGGAAAATGGAATATTTCAGTGTGAAAATGATGTATGATTCTTGTTTGTATCCATGAATTTGTTGCTGGAAAACTCCAATTTGTGATTGTTGATGGAAACTATTTAGTGAATTATCTGATTTCGTTAATTTTTATTATGTGTTTCATCATTTTACTGTGTGGTTTATTTGATCCAATTGACTCCAAGCGTGACCTCCAATTATTGATGATTTTTTTTAAAAAAAAAATTCTTAGAGATTTTTCTCTCCTAGTTTTTGCCAGCTTTTCTGGAAATATCTCATTTTTGCTACCCCAAAATTAGTTTATTTCCAAGAATCTGTTATTTTAAAGGATGGATCAGAAATATCTTACTGAAAAGGGCTTTCTTTTGGGCTATTTTCTCAAATGATTTTTACCATCCCATCTCTAATATGCTGGTGAACGGATGGATGTACGTAAACTAAGATATACACTTAAATCTGTCGTTAAACACAAACATTTTGGTTATATGTGCGGCTAATTGGATACAATTTGACAATAAGTCATCAAATTAAAACGCGTGTATCATTTTTTTTGTTGCTAAACTTGATTAAATCTGTGTATCTCATATAGCCATTGAATGCGCATCATTGACGAATTTCACTAATAACCAAGAATCTGGATAAACTAAGATATGCGCTTAAAGTGTTGGTTAAACATACACATTTTGGTTATATGTGCTGCTGATTGGTACAATTTGACGATAAGTCATCAAATTAACACGTGTGGATCGTGTTTAATTTGTTGCTAAAACTAATTTAATTTCGCGTGTATGTATCTTTGATGAATTAGCATATCCCACACCCATTTAATGCATATTATCTTAATAAATTTTGATCAAGTGCTTACATATATATACATACACTGATACACATATCACTTGTAGCTGCTTTATGAGGATCTAGTTTCCACATGGATAAAGGATCGCCCGATTGTCCATACCCCGGATGTTTCTTCTGCGTAATGAAAGAAGGAAACCCCAGCAAACGTCGAGCAAGTTTACTCAAATTCTTCCGAGAACTTCCTTCACAAGACGACGATGGTCAAGTCCTCCCGATCAGTGGCCTTTGGAACACCGCCATGGCCCACCCAAACGACCCCGAGTTCATCGAGTTAGGAATTTTCGAATGCATGGCAGCCCTCATTTGGAAGGGCCTAAAGAACCGTCGTTGGCTCTCCCACGACCAAAACATATACATCCCTTACTATGCTGCGCACATAATCGGGTCCTACACTATGAATGTCGAAGAATTCGCTGACGTGGCAGTCCAATCGGGGGTAATCCCCCCCTTAGTCGAGCTCTTACGAGGGCGGTTAACTTGGGTCGAGCAAAGAGTGGCCGTACGAGCCCTAGGTCACTTAGCTACTTACGCCACCACGTTTCCTTCTGTATCAACCCACGGTGAGATATTAGAGCTCTCGATGCAATTGGCAACGAGCTCTTTAGAAATCGTGTACACTCATTTTTACCAGTACGTTGATCGGAGGCTTAGTTATCATTGTGATCTTCTGACACGTGGCATGGGTGGGGTCGAGATGGAGTCGAGAAAAGCGGAGGAATGGGCTAGTCAGTTGCAGTGTTGGTCACTTCAGCTCATCAATTGCTTCGCTTTTAAACCCGAGTTTTTACAGAATATATGTAAATCGGAGTTTCTAGGAAAGCTTCCGGGGATGTGGGGAGGCCTCGTTAATGAGAATTCGCCAGCTGGCATTGGATTGTTGCGAACTATTTGCCATCATAAACTCGGGAGAGGCCCCGTGGCGAGCTGCTCGGGGGTTATTGATTCGTTGTGTAATATAGCACGATCGTCTGACGATTGGCAATATATGGCGATTGATTGTCTTCTTTGGTTGCTCCAAGACCCTACTACTTGTCACAAGGTAATCCTTGTATTACTTCTACCGTACTTTTATAGTCAGGTTTTCGGTTATTAATTTCAAAAAAATTATAATTTCGGTACGGGTTCTGTTTTGACAATGTGAAAACCTATAAACCCGAATGAACCAAATTATTTATATATGGGAAAAAAATTCCTAATATAATTTTTTTCAAGTTAAAATGGTGACAAGTATTGTAATGTGAAAATAAATGTAGCTTCACCAGATCTTCTGCCCTCGTTTTCATTATTGTTATCGTTAGGGGTGTGCTTAATTCGGTCCGGTTAGAGGATTTGGCTATTAATTTCAATAGAATTTCCTGGGTTTTGGTTTTGATCGAATTTTACATATATAAGGAAAAAAAATCCTAATTTTGTTATTTTTAAATTAAAATGGTGGCAAGTGTTTGTAATGTGAAGTCAAATATAGCTTCACTCATATCTTCTGTCCTATATTCAGTCAATTGTTTTATGTCTTCTTTTTGTGTTTTCTTTAATTTTTTGGGAAATGATATAAAGATCTATTCATAATTTATATAATTCAGTTATTCGGTTGTAGTTCAGCTTCAGGTCAGTTTCAGTTTGGATTTTTTGAAAAATCATTTTGTTCGGTTTTTGTATTTCGGTTCAGTTCGTTGCAATCGTACCTATGAAAACATCGTGCTGATTTATTTATTTATGCAGGTTAGTGACAAAGTGTTGCCTACTCTAATCGACCTCGCAGAAATAACTGCATTAGGGGATCACAAGAAACTAGGGGACTCCATTGCTAATGTTCTTGAAGAATACATGCAATCATCCGGAACGGGTCGGAACTCAATCAGCAGCCGCGCAAAAGAAGAGATCAGCGAACTCCTCGCTTCTCGACAAAGGCTAAAATGGGAAAAGAACATGCCGAAAGAGGATCTCCACATCAAACACGCGGCCGCACTAGTTGTGAAACTCGAAGGCAATTCTCTGTTTTCGTCGGGTGATATTTCGAATGCCGCTTCGAAATACTCCGAAGCACTGGCGTTGTGCCCGATGAGGTCAAAGAAAGAACGGGTCGTGTTGTATAGTAATCGGGCCCAATGTCATCTTTTATTACAACAACCTTTGGATGCGATAAGTGATGCCACGCGTGCACTTTGTCTTCATGCTCCCGTTAATCGGCACGCGAGGAGCTTGTGGAGACGGGCCCAGGCGTACGACATGCTTGGATTGGCGAAGGAGAGTTTGTTAGACGCGATTTTGTTCATAAACGAGTTTTCACAGTCGGCGGACCCGGATTTGGCGTTGAGACAAAACAAAGTGCCCGATTATGCGGAGCGTTTGGTCAAGAAACAGATGCGGGCTGCTTGGTTGTTTAAAGAGGCGGCTAATAAGCACGGTGGTGTTCGGTGTGAAGGCGATGGGGACGTTTGTGGCCAAGAGAGCGACGATTCTGAATGGGAAACGGCTAGTGAAAGTGATATTGGAAAAGACGAATTGGGGGATGATGATGGTGATGAATTTGAGAGGAAAGATAGGCATGTTAAAGCTTCAACGAAAGGTACCTCCCTCAAAATCTCTATATTATTTTCCTGGAGAAAAACTTCTATGGTGAACTTGGTAATACTGTTTAGTATACGAAGTAATACTGTTTAGCTTACGAAGTATCACTACTGATTTTGAGAAGACTAGCATATAAAATCAAACATATTTTAAAATGTAATGTTAAAACATGATACTTGCATGCTAAAAGGTGATAGTTTGAAAAAGAAGTGTTCATGTGAACGTGATTTACAGGAGTATGAGATCCTAAGTTCGCCTATTATGTCTACAACGGAAATATTGGAGGGCTTATTTAGTATGATTCTGACTCGTTCATCTTATTTCGAACCAATTTAGGTGGAATTTTTCTGTAATTCATAATCTAACTCGAAAAGTCCCATGAATAATCGAAAGCCTTAAAGGCCAATAGAACCTAAAATTCCAGGAAACGATCTTATTTCTACCCATATGATGCATGTATATTAACATTTTACTGTCTCTTTAATGCATCTAGTGGAACTAGAGTTCATTTTTAACTAATTCAAAACGTTGAAACGATGCAGACGCGTAGCAAGACCTTTGAGGATGTAAGATAATTCATCGAATGGTAACGAGCATTTGCTTGTGCGTAAGCACAGAAGATGATCTTGAAACGTTCGTTCATAAAGATCGTGTAATTGGTGCCCTGACAGTGGACGATTGTTTGAGTACATTTTTTTTTTGGTGATTATTTTTCTGGTTTGTTGTTTGATTTGTGTGTTGCAGATTTAGTTAAGGAACTGGTTGTGTTTCATAGATTGGTGTCATCTGTTTAGCGTGTAAACTTTTTGTTATGATTTTTTTAGTTTATTCCTTTTGCTTTATTCCATAAATTGTGTACATACGTTTGAATCACTTGGAAAATTTGAAGATTACATTATTGCCTTTTGATTTTTGTTGCTCATTCACTATTATTATCTTTTAAAGGTGGCATTTTAAAGAAAAATATTGGTTATAATTTGCGGTGGCCTCTGAATTTGAAAAAAAAAGTAGGTTGTGCACCATATTTAAAACGTGCATGTATACTGTGTAACTTAAGTGTATATTTAAAACTTGCAACTTGTTTTTTTAAAACGTTCACAATATAAAATAAGTTGAACGTTTCAGTATAAATAAGTTAAATATTTTAAAAAAATAAATTGCACATTTAAAAACTGTACGTAGATTTTTCTTAAATATTTTTGGAGTAAGGTTGGCCCGCACACAGACCACAAATACCAACTTTAATTTTGTGTCATAAAAATAAAACAGCCACTGTTATAGACACCGCCCCTTTTAGTAAGTACATCTACCATTGAATTATTTTTTTAAAATAGTCAAATAAAAATACAAAAATACCCTTTCACTATTACAAGATTTGTAAGTACACCTCTTGAATCCACAAAAAACTCACGGTGAATTGTCGTTGCCGTCGTCTTCCTAACCAGAAAAGATTTCATGAGTATGGTGCAAATTTGTTCTGAAATCTAGTGTATAAGTAGGATAATGTGATAGCATAAACGTTTCACAAGTTTTTACTTTTATGTTTCGCGAACTTTAAAAATTCGAATCTGGTTCATTGAATTTCTTAAGGTATTTCGAAAAATATATTCGAACATGTTGTAAACATTCAAATTTGTTTTTTGAAATTTTGAATTTTTTTCATTTTTTTTTTCCGAATTGTCTAACATATTTCGGAAATATATTTCGAAATTCATATTTGGGAAAAAAAATTCGAAAAATGGTCATGTTTTCGGAAATTTTTTTTCGAAAAATGGTCATGGTTTCGGAAAAAAGTTTCGAAACTTAAAACTAGTTTCGAGAAACCAAGCTCGACATATCTCCAAAAACCCAGTTCGAACTCAAACTAAAAATACCAACATTTGTGTATGACTCAATCCCAGAATAAAAATTCATGTCCAAATCTTTGTTATTTTTGAAAAATCGAAAAAATTTACCTGTTGCCATGACGGAGAGCGGCGGCGACGAGTGGTGGTTGTGAGCGGTGGCGGTGAGTGGTGACTGTGACGGCGACGGCGGCGTGAGCTCTAGGGTTACAAACGGATTCTTCTTTTTTTGGGAAGAAAGGGGTGCACAAATTATTTTTTTAAAACTGAGTAAGGAAGGAATGGATATTATTGAAAATTTCGGGGGGATTGTACTAGTCCGAAACGTGGTGTACTAATCCAAGAGGTGTACTTACTAAAAGGGGCAGTGTCTATAACCGTGGCCATAAAAATATCAGAAGTGTCGAAACTTGAAATTCATCGTGCGGACTATTTTGAAAGCAGGCCTAAATGGGCCACCCAACTCGGAAGTGGGCTTTCACAGGCCTAGGTAGGCGCCAATCATTTTTTTACTCCATAATATTATTACTATTTCTGTATAATTTTGGAAGTTATATGTCCAATTTAAAAACACATGCACCCTTATTTGCGTTGGCTTTTTATTGTAAAACAGTGTGATGTCCCTCTGTCATGCCCCAATTTTGAATATAATAATTAATAAATTCCTTGAAAAGCACTTGAAGAGGAAAGGAAGTGAACTAAATTTTTACATATGAAAAACGACGTGGATTTATTTGATACTCCATCCGTCTCAATTATATAGGCTTGTTTTTCTTTTATGGGTGTCCCAAATATATAGGCTTGTTTCTAAATAGAGTAACTTTTTTTAATTAATTTACTAATATAACTCTATGCATTAATTATGTTAAAAACTATAACAATCATTAAATATGGGTATAATAGAAATTTGACTTGTTTAATTTACTTTTTCAATACAATTTATTAATCTGTGTGGAAAGTCAAACAAACCTATATATTTGGGTATTTGGGACGGAGGGAGTAATAGTTTATTTGATAAACAATGGAGAATTTTAAAGGTCAAATAGCATCTAAAAAAAATTAATTTAAAATATCAATCGCACCAAAAAGTAACCAACTCATGAAAAATTCATTACTCTAAGAGTCTAATAAAGAAATAAAATTGATTCATTATTAAATAATAAATAACACCATATTCAAAAAAGATAATCTAAGAGATAATTTTCTTGTATTATCAATTTATCATCATAGTGTAAAAGGAGGTGATATTATTTGCTTTTTACCCTCTCAAATATTCAAGCAAGATTAGGCACAGAGGGGTGGCATACCGTACCGTACTGTATCGGTCATACTGTATACCGTACCGTAATTTACGGTATGTAAAAATTCATACCATACCGTACCGAAAATTACGGTATACCGATTTCGGTATGTTAAAATCACATACCGTACCGAAATTTTCGGTACATACCGAATTAACGGTATACCGTTTCATACCGAATTAACGATATACTATTCATACCTTGATTATTTATTTAAAAAACCTATATTTTATGAATAATAATCTCTTAACAACATATATCTCCCTTAAAGACTGATTTTTTAACTATGGGAACACTCAAAAAAATTCTACGAATTCCAATTTTCAACTTGAATCAGGAAACCTACAGAGACAACTCAAAATAAAAGGATAAATTTCTATATTTTCAATGTACGATATTGACACGTGTTTTGTAACACACTAACCTCTCAAGTATAAGAGGGTCGTTTCGTGCCCGGTTAAATATCGATCCACGGGACTAGGATGGTGGATATAGCCCAATTGCTATGTGTTGTCGCATGATTATAGTGTTAAACAATTTGGAAACTTAAAACAAGCAATATCTAACAATCGAACAAAGATAAACAATAAACGAGCAAGCTAAGAGAAAGCAATTAAATAGCAAACGAGTTTGTTCACTAGCGAGAGAATATGTGCTCGGGTGTTTTTCCTTGTGAGACGATTGTCAAAAGATCAATTATGGTGTTTACCTCTATTTTCGGTTATTCCATAAGGGCGATCACTAAACATATACCATTCCCGTACTTGGTAAGCCTAGGGTACGATATCGGTTGAAATCCTAGGATCGAGAGGTGAATCTCCCTTTGCTAACCCGGGTAATTGCACGGATATAGTCCTCTAATTAGCTAACTACTCCGTCATCGTGTGTTCCCACTTGTAGACTAAGGTTGATGCTCCGATGTGCTCTTCACTACCCACCCAAGGTTTTAACTCAAGAAGATAATGTAGATTAGGGGGGTTCTAAAGTATCTACCCAACTCTCGTTGTGATAGGACTTAATCGACTCCAATTCGGATGAATTAAACCAATACTCATATGCCTAAACCCGTCTACCCAACTCTCGTTGAAATAAACTAGCAAAAACACACAAGCTAATAGCAAAACCACCAAAATAGAACAAGTAAATTCCTCTAATCTAAAGGAACACCATTAATAGAGATAAACATTCATAATCAAGCAATTTAAACAATCATTACCACAATTCCAAACACCCAAACACAAGTGACCTTAACCCATGGTGCTATAAGCAATTCACATGGCTAATATGCAAATAAACAAGAAATCCATATGAAAATAAGCAATAAACAACAAGTAAAAACCAATAAACACCTTACTCTTAAGATTCAAGCTTCAAACCATACAAAATCCATCAATACTCCAAGATAACTTGCTTAAAATTGAAATTGCAACTATATCTATGCTATGCTATGTCTATCTAAGCTATCTATGGAAGCAAAATTGAAAAACATGTAAAAGTATTAGTTGCAGCTCTCCAAAGTATTACTTGCTCTATCCCCTATCTCTCTCCCAGCTGCTGAATGATAAAAAAAATGAACTCAGGGCTTTTTATATGGTTTTGAATCCTCTGGCACGTGTCCCTAGGTCAGAAATGGGGACCTCAGATATTTTGGCTTGCTCGACTCGAGCAAGTGTAAAAGCGCGCACACGTTTTCTTTTCTTCAGGCTGCTCGATTCGAGCAGCGTTGCTCGACCAAAATTGGGTCGAGCAACTCAAAATTTCGGAAATCACCTCCCTTGCTCGACCAAAGGGAGGTCGAGCAAGGTTGCTCGACTCGAGCACCAGGTCGTGCAACACTGCACTGGTCGTGCACGACCACTTGTTCGGCTCGTTTTCTTCATAACTTGAGCTCCCGAACTCCGATTGACTTGATTCTCTTTGGGTTGCGACCCTCATTTCAAGCTCTTTCACATGGTTTAACTCTCTTCTCCTAAATCCTTCTATATCAGAGCAGTTTATTTAATCAATTCTAGCTTGTTTCCACTCGTTTCCTACACAATGAACCAAACATGCCCTTTCTCCACATTTAGACACAATTAAGCGAAATTAGTGCAATAAAATCGCGAAATGCTATCAAAATAAGCTCAAAATCACATAAATACAATCAATGACGACCCCTAATCAACCCCCCCAAACTTAAAGCGTTTCTTGTCCCCAAGCAACAAAAGAATATAGAACAAGGGGGAGGAATTGTGAAGTATGCAATGTATGGACACCAAGACTCATGCAATGGACTTCAAGGCTCATATCAAATGAACAAGGAATCACAAGTGAAATCTCATACCACAATCAAACATGCAATGATCAAGATAAGACAAGTTTAAGTGCACTATCCCCACTCTTTTATGGAAGTATATCACTCAAAGCTCACTTTTTCAAAGGACGTGTTTACACTCTTTCAATCAATTCACTCCATGCACATCCATAGGCTTGCCCCTTATCTCAATTCTCCACCAACTCTTTTGGTAGGTAATCAAATCAAGGAGGTCTTTCACAAGGTGGTAATGTAGGCTCTTTGGACAAAGGTGAGGTAAAATTTGGGACAAAGTGACTCAATTCCTTGTAGAGCAACAAATGTTGGTAAATCAATCAAGAAGTTTAAGAACACAAACTCACACTCATTTCTCTTTCTTTTCTCATTTCAAGCTCACAAGTACCAAATTCACCTTTTCTTTCTTTTCTTTTTCTCTTGAAGCCATTTTTCTTTTTTTTAAGCTCATTTGAAACCTTGTTTTCTTCCCTTTTTTTATTTTTTAAGGTTCCTTCTTTCATTTTTTTAGAGCTCTTTTTCTAGCCTTGTTTTTCTTTTTCACATATTTTTTTCTCAAGGCTTATTTTCTTTCTTTCCTCATCCTTGTTCAACCTCTTTTTGCATTTTTCTCAACTTTCTCACATTGACAACTCAAAATCCACTCCTTTAAATTTTAACCTTCCATTATTTACCAACCATGAAGCTCTACAAATCAATAGGGATCAAAATGGGGCTCAAGAAAGAAATGGTAAAAATGGCTAATTCAATGTAGCTTGCCAACAAAAATAGGCTTAAAGGCTCAAAGAGGCTTACTACGGATTGACTTCATTAGGTGAGATTTATTTGGCCAAGTGACTCATTCAACCAAAAATGGCCTCCAATCATCTTTAACATCTTTCCAAAAATATGATCTCAAACAAGACATCATGCATTTTGTGAATGATCCACTCAAGAAAGAAATTAAATCACAATATGAATGATTCAAATGGCTCAAGTCTCTCAAGATTTGCATTAGGGAATAGTCACACCATCCCTAGTCTATCAATTTCAAAGCATGTAATCAAGTAGTGCAATCCTCCAACAAGTAACCACCTCATCACATCAAACACTACCAATCATCCAAGCAAAAGTCTCAACATCACATACAAAAGCATCCACCACAATCCAATACCCAAGGAGAAAATATACCACCAAATCATCCAAGAATAAAGCACAAGAGCAAACCACCAAAAACAACATGAAGCATAAGTGCATTGGTGCAAGTGAATTTGTGACAACGAACACCCCCCAAAAAAAAAAAAAACTTTTTTGCTATGCAATTAAAAGTTTGAAAAAAAATAGTGAAACAAAGAATATGCACCAAGCACCATGACCATTAAGCTCTAAGTTAACCACATTTCAACAAATAAGCTCATCTACATTCATCTTCAACTAGCAAGTATACCAACAAACAAGATCCCAACACGGCAAAATTCATATACAAGTATTTTCACTATTAAGCTAAAAAACATGCCACACGGTGAACATCACCAAAATCAAAACGGGGGTGTGCCGGTGCAACAAAAACGCATAAGAAAATGCACACCCCCCCAAACTTAGACTTTGCAAAGCAAATCTAAGTTTGGGGAAAATGCTCGTACCTAAAGTGCCCTTCGAGTACACATCTTCCTTTAAAGCTCGATAATCCACCAAGCCTCGAACACACGACCCCATCACCTACAAAAAACAACACTATACAAAACACTATCAAACGAACACACGAACACATAAAAGCAGTAAAAATGGGTTGCCTCCCATTGAGCGCTAGGTTTAACGTCCTTTGCCGGACGGAGCTTAAAGTCGCTCAACTCTATTCAAGAAAATCGACACCAATGATCCCAACTTGGGATGTGGAAAGGTAATGCTTGACCTGGTGACCATTGACCATGAAGTGGTCACCATTTTCATTCTTCAACTCCATATATCCACTTGGAAACACTTTGGCAACCTCAAACGACCCACTCCAACGAGATTTCAACTTTCCGGGAAAGAGTTTCAACCGGGAGTTGAACAATAGTACCTTTTCTCCAACTTTGAACTCCTTCTTTTTGATCATTTGGTTGTGCCAACACTTAGTATTTTCCTTGAAAATTCGGGAGCTCTCATAGGCATTCTCACGGAACTTTTCTAACTCATGGAGTTGAAGCAATCGATTCTCCCCCGCCTTATCTCCATCCATGTTCAATTGTTTGGTGGCCCAATAGGCTTTGTTCTCTAGTTCAACCGGGAGATGACACGATTTACCAAAGATAAGTTGGTACGCAGACATGTTCAATGGAGTTTTGTAAGTCGTTCGGTAGGTCCACAAGGCATCATCAAGGCGAATTGCCCAATCTTTCCGATTCGAGTTCACCGTCTTTTCCAAGATGTGCTTGATTTGACGATTTGAAACCTCCGCCAATCCATTTGTTTGTGGGTGATATGCGGTGGCGACCTTGTGCTTGACCCCATACTTCCCAAGCAACTTTTCCATGGCTCGATTGACAAAGTGGGTTCCCCCATCACTTATCAAGGCTCTTGGCGCTCCGAATCGGGTGAACACATTCTTCTTGAGGAATTGAATCACGGTTTTTGCATCATTGAGCTTGGTAGGAATTGCCTCAACCCATTTTGACACGTAATCCACCCCCACAAGGATATATTTGAATCCAAATGAAGGGGGAAACGGTCCCATGAAATCAATCCCCCAAATATAAAAAATCTCTACCTCCAAGAAAATGTTCAAATGCATTTCATCTCTCTTGGTGATGGTCCCCATCCTTTGACATCGATCACATCTTTGAACAAACTCTTGACTATCTTTGAAGGTCGTAGGCCAAAAGAAGCCCGATTGGAGAACTTTCATTCCCGTTTTTTATGCTCCGAAATGGCCTCCACATGGCAAAGAGTGACAATGGGTCAAGATCTTGCCAATCTCTTCTTTTGGAACACATCTTCTCATGATCGAGTCTTGACCTCTCTTGTATAACACCGGATCATCCCAAATGAAACTCTTCACATCTTTGAGAAATTTCTTTTTGGCATGTGAAGGGATTTCATTGGGAAGTTTTCCACAAGCCAAGTAGTTGGCAAAGTCGGCATACCATGGCTCTTGCACCTCAATTCTCATTACCGAAATCTTCTCAACTTCTTCAAAGAACTCCTCCAACTTTAAAAGCTTCTCATTCGGGAATTCATCCTTCACCTCGATTTCTTCTTCTACAAAGTCTTGGTCCCTCTCTAGCCTCGAAAGATGATCGGCTATCACATTTTCGGTCCCCTTCTTGTCCCAAATCTCTATATCAAACTCTTGAAGGAGAAGCACCCATCGGATCAACCTTGGCTTTGCATCTTTCTTTGCCATAAGGTACCGAATTGCCGCATGGTCCGTGTACACAATAGTTTTCCCCCCACAAGATAGGGGCGAAATTTATCAAACGCATAGACCAAGGCCAATAGTTCCTTCTCCGTTGTGGTGTAATTGGCTTGGGCGGGGTTGAAGGTTTTCGAAGCATAATAGATAGCTCTAAACTTTTTCTCCCGGACTTGCCCAAGTACCACCCCCATTGCATAATCGCTTGCATCGCACATGAGAACGAATGGTTCCTCCCAATTCGGAGTCACCAAAATCGGAGAGGCTATAAGTGCTTCCTTCAATGCTAAGAAAGCTTCAAGACAATCATTAGTGAACACAAATGGGACATCCTTTTCAAGTAGATGAGAGAGGGGCTTTGAGAGTTTGGAAAAATCTTTTATAAACTTTCTATAGAACCCCGCATGTCCCAAGAAGGAACGAATGCCTTTTTCATTAGAAGGTGGAGAAAATTTCTCAATTGCCACCACTTTTGCTCGATCTACTTGAAGTCCCTTTGAAGAAACATGGTGAACAAGTACTATCCCGTCCTTAACCATGAAATGATATTTTTCCCAATTAAGGACAAGGTTAGTCTCTTGGCACCTTGTTAGCACGAGTTCAAGGTTAAAGAGACACTTATCAAATGATTCACCAAACACAGAAAAATCATCCATAAATACTTCCATCACATTTTCAATCAAACCATAGAAGATCGACATCATGCATCTTTGGAACGTAGCCGGAGCATTGCACAACCCAAAAGGCATGCGTCTCCAAGCATACGCTCCATAGGAACAAGTGAATGTCGTCTTCTCTTGGTCCTCCGGTGCAATCATGATTTGATTATAACCGGAGTACCCATCAAGAAAGCAATAGAAATCGAAACCCCCAAGCCTATCTAGCATTTGATCCATGAAGGGAATGGGAAAGTGATCCTTGCATGTATCTTTGTTCAATTCCCTATAGTCTACACACACTCTCCACCCCGTAGCTACCCGTGTAGCTATCACCTCATCATTATCGGTTTTGATAACCGTCATTCTACCTTTCTTAGAAACCACGTGGAGTGGTGACACCCATGGACTATCCGAAATTGGGTAAATCATACCCGCATCAAGAAATTTGATGATCTCTTTCCTAATTACCTCTTATTTGATAGGGTTCACCCTCCGTTGGTGTTGGACAATTGGTTTACTACCCTCCTCTACTCTTATTCTATGCATGCATAAGGAGGGGTTAATCCCCTTGATATCCTCAATTGTCCACCCAATTGCAGACTTGTTCTTACGATGCACCCCCAACAATTTATCTAACTCACACGAATTGAGAAAGGAAGAAACGATTACCAAAATTTTTTCACCATCCTCAAGATAGGCATATGTGAGATGCTCGGGTAATGGTTTTAACCCGGTTTTCTTCTCCTCTTGCTTTTCCACTCCTTCAGTCGGTTCTCTTAATGGCAAGCTTGGGATCTTGTTCCTTCCCCACACTTCATTGACTTGATCCACTTCTAGCACATCTTTGCAATCATCCTCCTCAAATGAGCTTTCATCGTTCTCAAAGAGTGCATTGTAGTATCCATTGGCAAAGTAGGGGTCAAAGGATTTTTTAATTTCCGTTTGAACACTATTTTCAACGACATCAATCGTTTTGCACTCCTCCTTCTCAAGTGTATGCTTCATGGCTTTGTAGGAGTCAAACACGAGCCCTTCATCATCGAGCTTCAAGGTCACCTTGCCCGTATACATGTCCACCACCGCCCTTGCAGTAGCTAGAAACGGTCTACCCAAGATCAAGGGAATTTCAATATCATCTTCCATCTCTAGCACCACAAAGTCCGTCGGAAAGACGAATTTGTCAATTTTTACGAGCACATCTTCCACAATACCATCCGGGTAGGTGATGGAACGATCCGTCAATTGTAATGTCATGGACGTTGGTTGGAGCTCACCGATTTTCAAACGATCATAGATTGATCTTGGCATAAGATTGATGCTCGCCCCAACGTCACATAGAGCATTTCTCTTCTCCGTATTGCTTAGCTCACACATCAAAGTGATGCTCCCGGGATCTTTGACTTTCTTTGGAAGGTTCCTTTGTAGTAGAGCACTACACTCACTTGTTAGGCTTATCATCTCACCACCTTCCGTCTTCCTTCTCTTGGTGACCAACTCTGTAAGAAACTTTGCATAAGATGACATTTCCTCAATTGCCTCCAAGAAGGGCACGTTCAAGGTCACTTTCTTGAAAATTTCCAAGAATTTGGCGAACTTATCATCAAGCTTCTTTTTCATGAAATGTTGAGGAAAAGGTGGTGGAATGGGGGTTTTAGGAATTCCCCATCCATCACACTTAACCTTTTCATTTTTTTCCTTCAATTCTTTAGCCTTCTTCCATTTCGGAACCCTATTTTCTTCCACCCATTCTTCTTCAACACAAATATTTTCAACAACAATCTCCTCCTCCTTATCATCCTTTTCTCCTTTCTTTTTTTCCTCATCATCCTCCAAAGGCATGCTCGGCCCATCATACCTCATACCACTTCTCAACTCCACGACCTTACAATGTTCTCTAGGATTCACCTCCGTCGTGGAGGGAAACTTTCCTTTGTCCTTCCCTTGTCTTGAGGATGCCACTTGACCTAGTTGGAATTCCAAATTCTTCAATTGGCTAGAGAGAGATGTAATATCATTTGGAATATTTCCAAGATTCTTCAAGTCTTCTTCAATCTTATCAAACTGTTGATTCGACTTTTGAGTTTGTTGGTTTGAAAGATTGATGAAGGTGACCAAACTATCCTCCAAAGTAGGTCTTCCTTCATTGTTTGGGGCACGGGCTCCGGGATCAAATCCCGGTGGTAGAGTGAGGGCGGCCTTTGGGTTAGAGTATGAAAAGTTTTCATGTTTACAGAGGTTTTGGTTGTAGGAATTATTGTGTGGGAAGGATTGAGTGTTTTGATTTTGGTTTTGGCTAGATGGTTGATTTTGATTGCTTTGGCCTTGGAAGTTTGACAATGGATTGTTTTGGTTTGAGAAGTTTTGTGAATGGTTATTTTGGTAACGGTTTTGGTAGTTGGAGGATTGGTTTTGGAAGTTTTGGTTGGGATTTTGGTAGTGTGAAGGTTGGTTTTGGAAGTTTTGGTTGGGGTTTTGGTAGTAGTTATCTTGGAATTGTTGATTCCCTTGGTAGTTTCCTTGATCATTCCCCCTTCCCATGTAATTGGCTTCCTCAACTTGATTAGCATTCAATGACACCTCCATGTTCCCTCCCAATATTCCTCTCCTTTGGCTTTCCGCTAACGAATCAACCTTGTTCATTAAAACTCTCATTACTTCCGCCATCGTGTTGTTTGGATCACTATCCATTTGGGAGATCTTTTGGACATCGGACGGCCAAGTGAAGGTGTTGTTGGCAATTCGATCAATCAATGTCAACCCTTCCTTACCGGTCTTGTCAAAAATCAATCCACCGATGATGAATCGATAAACATCCTTCCCTCATAGTTCAAACTATAGTAGAAATAACTCACCACTTGATCGTTGACAAAATTGTGTTGTGGGCATCTCCTTAACATGACATTATATCTCTCCCTTCGTATAAGTTCTCCCCACCTCTTTGTCTAAATTGAGTGATCTCCTTCTTGCATTGAAGTGTCATTGTGGGTGGAAAGAACTTCATCAAGAACTTTTGGCATAGTATGTCCCACGAGCCAAGACTATCGGGGGGTAAAGAGATTATCCAATCTTTTGCCTTGTCCCTCAAGGTGAAGGTGAAGGTACGAGCTCTCCAAGCGTCATCCGTGACCCCATTGATCTTGACAGTGTCCGCATACTCTAAGAATTGAGCGATATGCCGATTTGGGTCCTCATTCTTCCTTCCACCAAATTGTTATTTTTGGAGCATTTGAATGAGGGCCGGCTTGATTTCAAAGTTATTCGCCGCAATCACCGGACGGGCTATGCCATCATAGTGCCTTTGCACTTGAGGGTTGAAGTATTCCTACATTGGACGATCTCCATTGTCACCCCTTTCAAATTCATCCGATTGTTTTGATTTTGATTTTGATTTTCTCCCATTGCTCTTCCTTGGGCAATTCTTCGATTTCGGTCTCGGTTTCTTCTCCTAGTCGTGGCTTCAATCTCAAAATCAATAGGAATTGGTTCAATCTCACTTGCTCTTGTGTTCATACACACCTAGAGAATCAATAAACACCACAAATCTCCAAGCCAACTATTAGCAATGTTAGTTACTCAAAAGAAAACGACACTAGTAATCACGTTCAACAACAAATAGTTATACTCAACACAACCTAGCAACGGCGCCAAAAACTTGACACGTGTTTTGCAATACACTAATCTCTCAAGTATAAGAGGGTCATTTTGTGCCCGGTTAAATATCGATCAACGGGACTAGGATGGTGGATATAGCCCAATTGGTATGTGTTGTCACATGATTATAGTGTTAAACAATTTGGAAACTTAAAACAAGCAATATCTAACAATCGAACAAAGATAAACAATAAACGAAAGGTGTTTACCTCTATTTCCGGTTATTCCATAAGGGCGATCACTAAACATATACCATTCCCGTACTTGGTAAGCCTAGGGTACGATATCGGTTGAAATCCTAGGATCGAGAGGTGAATCTCCCTTTGCTAATTCGGGTAATTGCACGGATATGATCCTCTAATTAGCTAACTACTCCGTCACAGTGTGTTCCCACTTGTAGACTAAGGTTGATGCTCCTATGTGCTCTTCACTACCCACCCAAGGTTTTAACTCAAGGAGATAATGTAGATTAAGGGGGTTCTAAAGTATCTACCCAACTCTCGTTGTGATAGGACTTAATCGACTCCAATTCGAATGAATTAAACCAATACCCATATGCCTAAACCCGTCTACCCAACTCTCGTTGAAATAAACTAGCAAAAACACACAAGCTAATAGCAAAATCACCAAAATAGAACAAGTAAATTCCCCTAATCTAAAGGAACATCATCAATAGAGATAAACATCCATAATCAAGCAATTTAAACAATCATCACCACAATTCCAAACACCCAAACACAAATGACCTTAGCTCATGGTGCTATAAGCAATTCCCATGGCTAATACGCAAATAAACAAGAAACTCATATGAAAATAAGCAATAAACAACAAGTAAAAACCAATAAACACCTTACTCTTAAGATTCAAGCTCCAAACCATACAAAATCCATCAATACTCCAAGATAACTTGCTTAAAACTGAAATTGCAACTATATCTATGCTATGATATATCTATCTAAGCTATCTATGGAAGCAAAATTGAAAAACATGTAAAAGTATTAGTTGCAGTTCTCCAAAGTATTACTTGCTCTATCCCCTATCTCTCTCCCAGCTGCTGAATGATAAAAAAAAACGAACTCAGGGCTTTTTATATGGTTTTGAATCCTATGGCACGTGTCCCTAGGTCAGAAATGGAGACCTCAGATATTTTGGCTTGCTCGACTCGAGCAAGTGTAAAAGCGCGCACACGTTTTCTTTTCTTCAGGCTGCTCGATTCGAGCAGTGTTGCTCGACCAAAATTGGGTCGAGCAACTCAAAATTTCAGAAATCACCTCCCTTGCTCGACCAAAGGGAGGTCGAGCAAGGTTGCTCGACTCGAGCACCAGGTCATGCAACACTGCACTGGTCGTGCACGACCACTTGTTCGGCTCGTTTTCTTCATAACTTGAGCTCCCGAACTCCGATTGGCTTGATTCTTTTTGCGTTGCGACCCTCATTTCAAGCTCTTTCACATGGTTCAACTCTCTTCTCCTACATCCTTCTAGATCAGAGCAGTTTATTTAATCAATTCTAGGTTGTTTCCACTCGTTTCCTACACAATGAACCAAACATGCTCTTTCTCCACATTTAGGCACAATTAAGTGAAATTAGTGCAATAAAATCGCGAAATGCTATCAAATTAAGCTCAAAATCACATAAATACAATCAATGACGACCCCTAATCAGATATATATCCAATGTATTAATTAAATTAAAAAAAATCAAATATATTATATATTTTTCTAAATATGGTACGGTATATATCCAATGTATTGGTATATCGAAAAATATTTCGGTATACCAATATACCGAAAAATATTTCGGTATACCGGTATATATTCGGTATATCGGTATACCATGACTATTGAAAATTTATACCGTTACTGTACCGAAATTTCTATACGGTACCATACCGTACCGAAAATTCCGGTAAATTCGGTATATTTCCGGTACGGTAAGTAGGTATACTGGTATTTTCGGTAAATTTTCCACCCCGTGCAGAACTACAAAATTCTATATACAGAAAAAAAGAAAAGAAAAAAGAAACACAATATAATTCTTCGAGTTCGAGATGATAAAAAAAAAATAAACAGTAGAAAAAAAACAGATAGTAGAGTAGTATTAATTTTGAGACAAGAGTACATAAACAAAGCACAATAAAAAAAAAAGACAAATGCAAAAAGGAAAGATCCAAATTAATTCGTAATTATCAATGAAAAAAAACACATATTTAATCTTGATTTCCAAGCAAAGTGAGGAGAAAAGCTTTGTAATCTCCGGAAGTGTCTTTTGCAACTGCATGATCAAGGCTTACGCTATTTCTCTTCTTGTAAATTTCTTTTATATCCATTAAGTCCTTTTCAGCTCGCGTCACGATCACGCGCGTCAATGAATCTTCATTAGTGCCTGCCTTATTCAAAGCTTCACGAATTACCTGCAACAAATTTATTTTCGTTATTCTATCATATTACTTGGGTCAAGTATTTTTGTAATCAAATGCTAAGTAATCATACTATTTTCATTTGATTTTCTTCTTTCAGTTAATACTTTCTTATTTCTATCTTGAGTAATATTTTGGCGTACCAATTGTACCATGCAATTTCACACTTTTAATTAATTTTTCATTTTATTTAAAAAAAGTCAAATATTTTTTCTTCAAAAAATTTATTTTCACCAAAAGAAGTGAATTAACATTCGTACTCAATTTTCAAGGCCGGTCAAGTGATTTTTTTTTATACAATGTAGATATATTCTCAATTGTTGAGTTTTGAAGTTTTTTTGAGTATAGTTCAATAAACACTGAAAATATTTTATTTTATTTAAAATTATTGATCTAATTTTTTTTCCTTCTTATATATAACATTAATTAATTAATTAATTACCTTCTCATAATACTTTTGATGATCAGTGATGCATCGAATAGCAGTACGTAGTGCACGCACATAGTCACTCGAGGCCTCCTCTCTCAAATGCTGCAAAATAAAAATTACACAACATATGAAATTTAAATAAAAAAAACTAACGTAGTAAAGACAATAGTCACGTGACACTTAAAAGTTAATATATTTTTTTACATGACAGTCCACTTGTGTAGGTCGCGGAAAAATTTAAAAAATCTTAATTTTGGAGTGTCATGTACGGTGCATATTGCTTATTCCGGCGAGATTTTAAAATTTTCGACTAAAAAAGACTAAAATTGACACATTCAGGACTAAAATTGAAAAAGTAAAAAATTATAAGACTAAAAATGAAATTTTCACGTTAATAATACAAACAATTCTAATGAATAAATCTAAATAAATTGAAGCATGAATTAATTAATCTTGTACATTGTACAAACCTTAGTGATTGAAGTTCCATGATCATCTTTATAGCGATTCAAAGTAGCAATGATTTGAGGTTTGGATCTTGTTGTTATGATTCTTATAACTTCTTCATCGTTAAAAACATTTCCTTTTATAGCATTGTGAAGACAATCTGCTTCAGAAATTGCTACTTTTGCATTAATCTCTTCACCTCTGTATCTATATACGCTCACCAACCCAACCAAAAGCTGCACAAATAAATACACATCAAAATATACAATAATATAAAAACACATGTCAAATAATACACGAATACTTATATGCAATATTTCTCTGTGCAATATCCTCTAAATATAGATAATAAATCTCGGGGTCAAATCGGGTCGAATCTGATTATTAGACAATATTAGTTAGAGTTGGTATAGTGTGAAACTTGTTTACCGTGAAACTGATTTTTTTTATACAGACAATACCCTTTAGTAATATAAGTCACACTCTTTAGTAATATAAGTCACACCCTTCAGTTATCATTACGACACTCTTTGCTATAATATAAGTCACACCCTTCATTTTTATGAATAATACTCTTTATAGTAAAAAGTCACACTCTTTAGTAATATAAGTCACACTCTCTAACCAGTTTTACCGTGAAACTTGTTCACACTATTAATATTAAACGGTGTCTACCTAATATTACTTTTAAGTAATGATACATTATGAGACATGTAATTGTTGGGTCATGGAGCCCGGTAGACTGCTTCACTTTTAATTTTAGCAGATTCGATCAGAATGAACTTTTAAGGTTTTGACTCAATTTCGCTTATAAATACTCATCTGATTCATTGTATTTGTCATAACTGAAAATATTAATTAATCTCTCGACTCTGTGTTATTTAATTTTGTTTCTTTTAATTTCTATATAATTACATTTAAAATTCTAATAGTAATATTATTACGTAATACTTATATAGGCAAACATGTAAAAATATTAAGCTAAACTAGTAATTGTCTCTATGACCGGATCCAAATCCACAAGATTTTTTATTTTTATTTACTTAATTTTAAAATAGTGGACAAGAGAGTGACTCCAATTAAATTAATAATAATATTATATAGTTGATGGAACTACAATAAATTTAATAAAAATAATAATATATACTAATACCTTGCGCAAATCGCCAGAGGAATGTTGAGCCAAGAATTCCTCGAGTGAGTGCTTGTATCGATTTTGGTAGGCACGTTTTATGCCTAAAAGTTCTTCAGGGGTAGAAACACATGCAATTTCTACAATGACTTGATAATCAACTTGGGGCTTTTTCGTAATTGCAACATGTAGCAGCACTGCATCACGCTCATCTGGGTCCAAAATCCATCGGTACACAGCTTTCTGCAATCAAAATATATGTAATTAGAATGGGATTTTATAATTTATATATAGTAGATCTATTTTGTCCCTTGATTTCTTATTAACATCAATTTTTTTAGATGAACCCATTTACTTTTTCATAATTACTTCGGTTTACAACATAATATTAAATCATACATATCAACTTTTTCATGATAAATTGAAAAGTAAAGAAAAAAACGAAATCATAATGATTATGGTTTATAATTGCCTCAAAATGTCCAACACAGTAATTGGAACCCTTTTAAAATCGTACGAAAGGTAAACATTTCAGCCTAGAAGATGTAATATAAATTTTGAGCATTCTAGAAGGAAAAAAAAAATATAGTTCACAATCGAATCTTATTTTTTTACCAAAAAGAGAAGCTTCATCAAATAAATTGGATTCAATTAAGATATATGTACGTGTATAAGTGTAGCATTTATTTACAACGTAACATATATAAAAGACATATAATAACCTCAACATCTCCAGAAAGCTCAGATTCGAGGCGTTTAATGATATCTTCCTGGTACAAGTCTTCATAGGTTTTTCTTATCAGCTTTCGTTGAGTTGCATTTCTCTTGCCTAATATTGAAATCACCGTCTTCTCATCCGTCCCCCATCCTATATTTTAATTTAAAAAAAGACAAGAAGAAAATAATTTAATTTTATAGAAGAGTAATTTGATGAAAATCTGCAGTAATTTGGAAAAAAATGACAATTTGCTCGGAGTTCATCCGTACAAAATTTGTATACAAGAGTTGGTTGGTTTTTAGTTCATATTAACAAATGATTCATTTTAGAGTATCATGAACTAAAAATATTTGAAATAATTTAATTTTAAATACTTAAATTTCAAAATTTAAAACACAAAAACAACCCTAAAATGAATCATTTGTTAATATGTAAATGACACAACAAATTTACCTTGAAAAGCCTTTCTAAGAGTTTCAGCATCTGCAACAGGAGAAGGGTGTTCAGGGCAAACAATGGTGGACATTGTTATTATTATTACTATCTTTCAGAAAAAAATGTTGATATTTTCTTGTTAAGTTTTGTGGCATTTATATAGTACCATCTCACTGTATTTAACTTGGAAGTAACGCCATTTTAGTTAATTTGACAATAAATTTTGGTGAACAGTTTTAAAATATCTTAAGTTTTGTCGGATTATAATTGATTCGTGGCTTTAAATTTTAGGTAAGTTGAGTTAATTGATATACTTAGATATTGGTGATATGTTTGTGATTTATTCAACAAACGTGACAAGTTTTTTTGAGAGGGAGTATTATACAAATAATTCTCAATATCTTGTAATCATCTTTACAATTTTATTTATTATTACTAGAAGGATATGTATTGGTATAATCCTGAATGACTTCTAACATTCTCACATTAGAGAGTCGGTGGGAAGAATAACATTTCGGACCAATTTATGCATAATTAATACCGTTTAATAAAAATAACTAAAATTATTTAATAAAAACAATTAATACTGATAATTTAATATTTTTTTAGTAAAATAATTAATATAAATACCATTTAAAAATAATTTTAAGTTGTATGGTAGTATGGTACGATTGATGCATAATACTAATATTTGTCTTTAATGAGATCCACCTCATATAGTCATATGTAATACTATCATTTATTACAAAAAATTGTCTAAACTTTTAGATGAAATTTACCAGGGTTGGCAGGGCCGGTGCGGTTACGACATATTTATTTAATTTGTAAGAAAATACAAAATCAACTTTCTTTAACAAATAAGTGTATTGGGTGCCAACCTATTTTCTATAAATGGTTCTTTTGTTTTCATTAAATAAAATTAAAGAAAAACTAAACCTTCTATAAACTTGAAACCGCCGTCCCAAACAGGCCCTGCTTTTGGTAGTATGAAAATAGTAAAATAATATATTAACCTCTTGTTTGATTGGAAAAATCTCTTCGATCATCATAGTTGAAATTCCTTTGGTCGTATGAATAAATCCTTGTAGTTAGGTAAAGAGGATCATGAGTTGTTTACCTAGACTACCTTTTGAATCGTACTAGATTTAGGGGCCCTCAGTTCAATTTTTTTCAATGGGATTCTGACCATTATTAATTGGTATTTAATGACAATAATAACAATACTTTGGTATATATCCATCCTTTAAACATTTTATAACTATGCAATATGTTATGAACTTGAATTCATTGTAACCTCTATTTTTAAATATCACTGTTTTGTATAAAAATTATTGATATTATATACAAAATTTATCATTGTACAAAATACTTTATTTTTCAAACAATGATAATTTATGTTCACAATAATAATAACAATTTTTATACACAATAGTGATAATATTCATATATAGACATGATCCACGTGTGTTACTCATATTTGCAAGCACTAGTGCAGCACCATGACACAATGTATATTAAAAAAAATTGAAATAAAGAGAGCACTATTATCTCCAATAATAAATAAAAAAACAAGAATAATATCTATTACTAGTGTGGGCATCAAACATAAGAAATGGATGACAAATGTGGGTTTGATGGCACAGGTGAACAAATTATGTGAGTTTACGCCATAGCCCGCCTTTGGAAGCTGACAGTGCCTTCACTTTGTGGAAGACAAAACCAGACTTGGGAGGATTTCTGTCGACCAAAGAGTTTTCGTATATTTCTTTGCACTCGTGAACAACCTGTTCGACAAATAACCATAATTCAGCTCAGCTTTGGTGCGACGACATAACAAAAGACAAAAACTTGTATGTTGCATACACCACATGCACTGTGCAAGTTTGCAACTCAAGTGTTTTTCAAATGGTATTAGTTGTTTTACTAAAAAGTATTAGTTATTTTCACTGAAAAGTATCAGTTGTGAACAATTGCATCGCTACTGGTGTACACGCCGATAAGATGCCAAAAATTTGACTTAGTAAGTAGAATAGCCATAACTAAAGCAAGAAAATATAAATGCGTGTATTTTACCTCTTTAGCATCTTTCCTTGGTATGCCTTCTCGTAAGCCCACCAACTTTTCAACCACTTCGGGCTGCATCCACAGAAGCATTAAGGTAATAATCGAGACAACGAGAAGTAACTCCATTTTGCAATCAGCTCCACATGAAGAAAATAAATTGAACCAAGCTAAAATAGAACTTACAGGACAGTCTGGTTGATGTTCGAGAATGTTCGTGTAAACAAGTGTGAAAGAGTCGGGGCTCTCAGCTGAAGTAAGCTCTCTCAAGTCACCAAGAACCCTTACTCTACTTTCAACTTTCTGTAACACAATATACATGCTATACAAGTTAAAAATGGAATCAATTCAAGAAAACTAGGCTCCAAAACATTTTATATTTATGAAAAATTTGAGTGGATAATGAGTTAAATCATGATTCACAAGATGTAATAGAGTGAGTGGTCCATGCATAAAAATGTGTTAAATTTATGCACCATAGCATCGAGGATCAGGTTAATGAGAGAGGGGTGAAGCTTACAGAAATACTAATATACTCCCGGAAAAAGTCTATAAGAACCTCTTCATCTAGTTTCATCCTTTCAATCGTCTCTTCTTTGATATAACTTTTCTGCAGAGAAGACAAGACAGAGTCAAGTTTAACTATAAAAAACACATTTTGAACAGTATATTATCTAAATGAAATTTATGAACTAATCCCATGATAATAACCTGGATAAGAAGATGGTCGACATAGACAACAATAGTTTCTTCAAGGCAGGCCTCGACAAATCGCCTGAATGATCTTTCTTCAATGTACCTTCACATGTATTGAGGAAAAAAAATAAAAGAATTACATCATCAGAAAAGATGAGAAGTGAACTTAATATTTACTAAGAATTTATTTGGGTGCTTTTTTCATGCAAACAGCTGGATTAACTTACATTTTGATGTCTGTAAAGTAATCACCAAATGTTGCAACTAGGTATTCGGTTACCTGCCCTTCCAACCAATCTGTATAAAAATGACAATCAAGACAACTGATTAAGGAATGAGTGTTACTGATATTTGATACATTTTCATAGAAAGAAAACTCAAAAAAGTCAACAGCACTAAAACTGGATACCTTTCTGATACAGCTTTATAAGTAACTCTTGAACTCCTGGATCTTCAAAAATTACACTGACGGTTTGATGAACAGCTTCCTAATGACAATTTAGAATCATCATCTAGTTATCTAGAAAGGTTCATTACAACATACGTGCAGTCGATATTGGAAATGTAATAATGTGCACTGGTAGTTGAAGTAAGTGACTATTGGAGAAGATAGTGATTGCCAAATAATATACTAAAAGAACAAGCATCATGAAGATTATCAGTGTTCAAACTTAGCTTCACAATCCGATACAGGAGTAAAAGAAAAGGATGATGGATGCATAAAGAGCTGAAATAAGTGGCCCAAAGTGTTGTATATAATTAGAGTACTATGTTGTGGTAATACATATTATCGTAAAAACAGAAGAATGTGGAAGTAGAAAAGAATGGGAAAAATACCTTCGCAACTTCCAGAAAGCCTTTGCAAGTGTCCTCAAAATTGACCTGTACAATTGATCAAGAAGCAATTTCAAGAAAGATTGACATTCTTTTCAGACATCAAGTCTAGGCATCAGATAACCACATCAAAGCTTCATTTTCCTAAACACTGTAAGAGTATGGTAGATAGTACAAGGTTCTCTAATAAATTGAAATGATTTGTCTTGAGAAAGAGAGATTAATGATTTTTGGTCTGTGGACAGATCAATATAGCAGGGGATGTTTATCAGGAAGTAGCTCTTTATTAGTGAAATTGAGTTTTACGAACTCATGGACACTGTAGAATGGTTAGTTGAATAACTTAATTATGCAGATACTATGGGAAACTCTAATATAACATAAGGGCAATAGACACCATGTATCCACCAAGAAAGTGTCAAATGACTTTAGAATGCTTGAATTATATATCCAAATTAAATAACAGATAAATATTATTTCAAACGTCACGACATAAGTAGACTTTGGGAGAGCTGAGATAAGTAAAATAATTTTTTTGAACATGAGCACCTGCTCTGCATAATTCTGTGGGAGGGCCTCGAGGGTGCTCGAACTCAGCTCCATGGCAAGATCATAGCAGCGAAGATTGTTATTAATCTGCAAGAA
Organism: Stenogyne calaminthoides; assembly: GCA_037126765.1. NCBI lineage: Eukaryota > Viridiplantae > Streptophyta > Magnoliopsida > Lamiales > Lamiaceae > Stenogyne > Stenogyne calaminthoides. The sequence goes on from JBBCBC010000029.1 coordinate 30,437,707, forward strand.
TGCAATTTATAAGCTTGATATAAATTAGAGATAATCATTTGGTTTATTCATCAAACATTATGCATAGGCATGATTTACATACCATTGCACATAACGCTTCTAGACCAATTTCAGAAGCAGGCTCTTCCAACCTCTGCCTTTCAGCTCCTTGAAAATCAATCATAACCTGAATTGAAAAGAAGAAAACTCTCAACAACTTTATATTCGCTGTATTCAATAGATTTCTTCCTATACGAATTATAATTGCTAATGTTTTGTTCTTGTGAACATCTTACGATTTCATAAGAGATACGATGACAAAAATAATTTTCTTCTTATCAAAAGAAGACCAGTTTTGGTCATGTATGTTTTTTTCTTTTTACAGTTTTGGTTCTTTTAGTGTCAATTTTGGTCCATTTTCTATGCCAAATTAAAGTCCTATTTGTGTTTACTTTTTCATTTTGGACCAAAATTGATACCAAAATGACCAAATTAAAAAAAGTAAGAAAATACAGGACTAAAATTGGGCAAGACCTAAGTTACAGGACAATTCTTGATATTAACTCTTCTTCCCAATTCAAGTGTGCACTCGGCAGAGTTAAATCAAGAATCGTCATGTAACTTAGTCATGCCCAATTTTAGTCCTGTATTTTATTACTTTTCAAAATTGGTCCTTTTGGTGTCATGGTCATGTATCTTTTTTCGATTTTGGTTCTTTTAGTGTCAATTTTGGTCCATTTTTGACTTTTTGTGTCCAATTAAAGTCCAGTACGTTTTTACTTTTTCAAATTTGGTCCTTTTATTGACACCAAATTGAAAAGTAACAAAATACAGAACTAAAATTGGCTCAAGTTACAGGACGATTTTTGATGTTAACTCTGCCGAGCGCACACTTAAGATGGGATTTTCCCCAATTCAAGTTAAGGCCCATGAGGCCAAAGTGTTGTGAAGATATCATAACTGCTACATATTTTTTTATTTATAAAATGATCATTTCATAATGTTAGCTTAACATAGGTGGGGCTGCGATTTAGTCTAAGTTGGAAACTAAAGATGAACCTACCTGAATGATGGCCAAAGCAATTCTGTATAACATGAGATCTGTGCTATTTTCTCGTACAGTTTGTACTTGCTCTCCAAGAATGCGAAACACATCAACAGCAGCTGGCGTGTAAAGCTTTCCGTCATCTGTCTTCTTGGGTGGGTGGACCTTATCGTTCTCAAGTATGTTCAAGTACCATTTCTACAGAACAGGAAGCCTTCAATTGATGGTGGTTCACTATGAATAGAAAGCAATAGAAATACTCCCTAGTCTAATTACCCTTGTTGTGGCTTGCATTCGTTCAACATAAGCATTCATAAGGGGGTCCATTGCACCACTCTCAGAACAAACTTGAGCTAGAGAGTCATCAACACCGAGTCCAATTAGATTATCTTGGTAATCAACTACCCATCCAGTTACCTAAAAATAGAAGCATAAGTTCACAATTAAAACAACTTCAAACTAACAAATGATAACAGAAGCAGTAAGTAGAACCACAACCAGAAATACAAATAATAAAATAAGTACATATAAAATCACATATTAATGAATAATTACAGTCATCTAACCAATCATTGTATCTATAAAAAACACAGGAAATTAAAAGGCAAGACATATATTGGAAAACTAGTTGTTATCTACTGGGAAGACATGCTTTTGGAACACAGTTGGATAACGGGAAAATGAAATGAAATTAACTTATAAAACAATGAATGTCTCTCCAAAAGTACAATACTACAGGCAAACTATCAGTATTTTCCCTAGTACATATATAATAAAACGCATTACTACATGTGTTTTCCCTCTCTATCTCTCTCTCTTTCTCTCTCATATATCTTAAGAATTCATTTCACGTGGAATATTATAGGATGTCTTTAGAAGATACAGATATCTCATATCTATTGGAGTAAACTACAAATAACAAGTTTTGAAGAAATGTAGTACCAAATAAATAATAAAAGGAAAAAAAAAATGTAAACTTTAAATGCTGTTGACTGCACAAAGGTTGAGACTTGCAAAGTTGCATAGAGATGCACAAGTGAAGCTGTGATGTAGTTAAGAAAGTCTGTATAAAAAAGTAATACATGATATGGTATTCACTTCAATATCAAGAGCTGCAGATTCATATAAAGTACCTTTAATATCTCTAAATTTGACAGATTATTAGCTCTGTCACTGAGTAGTCTCAACCACTGAATGAACCTCTCGGTGTAAAGATTTACCATGAGCTGAAATATTTCATATCTGGAGGGAAATCGAATCAAGAAATGACCTTTATCAGTTATTACAAAAAAAGACGGCCTAACAAATACCAGCAAGAGAGCAGATTGTCACATTAACAAACACAAATGCAAACCTTGGAGGAAAGCAAGGAGCAACATAGTCATATATATCTCCAAGTTCTTCACCAATCTGACATTGATTAAAAATGATCACCAAAACATTAGATAATTAAAAAAAAGAAGCTTGCATAACCCGATCAAGCAACTTATGCATCAGTAAGAGTACAAAGTCACAAAGATAGCATATAATCAATTATATAGTTCACTATAATTTGTAATGACTGGTTAAAATTTCAAAGAGTACATTTTAAAAGCTTGTACCCATGCTCTTTTCTCATAGTTTTGAATTGGGCTTGGCATAGTACGAACTACACTAGAGAATATAGAAGATTGATTCAATTATTTTAAACTAAATGATTTTGAGAAATACCAACAATAAACATGATATCTGACTGTTTTGTTACAGCAAATTAGAGTCTCAACTACACAACTCTTATATTTGTGACTATCACTTACAGAATGTAACAACCTTTATTAATTTCCAATAACTACCAGATATGCCATGGTAATACATAAATAAATACCTTTTTAGCCTCCTCTAAAGCTCCTTGTAGGTCATCAAATACAAGCTGAAAGACATCACTATCAGTAATGAGAACTGATTTTTAAAAAATTACATTCTATGTGTAGTGCAATATCAGTAGAATAAAACAGGAACCTCAGAGAGCAATTGGCTGAAACGTGACTCAACGGACTTCCTTATTTCCTCATAACATTTATCCTTATAGCCTTTACCTTCAACCTTCAACCTCTGCTGTGTAATATTTCTAGAAGATAACATTGTAATTGTTACTTTTGAAATTACAAAAAAGAACGAAAAAGGAGAAACTAATGTCAGCAAAATCATGGGGGAAAAAAATTCACAACATAAATATGCACAAACTGCTGGAATTTATTAATGAGGAAAGAGAAGTTGCATCAGTTAACGAGGTAAATACTTGTGATTTTTACGAGGATTTGTTATAGACTCCATTTCACCATCACCTTCAGCCTCAGCTGCTTCTGTAGCTAGTTGTTGATCCAGGGTTTCTTGCATTTCAACAACTCTTTTCATTTATGAGTGATGAAGAAAAAATGTATTAGTACCTAAAAGATCCCAGCGAAAGAACACTTATGACATTGTGTTCCATTTAGGTTGGACATACCTTAATGCACGAACTAGTGTTTGTGGGCTGCAAAAGGAAAATAACTGCAATGAATGAGCAGCACAAAGACATAAGCAAGATATCTTTCAGAAATTATGGATATTGAAATCAAATGCAAACATTGAAAGTTGATTAAAATCTTATGATAAAAGATGACACAGGACAAATGTGTTTCAGCTTAGCTATCAAATCCAAGTTACACATCTGAACCTTGTCTATTTACACATGTTCGATATTTATTAAGTAAAAAGACTTTTTGGTATATTAATGGCGATCTCAATTAAAAACTTCAAGAAGACAGCAATTCTTTTTTTTACTTTAAAGTCTCAAGCAGTAATAAGATCTGCAAACCGAGGTCTTTCTAAGGCATTTCTTCGTAAAATACAAGACAACACAGTATCACCGAAATCTGCTCAATCTGACACCAAATATAGGAATACTAAGTCAACATAACAAGAAAAGGGCATTACACCAAAAGCAAACCCACAACCAGCATACCTTTCTTTAGCAAGATTAAAGAAGTTGGAAATGTGACCCCATAATGCCTTCTCAAATGTCTCCCATGTGTGATCTATATCTTCAAAGTATTCCCTGTGCAACGTTGAAACTAGTCCATAATATAGAAGAAAAGTGCCCCGATTCAAAAAGTAATTAAACAATCTCATCAAAGCATTAAAGAGACTACATGAAATAATTGCTTCGTATACTTTTATCTTTGGAAAAGCCTAAATGATCCAATAACCATCTAAATCATTCTTTTTAGCCTAAGATAGAAAAACACTTCCAGATTAAGATTGAGTCACTCACATGATAATCCATGGACGTGCCAATCTGTCCTATAATACTAACCAGTCATCTTTAATGGTTGAAATTCCATCCAAATTAAATACCACAAAAAACCATTGCAATGAATGCAGGTAAACTTTCTGACCTCAATCGGCCAACCTCCTCTTCATGAGATGATGCGGCGGCTAATGCAAACCTCCGTTTCCCATCTAGTGCAGTTAACCTCTGCAGTTGTTTAACATATTAAATCAACTTTTGACATATGATCACTTAGTCAATAAAAATAATAAAGTCCATGTAATTGTCAACCTCATATGTGTTAATAAGCTCCCTATCATCGCTCAAAGAATCACGAGCTTCAGAAGCCTCAACAGAGATTGACATCATACCCTCCACGTCCTGCAATAAACAGACATTTTTATGGCATGCATAGCAAACAGATGAAATTCTAAAAAGAATGTCATATTCATTATAGTTAAAAGCACCAAGGACAGCCCAGTCATACACTCACCTTCAGAGTTGTGTTTAGGTTATTCCTGGCATTACTGAGGAGCTTTATTTGATCATGATTTTCGATCAATGTTTGGCATTCTTGACATAACCTGTTATTAGCGAAAGCATTAACAAGCCAAAGCATAACATGCAATCTTTAACCAAGGAATGAAGAAGAATTATTAAGTACAATACATGTTATACATACTTTTCAATGTCAACAAAATTTTCTCTGAGATGACTTATCGTTTTCTGAGACAAGGATAATGATTCAAGACCTTCTTGTGCCTGCTCAATCTGAATTTCAATTCAGAGAGAGAAGTTAGACACGACTAAAAATAGACTGATGTAATTAAGTTTCTGCAGACTCTACAATTGTATGTTTGTTTGGAAAGCTAAAATTGACGATAATAAATTTCCATAAATAGTAATTCAATTTGCAATGAGAATGTTTACAGGCTCAGTGTCCTTCTATACCTGTTCAGCAACCATTGTACTGAGTTGTGCATCATTTGCCTGGCATATAAAAATGTTCAACACAAAAGTTAAGGATTAATGTTTTTTTGTAAATTAAGCTAAAAACAATCAAAAGAAATATTAAGGTGAAGAAATAAAATCTCCAGACTGCCAAAACTAATTGAGGGAAGTTTAAGTATTGATTATTCAATCATAGCAAATTAGTAAGATAAGACCATCAAAACTAACAGAGGCACAATACATAAACTTTATAATGCAATGGAACCTCAGACACTGTTATCGAAAATAGAAGTGGCCGTAATATACAGAAGTAGTGCTACAAACATTAATGATGCTTTATTTCCAATAGCAATATTTTAATTGAGTTAAGGAACCAAATTGCAAGAGATGTTTTTAGTTTTGCGTGCAATCAAGAAGATCAGAATGAGACTGAACTAGAAAGAATGATCTAGGCCACATCATGCATAGAGATAAAGACAGTGGGCTGGGGACTGTACTTCCTAAATAGGTAACTTATGATTACATATTTATATTATAACAGACCAAATATATCTTATGATCAAGATTGGTTTCCAATTTTTCTAGTAGCTAAAAAACCAAAAGGAACATTAAATACTACTAATACACAATATGATATGCCTCACCAATAGATATGTAGAGAGTCCAGAATAACTATGGTCAAATTATTTAGATATAGAAAATAAATTTATCCTTTCCATTTTTTTACCAGTAGAAAAAAAACCACATTATTTGCATTGTTAAAAATGTTGTCCGATCCCCTCAAATTTAATCTCTCATCTTTCCCCTGATACATTATATTTACCAGTAATAAAAAAACTGAAACATGAAAACCCCAACTCAAAATTATCAGCTAAACTTTCATAGAACTAAAAAAACTATTAATATTAATATAACTGTTGACGCGCAATAAAATAATCAATTACTTTATCATCAATAATTCGATCGATGGACCTAGATGGCCCAGAAAGATCCGGCAACAAGGCAAAAGAATTTATCCAGGAAAAGACTCCAGTTCACCACCTCTCCTCACCGCCGCCTCCTTTAAATCGCCTTCCAAACACTTTCCTAGAATCCTCCGCCATCATCTTCTTCCAAATTCTATCATATCAGCTAAACTTTCAGATTAACCTGTTGAAATAATCAATTCTGATCGAAGCGATCGAATTCAGTAAAAATGTATAGCGGTTTCGAATGGATCGTGTTGGAGAAAAAGGAAAGACCCGTTAAAGACTTTGATTTTACTTGGACCAAATTCGGGTTGAATGTTAGAACCCGACTACATTTCGGGTTTGAGCATTTTTATGTGGGCTTTATTTTTCTGAGGATTTTTATGTGGGCTTTAGTTGGCCCAATAACAGTCTATTTCAGTTTATGGGCTGTTGAGTTTAGCCCCATGAAAATATTATAGGTAATTGAATCAGGCCTATATATGAACTTTATCACTATTATATACAAAAATTATCATGATTATCATTATTTATATAAAAATTATCAGGGTTATATACATATATTTTTACTATTTAAAAATATAAAATAATACTTCATTTGTCCTAATTTTGATTGTCCACTTTCCGTAAATAATCTTAATTTTGTTTGGTCATTTCCTAAAAAGGAAATAAAGCAACTTTTAATATTATTTAATATTATTATTTATCTCCACCAAACCCATTTTACACCATTTAATACTATTATTTCCCTTCATCAAACTCATTTTACTCATTTTATATCATTTAATATTATTATCTCTTACTTTTTTTTAATCTCTGTGTCTATAGTATCAAAATAATAAAAAATAGAACGAAGGGAGAATTAAACAATGATAATTTTTATACGTAATAGTGATATTAAAAAAATTGAGTTCACTATAAACCTAGGTTCAAACCTGTTTTTGTCAATATTCTATCGAGAAGTTAGAATCATATCACATGTGTCAATTATATAAAGAGGTAGTTTGAATGAAACAACAAAAAATAATAGTTTGATCCAATAAATCTAATATGTTCAATCCTAATATTTATGGACATTATCATTATGAAACTTGAACTCTAGTCATTTTTTCAATTTGTATTTAATAATAAAAAGAATTAATTTCCCTCCTTTTGAGAATTTTTATGAGATGTAAATTTTTTTAAAATACAGTTAAAAATAGGTTAAATAATCATTAAAAATACACAAAATTTAAAATTCAAAGATTAATCCTATCTAACGACCCCGAAGGCGTTCTTCGGCGGATATACACACTCTCTTCTTCAATGGCGGCTCAATCGCTGCCAGTATTTGCAATCACACCATCTTCTTCACCCACAAATCAAATTTCCAGAAAAGCCTCTGAGCAGTTGCTGAATTTCAGTTTACCTAATTCATTTCAGGGCACAAAGTTTTCGATTCAACCATCAAGCTTCAATCTGGTTGCCTCGAAACGACGTAGTTACGCTGTCGCGACCATCTCCTTCAGTCTCCCCACCACGTAATTTTCATTTCATTTTATGGAAAAAACATTTAATATTTTGTACCGAAAATGTTAATTTATTCGATTTTTGCAGAAGGACAGAGGGGGTTGCTGCTTCTGATAACAAGCCCAAGTAAGTCTCTGTGATTTCAATTATATGCATTATTGGGAATTTATGTGTGATTTATTTAAAAATGGCGTTTGTAGATGGTCTTCAAGGTCGATAAAATCGTTTGCAATGGGCGAATTGGAGGCGCGAAAGCTCAAATTTCCTAATACTGGGACTGAGGCTCTCCTTATGGGCATTTTGGTTGAAGGTCAGCTTATATTTGCATTGTGAAATCTTAATTTGATGTTTAATTCGGTTTGTAAACGCGTGCAATCGACTGGGTTCCTCTTATTAGTGATCTTTCAATTTGAAATAAAGTGACTTCTTGATTAATTATGGTTTAGGTTTCTCATTTTATGGTTGGAAGTTTCTGTTTTCATTTTGAAGATAACCTGCTAACTATTGCAGATATATATAGACAGGAATAGTGATGTGTCTATAAGTGCATTTATCGATTGAGTTCCCCGTGTACTCTTAAGACTCGTTAAGTTTGAATCGTAACGACTTCTTGGTTAGTTATAGGTTATGAATCTCTGATGTTAATCTTGCAGGAACCAGTTTGGCAGCTAAGTATTTGAGGGAAAACGGTATTACACTATTTAAGGTTCGAGAAGAAATTGTAAAGTTGCTAGGTAAATCGGACATGTACTTTTTCAGTCCCGAGCACCCTCCGTTGACTGAACCAGCTCAAAAGGCTCTTGACTGGGCAGTTGAAGAGAAGCTCAAGTTTGGTAATTCCATTATCTTTAACACAATGCAAATACTTTCTATTCCTTATGAAGTTTACCTTTCTGATTATTGGACTTCTATGATATTCATTTCTCATCATTCGTCAATTTAATTGGAAATCTAAGCATTTGTTTTTTCAAATCAGTTTTTGCTGAATTTACATACAATTACTTTGGTAGTAGGAATAAGACTAGCAGATATTAACATTCACATTTACTTCTATAGTTTTATCTTGTTGAATAAAATAACATTGATAATCTTTTTTTTTTACTAGAGGCATTTCACAAATGTCACATGACATTATTTCCTTAACAAATGGTACAATACTTGTAGTGGAATTTTTTATTTTTCTAAAAGAAAATTTTGAACTTCAAAATGGATTCTAGTGGAAGCTCATTTTAGATGGTAGGTTGATGGAATATGAACTACCCGCAAGCTTGCCATTGGTTTATTCATCTTTATCCCTTGAGGTCCAATTTGGATCTTCTTTCCTACTATGTCAATATATGTTAACACTTAACAGTTAACTGTAAATGTGAATGTAATGAGTAGTATTAATTAACACTGGCTGATAAGAACTTAAAAGCCTTTCCCTGTTTAGTCATCCGTGAGTCTTTTTTTTTCGTCTGCATCCACTTTAATTTTTTGGTAAATTTATCTAAAACCTTAGAAGCATTTTTTTGCAAAGGTTTTAAAGTTAGTTAATGTATTTAGCACTTTTATAAGTTATATTTTGTTTCAATTCATTTTCACTGCTTACGGCATGTAAGCAACTGTGATATTCTTGTTTATTACTAGGTATGTTTTCTCCACTCTATAACTCAACCAACATCCAAGGTGCCATGAACTAGATGTTCTTGTCATTGTCAAAGTATTGTTATGCATATTTGAAATTGAATAGTCTTATTTAATTTTGAAATCAAGTAACGGCATTCCTGGTCATATTTTCTTTCTAATCTTATTACTGTGGCAATGGATGTCTACCACTATTGCTTTGTGATGTTTGTGCATCTCCTGACTCATTGAGATATTATAGCTCCAAATATGTTTGGATATGAAAGGGTGCACCATATAGATCTATATGATGTGTTATAATTTTGAGGTGCCATTTAATTTACCATGAGTGTGTCTTGTCTTCATGTAAAAAAAAAAAAAAGAATACTATTCGAACTCGTAGCTGATAATTTACTCTTTTCTACGTAGATGACTGTCTGATAATTCAGTTTTTAGAATGACCAAAGTTGATGAAACCTGAATGGAGACAGTATCTTCTTACCCTCCTATTATAGTGAACTAATAAGAGGCTAGAAATGAGCATGTTTCAGTTGTGTTGAAAAATTAGTTAGTTATTCAAAAAATCTTGAAATTGGGAATTCTTCAGTCGTAAATTTCAAGGACTGATATCCAATTTTGCCAAAGTTACCTAAAACTGGATTCAGTGTAATACCATGTGAGCTTATTACAACAAATCCTCTATCCCTTTGATGTAGAAGAAGAAGATGGTCATCCAACTAAATATCTTCACATATATATAATTATAACTTGCTTTGGTCTAACTACGTGTTGTTGGTATTAAACAGTCCCTGAGCAATAAGCTTTTGGGCAACCAAGAATTGAAAAAAGTTGAGTGTTGATCTAGAAGTCATAGAAGACTGAATGCCGTGGAAATTTTTGGGTTTGATGAATTGAGTTAATTTTCTTTATAGACTATGTATTAAGATATTGTAGGTTTGCAGTCCAATTTTTTCAAGTTTTTGTTGCATTTCCCCATCCTTGACTATTAAGCCACTCTTATACGTACTAAAGCTTGATTCGGGAACCTTCTGACCTATCATTTGTTTCTATCTCAGATTCTAATGATTTGTTTGTTTGGGGAATACATGCATGTTTCTATAATAGTCAGAGGCTTGGTTTGGAATTATCACATGTTTATTAGTTCTGGTGTATTAGTTATTATAGAACGTTTTCGTTACCAGTTTATGCTATGTTGAAATACATCCTTCTTGTGATTGTTTGGTAATTAAACACTTAAACCACAAATCTTTCCCACATGGACTGGAAGTGACGTTCGTTTTGACTAATAATAAAATTGACTGAAATACTTGTGCTTTTATAAAAATTACAAATAAAATGTATCCTGCTCCAATATTGTCTATTCTAGGTAAGTGTATATTAAAGCGAAATTGTTAAATGCAGGTGAAAGCGGAGAAATAACCACCACACATTTACTTCTTGGAATTTGGGCACAAAAGGAAGCTGCTGGGTATAAGATAATGGCAGGATTTGGTTTTGACGATGAGAAGGCGAAAGAATTGGGCAAAACTGTAAGCTTTGATCGTATTTGAAATTAGTTTAGTTAATTTTATCTTGACTGAAGCATATCACATTACCTGGATGCAGATGGATAAGGAAATAAATTCGACCTTCAAGTGATGTCATCAATGGGTCCGAGGTAGTGTTTTGAAACACTAAACACTTCTTTTTGGGTGAAGCTGGGTCACACCCACTTCCAAAAAACGTGTTTCTGCATTGTTCACTTGTGATTCAAAACAGGGCCTGAGAATCTTGAAACATTCTTTAGTTACATTTGTAAGAGAACAGACGGTGAGTTTATCGGCCAAGTTTACATACCCCGTTCGCTTTCTATTAGACATTAGTTGGAAAAATACGATACTGGTTTAACTAAACTTGGATGAAATGCTAAAAGTTAAGCATTTCGGTTGAGCTGTTGTTATCATCGCCGTCGTTTTCCATTTTTTTTTTGTGCCACCCGCATTATTTCTCGATTGATAGGGGTGCAAGTAAATGAGTCGAGTCGAGTCGAGTCGAGCCGAGTAATGCTGAGCTCGAACTTGACTCTAGTAGAATACTCGAAACTCGATTTGAACACGGTTGAGCCAAAAAAATTAAGCTCGACTTGAATACTTGTATAATTTTATAAAATATATTATTAAAATATAAGTATATATATTTAGTAAACTGTGCAAGTTTGATTAGCCTCACGAACCTCTTGAGTTGAGTATTTTTGTAAGCTCGAACTTAATTGATATTTATTCGAATAGCTCGAACTCGACTCGACTTGATTATGCTCGAGTCGATTTTAATCTTTTTACGAGTCGAGCATCAGTAACTCGTGAGCCGGTTTGGCTCGCTTAAACCCCAAGGGTGAATTGCAAATTCACGAAGAAATTTAAATTCCTATCAATCTAAATTAAAAAATTCAGTAGATTTACATGAACTTTAATCCATTCACACTACTGCTCCAATCCTAAAGTAAACTACATATAATTATGTTAAACCTGTTATATTATACACAAACCAATATTTATACAGTGCTTCTATACCAACTAATGTTTTCCAGAGAAATATATTAAAACTTGCAAACTGGTACTTTTTAGGACAATAATTTTTACGGACTTAGAAATATAGGACAATATATTTTTAAAATTTGTAAATATATTTTAAAATTTGTAAATATATGGCAATATGTTTTAAAATCCTGTAAATGTTGGACAATCGAGTCCGAACAAACTCAAATCTCACGTGATATTTCAATTCGATTTGGATTTATTCGGGCTCAATTATCCTACATTTACATATTTTAAAATATATTATCCTATATTTACATATTTAAAACAATTTATCTTGTATTTTTAAATTCGTAAAATTATTGTCCTTAAAACATAAATTCTCCTGAACTACTGTCCTAAAAATTATTTTTTCCAACAACTAATATTATTTTAAAAATACACTTCGATCATGATGTATACAAGTTTTTTTCTTCAATATTATGTGGGTGGGACTAGACAAAATATACATATATATGTGGTTAATTGTTTGTTCTTGCTTAATTAGTATGAAACCAATTAATTAAATAACCATATATGTAAATCTAAAAGTCTAATTCGTGATAGCTAATCATCTTTAATTCATTAATGCAAATTCGGAGAATATCACGATTTTAGAAAGTTGAAAACGTAGTAACTCACTCGCACAAGAAATTGCAAGAAACACCAAAAGTGACAATGCAATAATTACTAATTTTACCTTTGATTAATTAACAATTACTACAAATTTATTAATTTACTGCGACACTTAAAAGCTGAATCCATAGTCAATCAAAATCTCCCCCAAAAACATACTTTTCTTTTGCAGAAAGAAATACATAAATAAACACAAACGCAATATGTCAATTTTTCCCCCCTAAAAAGTCATCAATAATTTCAGATTATATGTAGCATTCATCATTTTTTTATCCTTATAAATAGAATCGAACTCTTTTTTACATTTCCTAACACTATATATATAAGTTCCATTTATATGCACTTCATAAGCAAATTTCTTATATTTCTCCATCACCATGTCTCTGAAAAATATATACATTTTATCTTTCTTAATTTTTGCAAACTCCCTCTGCCTTGAAGCTGATCACAACATTCGAAGATATCGGTTTGTAGTAAGTTCTAATAATTTTCTTTTATATATAAATTAATTTTGCTACTTTTTCTTCGAATTTGAATCATTTGGTTACACATATATGATATATGTTGACAATCATAATTAATTAAATTAATTATTTAGTCTTAAATTTGTGAGCAGGTTAAGGAAGCATCGTACAAGAGATTATGTGAAAGAAAAAATATTCTAACAGTAAATGGGAAATTTCCAGGGCCAACTATTAAAGTTGAAGCAGGAGAAACTATAATCGTTGATGTTTTCAACAGTGTAAAGTACAATATTACCCTTCATTGGTATGATACAATTCCAATATTTTTCGTTATGCATACTTTTTTTTAGCATGATAAGTGTAATTCGTATATTCTTAATTCTTAACACTCTTATTAATTTGTTTAAAATTGATTAATTTTTAGGCATGGAGTGAAACAACCAAGGAATCCATGGTCAGATGGCCCTGAATATGTCACTCAATGTCCAATCCAACCAGGTAATTAACTGGTCATTCTCTTTTACATGATCGTCTCACATAAAATTAATTTTTTATTTGAAAAAAAACGCGTAAAATCAAATAATTAAGGAGTTGGCCTTGTGTAAACTAGTTTTCCCATATACATATTTTTCAACTAATATTTCACGCAACTGAATTCATTTGTTATGAATTAATTCGACCTCACAAATTATATTTCCGAATTAACCGTCTCACACGAGGTTTTACCCTAGGCAATAAATTTAGCCAAAAGGTGATATTTTCAAAGGGAGGAAGGGACATTATGGTGGCATGCTCATAGCGATTGGTCACGTGCCACGGTCCATGGAGCCATCATCGTCTATCCACGACCCGGAAATTCGTACCCGTTTCCCAAATCCACTGCAGAAGTCCCAATCATTTTAGGTGATATATCGTTTTAATAATTCATTTTTTTAATTATTAAGTACTTTTTTGTGTATATACCTATATATATTATTGTGTATATACCTAAACATTTCTGAATTAATTAATTAATATACCTATATATTTTTTGTGTATTAGGGGAGTGGTCGAAAGAAGATATTATGAAAGTGTTTGAAGAATTTGTTGAATCTGGAGGACAACCAAGGGATTCCGATGCCTACACCATTAATGGCCAACCTGGAGACCTCTACCCGTGCTCAGGGCGGACACACACCTAGCCCAGGTAGGGCAAGTGCCCCACCTCAAATTTTATGAAATATCATATATATACTCTTATAGAAATTAAAATTTCAAAATTATTTTTTATGAAAATTAAACATACGATTGCTATTTCCCCAATTCCTAAAACAAACAAACCCTACTCTTAGGGGTGTGAATAGGTCAGACTACCCGATAGGGGCCTACGCCCCGACTTACTAAAGTTTGGCTCAGCTCGTTTAATAAATAAGTCAGACTCAGACATTTTTAAAAGACTATTACTTAGATTTGATTTTAATGTAGTAGTGATGATCTGACTAAAATTATTTTCATATGTTGTTATTGTATACCACTATTTACTCATAACTATTGAATTCATATGATTATCGCATTCATATGATATGTATCATCATTTGCAAAGTTACAATTAATAATTTCTTTATATTTAAAACTATTAAAAATATTTTTACACTTATATAATAAGGCACACTTGCATGAGACAGTTTCACGGTGAGACGGACATAATTTGAGCATTGACGCTTTAATAGTTTGGCAAGCATGGAGATGTTTTGTGCTAGGTTGTAGCTCATCTCATGAATGAGACTGTCTCATATCAGTTTTTATTATATATAATATGCACGATAACAAATTTTTTTATATTTGTGTCCTGGCTGGATAAAATTTTTGCGTCCACCACTGCCCACAATGCCACGTATTTAAAACAATTTTTACCTACTTTTACATATTTCAAACATGATCTAACAATACTTAATTCCATGCAGATACATTCCACATGAAAGTATCACCCCACAAAACGTACCTCCTACGACTAGTCAACGCGGACATGAACGAAATCCTCTTTTCCGGAGTAACCAAACACAACCTAACCGTCGTAGGCACCGACGGATGCTACACAAAGCCCTTATCCCGTCCCTATATCGTTATCAGTCCCGGCCAAACGACGGATTGCCTATTAACCGCCGACCAATCCCCCGGTCAATACTACATGGCCGCCAGCCACTACGTCAACGGCGCCGGCGTTGACTTCAACAACTCCACCACCACCGCTATCGTCCGCTACGGGGCCCACAATGCCACGTCACCGCCCTCCGATCTTCCGGATTTCCCGCCCTACAACGATACCGTTTTGGCCCTCGACTTCACGCACAGCCTCCGAAGCCTCGCCTCCGGGTCCCACCCGGCCTCCGTCCCGACCAAAATTCATAAAAGAATTATTTCAACCGTGTCGGTCAACGCTTCGCCCTGTAATACAACAGACATGCGCGGGCCCCAACAGCACGTGCCTGTCTGCCAGCATGAACAATATAAGTTTCGTGAACCCTAGAATCTACGTTTTGGAGGCGTATTTTTACCAAATTTCGGGGCAGTTTGGGAAGAAATTCCCCGATTCGCCGCCTTTTGTGTTCAATTACACGGCGGAGTTTCTGCGGTTCGAGCTGGGGGTGCCGCGGCGGGGGACGGAGGGGAGGGTGATAAGGTACAACTCGAATGTGGAGGTGGTGTACCAAGGTACAAACCTTGTAGCGGGGATTGATCATCCCATGCATTTGCATGGGTTCACGTTCTACGTCGTTGGATGGGGGTTTGGGAATTTTGATGAACGGACGGATCCTTTGAGATATAATCTTGTTGATCCTCAGAAACGGAACACCGTCATTGTTCCGAGGAAAGGGTGGACGGCGATCCAGTTCAAAGCCGATAATCCTGGTAAGTTCACTCTGTTCAAGGACGAATCTAAAATTTTACTTGATCAGGTCAGTGTTCTTTAGGGTTGATATCAAGAATCGTCCTAGTAACTTAGATTGTATCTAATTTTAGTCCAATATATTTTGTTACATTTTCAATTTTGGTCCTTTAGTCCTGGTCCATTTGGGCTAAAATTTTAAAATATATATATATATAGGACTAATATTGTACACAAAAAGGACCAAATTGAAAAATTTAGAATGTATAGGACCAAAATTATAACCAAAAGGACCTGACGTATTGACGCCAGAAGGACCAAAATTGACAATATAACAAAATACATAACTAAAGTTGAACACGGCCTAAATAACATGATGATTAGGTATTAACTTATATTATATATATATATATAATGATACCATCAAAATGGATGAACGCTTATAAAAAAAAAAATTAATTCCTAAATTGGTGACTGTTTTTGTTCAATTTTATTACATGATGAATTTCTTTTAAATAATTATAAGATGAATAATTATTACAGGGGTGTGGTTTCTGCACTGCCATTTCGAGCGTCATCTAACATGGGGGATGGATACAGTGTTGATTGTAAAAAGTGGGAAAGGCCAAACAGAACGTGTGCTTACACCTCCACCTGATATGCCACCATGCTAATATATACATGCATGCATCTTAAATAAGTCTCAAAAGACTACAATCAAGATATATATATATATATATATATATTAATTAGTATTGTGAAACTTGTTTTTTCATTAATTATTTCCGTTTCATTATTGTTTAATTTGATTGGATGCATGTATGCGGCATTTATGTGAAAATATTATGTTGGAGTTTATATATGAAAACTAACAAAAAAAAGGAAATGTCTGAGTTATGCTATTTAAGTACTTGTAGCATGCATCACTTTAATTATGATAATCTAATCACAATTATAAAAATTTGTGGGATTTGGGTGAGACGAAATATAATTTTGAGCATGAGTGTTTTAATACTATAAGAAAAATGAGTATTAATTTGTGTTAGATTATATCCCGACTCATGCACAAGACAGTTATATATAATTTTTTTATCAACATAAATTAAGTTTGACTCAAACCATTTTTGGTGATATAGTTCAACAAAGTACATTTTCCCCAAAAAAAAAATGGATTTCTGCGATACCCAACAAATCTTATATGGATCTTATATACGGACCCGGATCCTTTGCTATACTTTACGATCCATTTTTAATTATGAGTTGGTATGCTGTGAAACTTGTTTACCGTTAAATTGGTTTTTTTTTTAACAGTCATACTCGTTAGCAATATAAGTCACACCCTTTAATAATATAAGTCACACTCTTATGTTATCACTACGACACTCTTTGCTATAATATAAGTCACATCCTTCACTTTTATAAGTAATACTTTTTATAGTAACACGTCACACCCTTTACAGTGAAAAGTCACACTCTTTAGTAATATAAGCCACACTCCTTAACCAATTTAACTGTGAAACTTGTTCACACTATACTTTGCCTTTAACTATATGTGGATAGTTATATTATATACAATACACACACTCGTGTGGAAGGGGAAAGTATAGAGTGAACAAGTTTCACGGTAAAATTGGTTAATGAGTTGATTTATATTACTAAAGAGTGTGATTTTTTACTATAAAGGGCATTACTCATAAAAATGAAGGGTGTGATTTATATAATAGCAGAGGGTATCGTAGTGATAACTGAAGGGTGTGACTTATATTACTAAAGAGTATGCTTGTAAAAAAAAATCAATTTCACGGTGAACAAGCAGCATATCAACTCCCGTGGAAGTACTTAAGTCTCCTATATATGAAATTTGTTAATGGTATGAAATTTATATCATTACATTTATAAAGTAATATCATAACACTTATAAATTGATATCATTACTTTAAAACTAATATCATAATATTGATTAATTGCTATGTATATTAGTTTGTGAGAGTAATATATGGTATCAGTTGGTAAGTGTAGTGATATCAATTTCATATTATAAATAAATTTTATAAGGGAGTTTGTGTTTTCCTCAAATATCGAGTTTTTATTAGACTTATTTGTAAATAATTAATGGAAAATGGAATGAATTAATGAGTCATAATTATGTCACTTCTAATATTACTGTGTAATTGTGCATTATCTATCCCTCTACAACTCTATCTCTATCCGTCTCGATATTTCATTATTTTGTCACATCAAATTACTATCAAGTGCAATGGAAGACTTTATATAAGTTAACGAAATTCATCTAACTTAAATTTGATATAGAAATCAGAGAACAAAAAAAACAGTGTATACTCAAATAATCTCGTCAATATATATACTACACGTTCTGCCATTTCTTGATTCTTGTATCTCCGCTTGATATTTTTCTCCATTATCTTTGTCTAAATCGGTACTTAATTGTGGAAATTTATGCATTGTTACTTTCTAATTTTGATAACAAATTAAATTATGCCAGCAAACTATAAACTGATCAATCTCATAACTAAAATGGCGGTGCCTGGTGGGGCCACCAGCTGTCAGGGCCCAAATATAATTTAAACTTTTATTGTGTTATTATATAAAATTTAATATAACATCGATCAAAATAAAATATGTCAACTGTTCAAAATAAACGAATAAAGATATTAACTTAATTAACATTAATTCTTGACTCTCCCCGAATGGATATTGAGACAGTGTAATTCTTTTTTTTTTTGGAAACAAGAGACAGTGTAATTCTAATATCATGTTTTAATTTTAGTGACATAGAACTTAGAGAGAGATAAATAAATAAATAAAATTATGGCAATAGATTGTCTCACCGTCTCATTATGTATTGACAAGAAAATCTAACATTTTATAATATATGGATATGAAGGTAGACACGTTTTTTTTATATACTTGTTGTCACCAGATTTATCACACGTCAGCATCACCAGATTTATCACACGTCAGCAAGACGAATTATCACACGTCAGCAGGTCCCACCGAGACCACGTGATCTATCGTCTTAAAGATTTGTCGTGCTTAGTGATTTGTCGTGCTTACGCATATGTTTTGTCATGCTTATGATTTGTCGTGCTGATCATCTTTATATAAAGGACCTCACATTTCATTGTAAAAAAATGATGGAATGTTTCCCTCATTCCACTTATATACCAAAAACCCATATTTCAGGGAAGAACTACGGTTCTTTCCACAGTGTTCTTGTTCGATTAATTATTTGTTTGGTGGTCAAATTCAACAAACCACATCAGAATCGTAAAATTTTTGACTGTCAACAATACTCTAAAAATAAATCAGTTATGAAAAGTGAGTTTTAATTATTATTTGATGCCCATTTATTAAGAATAAAATATTACAATGATTAGGGAAGAATATTGAAGTATAGTAGTCCTTAATTAGGCCAACATTGAATCCATAAAACAAAAGGTTGCAACACTATAAAAACTCTATTATAATTAGCCTAGAAGCTGGCATACTAATATTAGAAAATTTTGAGTTGGACCTTATGAGATAGTGTGGGCCGGTCCGACTCTTTGGTATTCTTGATTTGGAATTACATGGGCCCAGAAAATTCTGGATTTTAAAATTTGTGTTTGAAATCTAATTAATAGCTAAATCAAAATACTAGAATGATGAAAAAGTTAATTGATTTTGTTACTTCTTCAATTTCAATTTAACGGTCATTTTTGAACTTTTACTCATATTAAAAATATTTATTACTAATGATTATTTATATAAAATGACTAATATATCCTCTCACGTGTTACTAATGAATCCTTTTAGAGAAAACCCCTATTTTTAGCCTCTTCTCATTTAAAATTTTTTTTTTTATCAAAGTTTTTTATTTCATTATTTTTTTAGCCAAGAGAATAATATTTTTGGCAATTATACCTTTAATGAAGTCAACAAAAAAAATTTAAAAATTGTGGTACGGACTTCATTAAATGGTGGTACGGGGTTAATATATTGTAGTACGAAATTATTAACTATGGTACAAATTTAAAATTAATGATACGAGTTGAATTAAATTATGGTACGAGTTGAAATGATGGTGGTACGGTGTTAAAATAAAGGTGGCACGGGGTTAAAATAAGTGTGGTGCCAGATTGATAGTGGTACGGAGTTAATAGAATGGTGAATGCAATTTGAAACAATATTTACTGGATTGAAGTAATAGTGGTGCGGAGTTAATTGAAGGGTGATGCGTCTTTGAAATAATGTTGATGCAGGATGTATATATGGTGGTTCGAACTTAAATAATGAAAGCATAGAAAATGGGTAAAGTTGGAAAAAAAATATATTCTCTTGGCTAAAAATAATGATTATAAATTTTGTGACAAAAAAAACTTTTATTTTTATGTTAGGCTATTTATAAACTTATCCCAATCATTTATGATCATAATATATCCTATGTTACAAATATTTTGTAATAATTGTTTTCTCTAAAATGACAATTAAATTGAAATAAAGAGAGTATTATAATTATAAGTATATTGGGTGAATAAAAAAATAAATAATGTGAGTGTACTGAATGATAAATGATAGAATATTGATAAATGATAAAGTAGAGTGAAAATATTACTAAATTTCAAAATTCTTACTTTGTCCCGAAACAAATAAGAATTTGAGATTATCAAATTCAAAGTTCGGTTGAAATAGTCACAAAACAAGCAAAGTATTGTATGCACCACTTTCATTGTACACTATTATTATTGTTGTTGGTAAAGATTAACAAGTGATTATTAATTTATTATTGATTCTTACCAACAATAATAATAGTGGTGTACGGTGAAAATGGTGCATACAACACTTTTTCACGAAACAACATACCCTTATGTTAGGAGTTGGTATGCTGTGAAACTTGTTCACCGTGAAACTGAGTTTTTTTTTTTTTACAGACATACACTTTAGTAATATAAGTCACATCACTATAAGTCCTCGCACACTTATTATCACTTCTGACACTCTTTGTTATAATATAAGTCACACCCTTCACTTTTATGAGTAATACTCTTTATAGTAAAAAGTCACACACTTTACAGTAAAAAGTCACACACTTTAGCAATATAAGTCACACTCCTTAACCAGTTTCACCGTAAAACTTGTTCACACTATACTTTGTCTTATGTTAGTGGTTTTGTAAGAGACTCATTCAAAATAAGAGATGAGTTTATAAATAGCCTAACATAAAAATAAAAGTTTTTTTTTGTCAAAAAATTTATAATCATTATTTTTTATCCAAGAGAATATATTTTTTTCCAACTTTACCTTTTTTTTTTATGCTTTCATTATTTAAATTTGTACCACCATATATACATCCCGTACCAACATTATTTCAGCCTGTACCACCCTTCAATTAACTTTGTACCACTACTACTTCAATCCATAAATATTATTTCAGTCTGTACCACCATTCTATTAACTCCATACCACTATCAGTCTCGTACCACACTTATTTTAACTCCATTCCACCTTTATTTTAACATCGAAGCACCATCATTTCAACTCGTATCATAATTTAATTCAACTCGTACCATCAATTTTAAATTTGTACCACAATTATTAATTTAAATCTTCAATATATTAATCCCAGATCATCATTTAATAAAAGCTCGTACCATTATTTTTTAAAAAATTTTTTGTTGACTTCATTAAGGGTATAATTGCCTAAAAAATTATTCTCTTGGCTAAAAAAAAATGAATAGAAAACTTTGATAAAAAAGAATTTTTTAAATGAGAAGGGGCTTAAAAATTGGGATTTTCTCTCAAAATAATGATAATTAATACTCACACTTATGCTTAATATAAATTCATTTTATTAATGTCACTTTTATTAATCTAAGAATAATATCCTTTTGTCTGTTGATCTGATTGTTTAAAATCACCTCTTGAGGCGATTTCACTTTTTTTTTTTTTTTTTTTTTTTTGAGGAAGTAGTTGAGTTTTTTTAAAGCCATTTTTATGGGTTTGGTAGTTTACTCGTTTATTTTATTTATGTTTTTCTTTTTAAAGGCATTGTCTCTGGGGTCCACTCAAGATATTTATTTTACGTGCATATCTGTAACTCTGCCCGGCGGCTATATATTCTCAACAATATTTTCCGAATTTTGTATCATAAAATGCAATTTAAATATATTTTTAAATAATATAAATTATTTCAAATGAATAATTTTATGGAAAAAAATTATTCATTTTTATTAAAAAGTTTAATTGTGTAAATTGCATCATATAATTAATATACAAAATACTTATTCATTTTTATACTGTATAAAACGTCTTATTAGAATATTATTTAAATGTAATTAAATGTCTTATTCAACAACGTTTAAAATCATGTTTAAAGTGTGCACAATTGTATTATATAATTGGTGTACAAAAAGTTAAAAGTGCAAAAACCAAATATTCATTTTTCTTTTGAAGAACACAAAAAAGATGAAAAATCTCGAAGGATTCAAATATGTAATGTAATTAGTCTAAAGTATTTTACTGATTAAGAATTATGACAGATTTTTCAGTCTACCCCAAACATACGTCACTATAAAAAAAAATAAAGAATTATCTATAAAAATTTTTAAAAAAAAATCAAATGATTACAAATTTTTCCGATAAAAATAATATTTAGTATTTAATTTGTGAGAATTGTCTACGATTTACTTACAAAATTTTAGAATTTTAGTAGACAAACAAATTAATTACCCATGAAAGAAAAAAGGCTCTACATTTTATAATTTTCGTAGTAAACTTACCACAAAAATAATTCTCTAGACCTTTAAAAATTTACATTTTTAATTTTTGTATTTGTAGTTTAGAAATGACCTATAAAATTATAATTTTTTTAGGCACGTCGTAGATAATCATTATTATTTAAGGACAATTATTTTTTGTTAAAAATCTCGTAGGCATGTTAAAAAAATTCGTAGGCAATGCACTACTTTTGTGTAATGAATATTGAAATTAAATTCATAAAAGAAAAAAAGAAATAGGTATTATTCAAATTCGATGTACAGGCTGATTTTCAGAGTCAAACAGAACCAATAATTACAAGCTAGCTCTTAAAAATTCCAAAATTCTTCTGTAAAACGTGTTCATACTATAAAATTAATATTATTATATTTATAAATTAATACTATTATCTTATAAATTAATATCTCTAATATTTAATATTATAATTTTAATTTATAAATATAGTGATATCAATTGAGAAACATATAATATTAATTTATAATTAAATAAGATAAATTTAAATTCATAAAAAAAAAAAAAAATCGATAGGTATTTATTATGAAACTGTTTAAGAACTTTGGGCTGAATCCGGCCTGTAAAGATATAGCCCAGGTCAGTTTTGTTTGGGCTAAAAATATTTATGAACTAAATTAATTTTTAGTGGTAGAAATTAAGCGAACAAATAATTTGACCAATCAAATTTAAGTATTACAGAGATTTATTATTGACATGCAAAGTCCTAGATAATAACATATATATATATTAATATATTTCATCAATAGTCAGCAGTAATATTTGTCGAGTTATATTTCATTAAAAATAAAAAATTCAATTGTTGGATCCTTAATAATTAGTTAATTACCATTGTATATATGTTGAAAGTCTCATTTTGTGATCATGTTAACATCAAACTAATCCAGTAAACCTAGGATGGTCAATTATTAACAACTGAAAAAGTAACCAGTTAGAACCTGTAAAAATACCAATAATAGAGGGGGATTTTTATCTTGCTTTCTCTACTAATTAAGGGGACCACTTTTTATGGCATCTCCTATATATACACTTTGAAATTATATCAAATTATGTAACTTAATTCACTTGTTTCCAGAATTTATTTGATCTGATTTTTGCGATAGAAATTTGGTCACACACAATTAGTATGAAGGTTTTCATTTATTATTTCCTATATGTTCTTCTCTTTGGCACCATTTCAGCAATCCATGCAAAAATTCAAAACCACAAATTTGTTGTAAATTCCATTTTTTGTACGTAATTTTAATTTTCTCATAATGTGGTTATTACGGTGTACATTTTCATTTTAGGTTCTCACTTTCAAATATTTGATCTTGTACGAAATTTAATTACATGAATTGTTAAAATTTAGTCCGAAAAATAATTTGTACTAAAATTATTAATTTTTTTTTTCTGCAGGTGGTAGATAATTTGTGCAGCACCAAGAACATAAACAGTGAATGGACAATTTCAATCAAATTTAGGGAGATACAATTTTTATCGATGTTATTAATAAAGCCCGGGAAAACATAACCATCCATTGGTATGTTATATATATATATATATATATATATATATACACGTATTTTGAGTTAATATCACAATCCTGCTGCGACTTAAGTTGTGTTCAATTTTAGTTATGTATTTTATTATTATTTTTCAATTTTGTCGAATTTGATATTTCAAAAATCAAAATTTGCCTCATACATATAAGACTGGGTACACTTTAAAGAAAATTACATCAACCCCTTGTTAAATCCTTAATAATTAGTTAATTGTTTACATTGTAAAAAAAAATATATCAAAACTGGATAAGACCTAAATTACAAGAGGATTCTAGATATTAATTCTATATATTGATTTGACTACATTTTTTCTCACATTCAATTGCTATGATATATGTTGCAAGAAAATTAATTTGTTTTATTATTATTGTTATTATAGGCATGGTGTGAAAATGCCAAGGTATCCATGGTCCGATAGATAACCAATGCCCAATTAAAAATTTAACCAAAAATGGTGTTTTCGGATGAGATAGGGACTTTTGGTGGCATCTAGTGATTGGTCTCGAGCAACAGTGCATGGTGCAATTAAAAGAAGAAGAACGACTATCCTTTTAAACCTCATGGCAAATCCCATATATATATATATGAATTTATGTTCTATTATATTTTTTGCTCATCTCCATAAAAATTGATTAGTTGAATCGAGCACAAACTCTCCTGTAAAACTCGTTCAAAGTATGAAACTTATATCATTATACTTATAAATTGATACCATTTAATGTAGTGGTTTCATTTTATAAATTTATTTGATCTTATAAGTGATTTTTCATACTTATATATATATGAACAAAGCGATAGAAATTTGGTTTGAATCGAATTAAAGCATTAATTATTGAGCTAAATGTTAGGTTCTTTATGGAGTTCGTTTTTAATATAAATTTACTGATTAAATATCAAGAATTGTCTTGTAATTGTGTTCAATTTTAAAATTTTAATACTGTATTTTGTTACTTTAAAAAAAAAAAAAAGATTTTGTCATTAATCTTGGTTTTTTTTTTTATCATTATTGGTCCTGTATGATTTTTTTTTTTCAATTTTGATTCAAAAGGGACAAAATAAAAAGTGACAAAATATAGAATTAAAATTGAATACGACCTAAGTTATATGACGATATTTTTGGTATTAACTCTAAGATTTCTAGTATAATTATATAAAGAATACAATTTTGGATTCTATATCAAAATTCTTAGAATCTTAATTTATGTTTATATATGTGAAGGGGAGTGGTGGAAGAGTGAGGTACCGGCAATTCTTAATGAGTTTGAGAAGAGTGGAGGAGATCCAAATAATTCAGATGCCTTCCTTATAAATGGTCAACCTGGTCCTCGTTATCCATGTTCAACACAAGGTTGGTATTTTCAAATTATGTACATATGTAAAAAAATTGTTAAAATTTGATAAATAGATTTAAAAAACGTGTAATTTATTTATCTTTCGAAATATTTTTTTTCAAGTATTATTTTTTTTTATATTAATAGTTGCAGAAATTGCATACTTTTTAATCATGATAATGAAATATAACTTTGATTAAGTCTTAATCTTATATATATATATATATATATATATATATCTAATTCAAGTTAGTTTTTAATTATAAAAAAGAGAGTTTTTTGTGACAAAATATTTATATTTTTTTTTTTTTAAATAAATATAAGTCACATCCTTCAATCACTATCTGCTATAATATAAGACCGTTCATTAAAAAAACATTCTTTATAATATTTTCATTCCTTAAAAACTTATCTATAAAAAAATTGTTTATTAAATTTCCAACAACCCCAAAATTAATTTACCTGTGAATTATAATGACATTCCCATTTAAATAAATAAAGTATTTGGGGTAATTATTAATTTTTATAAATAAAAGTGATAAAGTGATGAGTAATTGGGGGTAAAAGTGTTATTTAAATATTTTACTATAAAGTATAAAGAATAAAGTGGAAATTTTTTAGCCATTATGATTGAAAAATTTTTATAGATTGGGACGGAAAGTATTTATTTATTTTTAAAAAAATTGTCACAACTGCAGATGCATTCAAGATGGCAGTAGAATATGGCAAGACCTATAGTGAATGCAGGCATGAACGAAATTTTATGTGGGGATAGATCATCATACCTTTATAGTTGTATGCTTCTATTTAAAATTTTATCAAGGAACAAATATAGTTGAGGGATAGATCATCCCATGCACTTGCATGGATATAGCTTTTATGTGGTGGGATCCGGGCTTGGAAACTTCGACCCGATTAGGGACCCGTTGAACTATAACCTTGTGGACCCTCCACTGCAGAATACTATTGCAGTTCCAATAAATGGGTGGGCTGCAATTCGATTCAAGGCCAATAATCCAGATAATGTTTATTTAAAGTCGTTGAATTAATATGTCATTTTAAAAAATTGTTAAAATTTGAGAATATTATCTTTCGAAATATTTAAAACAAGTATATGGTCATTGTACCAGAATTTTAATCAAGTAATATAACTTTGAATTGTCTCATCTTATGTTTATATATTCACAATATTCCCACTACAAGAAGTGATTCTAAATTTTTTTAACAAAATAATTATACTTTTAAATAATGAAGATTATCTGCGACCGTTCATTAAAAAAATTTATATTTATAAGTATTTTCATTCCTTAAATTATCTACACATAAATTGTTTATAAAATTTCCAACAAACAAATTAATTTACCTGTGAATTGCATTCCCATAAAAAAATTATTTATAGGTAATTAATTTGAGAAATAAGACTACAGGCAAATCGTAAAATCCTCACTATAATTAATTTTAATATGGAAATTTCTTAGCCATGCTGAAAATTTATATAGCCAAAGTTTTATTTCCTTGTAGTTGTAGTGATGAATACTAAATTGGTTAAATAATAGAGTTAATGATTTAATTAATAATTAAAATTTGCATCTAAATATCAAACTCATTCTCGTACTAATTCCTTTTGTCAAACAGTATAGTGTATACGTACTTGATTAATTTAATTTTTATAAGTCTTCAAATCTTATAGAGCTGTCATTTGGGCTGAACCGGAATTGGCCCACCAGACCAAATGATATTTATCGGGCTGCATTAGGCTTGTTGCTCACTAGATTTGCTATTTTGAGGCCCACCCTGGTCTAAATGGGCCAATGGGCCGAAATGACCCAATAGGTATTTTTTAAGGCCTTGTTATTTCATATGATTTGATTAATTAACTTTGATATGATTGTGTAGAATTTAGTAAGATTGAGTTTGATTTGAGTGAATTATTTGAATCAATATATATATTTAAATTGTAGAATTGCATCTTTTAATTTTGTAATGATAAATTAATATTTATATTTGAATTGAGGAATTAAGTATCTATTGAAATATCATAAATACATCTCACATGGGATAAATCTTATCATTTTAAGAAAAATACGAAGATAATATTGTAATATTATATTTGAATTAACTCCTAGGTCCAAAACCCTACCTAAAATACCAATAATACCCCACA
Source organism: Stenogyne calaminthoides (assembly GCA_037126765.1). Lineage (NCBI taxonomy): Eukaryota > Viridiplantae > Streptophyta > Magnoliopsida > Lamiales > Lamiaceae > Stenogyne > Stenogyne calaminthoides. Next base: position 30,465,420 of record JBBCBC010000029.1, read on the forward strand.
TTAAATTCTCATTTTCATCCGCACAATCAACTGGTTCCTCTCACTCTCTCACAATTATCTTCTCTTTCTCTTTAATTTCTCACCTCTCTCTCTCTCTCACACACCACCACCACCGCCTGTAACCTCCGCCGCTCGTCTGTCGCAATAAATACACACCACCACCAGATTCTAGGATTCCACAGGGGACATCGCACTGCGCCATAGCTCCCCCCTTAAAGCAGAAACCCACACCACAAAACCAGAACGGCGGCGGCCCCCCAACGCTAGATTGTGACGTCGCCGCCTGTCACCACCTGTGAAGACGACGTCTTCGGTGAACGAGGGCGACTTGTGAATGGGGACGAAGGCCAAATCTGAACAGATCTATGAATTGTGAAGGCTCGGCGCGGAAAACGATCTCCGGTGGACGAAGGCGATGGGGACGAAGCATATCTGAGCGGGTGACGACTGTGGAATCCGACGAAGATGGTATAAAGAAAATGAAGCAAAGTGGAAGCAGATGTTAAGGATGAAACAAAACGGAAGAAAAGTGACGGGTGTCTGTTAATTTTTTTAATTTTTTTCTGTTAATTTTTTTTTTTATGGGTCTGGTTTTTTTTAAGGATGAAATAATGGATCTGTTGATTTTTTGTCTGGATAATGGGTTTGATGTTAAGGATGAAACAATAGATCCGAATTATTTTTTTATGGGTATGTTAATATTTGTCTGGATACTGGGTATGATGATTTTTTAAGGATGAAACAATGTTTGTGTTTTTGAGGATGTGGGTAGAAGGTTTGAAGGTATTGATTTTTTGGGTTTAGTGAATATTTTCTGGGTTTGGAAATTGAGATTTTCTAGGGGTCGAGTAATGAAATATGTGCATATCTTTATGAATTGGTGCACGTTTTTATGAACTGGTGGCTGGTGCACATGTTTTTAACATGTGTTCATAATTTTATGAACCCGTGCATGTTGAAAAATAAGAAGAACTGTAATTTTTTTCTGGAAGAAACACGAAAATGAACTTAAATCTTTGAATTTAAATTTAGATATGTAAATATTGTAAGTGTTGCACCCAAGAATAAGAAAATATAATTATTAAAAATAGGAAAATTGGGAAAAGTAGCAGGTGGGTGGATGATTATATAGGATGATGTAAGAGTGTTGCATGTTTTGACTTTAAATTAAGGACACTTTTATCTTTTTATTAGTTTTTTGGAATTAGATGATTTTATTTGCACCTCTTAGTATTGGAGCTCTAGTTACAATAAAATATTATATAAGACCAATGTTCCCATTAAAAAAAAATTATATTGCTTTTTGATATACTAACTAATATTGAAGCTGGGTCGAATCGCTGCAATTTCTATTTTCACGTGGACCCCATGAATTAATTCCGCAGGCAAATGGATTTCAATGATGGGGCCTTAAGAGTTAAAACGGGCTTGCTACTTTCATGGGCCTGGCCTCAAAATACACCTAAAAGTGCATAATCTCTAATGACTTGGGGGTGTTTTCAAAAACTTATAAGTCTTTTATAACCACAGAATTGTGTCTGATAGTAATTTGGAAATGTTTTTTTCTTTTTTTAGGGTGTGTTTTAAAAACACTTAAAAACAAACAAAACAACTTATTTTTAAAAGTTGTGAGAGAGAGCTTTGAAAATAAGTAATTCTAAAAGTTGTTTTAAGTGTTTCAAAACACGCCCTTAGTAGCTTATATAAGCTCTCATAAGTTATAATCTATAAGCTTCAAAGAGGGGTACTTCTAGTAGTTTATTAGTTTTTTTTTTTTTTTAACTTTTTTTGCAAACACTATCAATTTTTTTTTAAATTTTTTTTTACAAACACTATCAATTTTTACTATTAATTATTTTTCTCATAATCACTAATTTTAATCACTTCTTTAAAACCATAAATTTTTGCAAACACCCCCTTGATCTAATTGAATTTCTTTTTCACAAGTTCTCATGTAAAACTTGCTCAAACAATGAAATTGATATCATTATATTTATAAATTTGTACCATAATTCTTATAAACTAATACCTATAACATCAAGTTTATGATATCAATTTATAAGTGTAATGATATATCGCCACCTGCAAAATATATAATAAATTAAATTGCCTTTTTTTATATATAATTTGAAAAATTAATAATATCTAAGGGTTCTTCGTTCTAATAATTAGCAGAAGCATACACTAACTCACAATAAAAAGTATTGTTATGGATCAGAACATGAAAAGTAATCACCAACATAAGAATTTCTACGTAAAACATCAAAGATAATCACCTTTTAATCGTCATCTTCTTTAAAGAATTAATGTTCAATTGCTAATATGTGTGTGTATATATAGGGAAAAAAATTGAGCTTCTGTACATCAGGTGCACGTATATTTTAAGTGTATTTTTTTAAATATGTAATTTGTTAGCTTGAAATATTAACTTGTGTGTATTGAAATTTACAACTCGTACCGATCAAAATAAATTGTATATTTTAATATACATAAATTGTATATTTTAATGAAATAAATTACATGTTTAAAAAATACACATGAATTGCATCGTCCGCTTGGAGCTTTGGGTGATTAACAAAAAGTATGGTTATTGCCTCACGAGTCTTTTTAACATTATCTTCAATTGATCGTGTGTACCAAAAGTTTTTAATTAAAAAAGTAATTGAAGTTTTGATATAATGATCATAATAGTTGGCTTTGTTTTCTTAGTAGTGTTTTTGATTGATAAAGGCATGACAAATGATTTCGCTTGTAAATTAGAGCAGGTCTCCGATGAAACTTATTCATAATATAAAATTTATACTATTATATTTATAAATTAATACTATTATACTTATTGATTAATACTATTATATTTATTAATTGAGATCATAATATTAAATGTTATAGTACTAGTTTATAAAAGAAATGATACAAGTTAATAATTAAAATTACTAAAAATAAATTGTCTCTATTAGTATGTTGATATTGCGATTTCGGATTGCGGTTTCAGATGGTCCCCCTCTTATGGTGGTTTGTGGTCCCCTCTTGTGGTGATTTTCCTTGTAGTGGTACGTGGTGGTCCCCCTCTCTTGTGATGGTTGCAATTTCGGTTGCAATTTCAGATTGAAATTTCTGGTGGTCCCCTCTTATGGTGGTTGCGATTTCAATCTATAGTAAAATCAAAAAACATGTCATGTGTCCGATAGTAGAAAAATTTATTATAATTGATTATTTTAAAGATTTATTGTAATTGATTACTTTAAAAAAATATTGATAATTTTTCATTTCTCGATCAATCAAATCTTTTTAATTTTTAAGTGGTACAGTTTAATAATTATTTAAACTATTTGATTACTTGGGTAATTTTAAAAAATATAGAGGACGATTTTGATAGTTTATTAATCAAAAAATTTAGACAAAAACTCATATGATATGAGACGGTTTCATGTATGAGACGGGATACAACCTAGCATAAATTACACACACCTCTTTTAAAGTGTTAAAACGTCAATGCTCAATTTATGTTCCGTTTTATCGCGAGACGGTCTCATACAAATGCGCCTCAAAAAATTATTATTGGAATTTTATAGTTTGAGATCGGGTGTCATTAAATAGTTTGTCTTCCTTGGTACTTGGTACGGTGTTGATTTGTTAATATCATGTGTATTTACTTGTTACTGTCAATCTCCATCAAAATGTTTTTCTTTAACGTAAACTTTCATCAAAAAATGATTTGACCCAGTTGGTGTTCAATCAATTTGATTCCTCGAGTTCTATAGTATTTTAATTTGTTTAGGAACTTTTAACGAATGCGTACAATTTTTAATGTAGGTACATTTGACATATATACCCATAGGGGTGGATTTACCTTATGTCAATTCAGGCTCGGGTCAAGTGCAATTCTTCTACAATTATTTTATAATATATATGTGTGTGTGTGATTTTTTTAATTGTTAAAAGAAAATTTCAAATTATTTAGCTCACGGGTGTAAGAGATATCCAAAACGAGCATCATCATATAATTTTTTCAAAATCTCTCAAACGATCGACGTCCAAAACTAACATTGAGTCTAAAATCCAATCATTAGAGAAAAGATTGCGAGCAAAAAGATTTTTCACTAAATACCAACTATACAATCTACCTTTAATTTCTTCAACAATCTTGCCTGAATTCCAATAAATCCCTTTAAAATCATCCCGTTCCTTCGTTACGAAACAACCCAAACAATGCACACCCAAGAAGCGATAACAATTTGTTCACACTTTCACCTTGGAAGATGCTTGAGTGGTGTAAGTGTTTCAAAGCTTGATTGTGCATGGTAAGTGAGCATTCGAAGAAGAAGTGATTTGAGGTTTCAATTTTTTTACCAAAGAGAGGGCACTTGGTCTCATCAAAAGATATAGTAACTCTTCTTTGTACAAGATCGGCTCTTGTGGGAAGTCTGTCTCAAAACAATCTCCATGCCATAGTCGAAGTTTTCGTTGCTCAATTTATTTCTAGACTTTCCCGATCTCCTTTTTGGCACTCGAGCTCCCACGATCAACCGTCAGCCTTGAAACCAACACATCATAGTCACTTTTGGTATTGAAAATGTCATTCGATGAAGGTTTCCTTCTCCAACTATTCTCCTCGCCTTCGATCAAAAGGTACCCGTTAATCACAATTTATTTATGTATTATTTATCACTAATTCAAATTGTTAAGCTTTTAGCCCAATTTATTTAAGCTCAACTTAGTTTCAATTTGCAATTTCAATGAAATTTATTTTTAAAATTAAATCCAAAAATCAAAAACCATCACACATATTTAACACAAATCTCAATCCTAATCTTTTTACCAGTTTTTTTTAGGTAAATTCAGTCCACATACTTAAATATTTAACTAGCTCATTAATTATCTAGCTCACCATGATAATGATATATATTAGGATTGAACTAATTTCATTAGTGGAAATTTGAGTATTATTATATTAGTTATTAAGTTATAAAAATGCATAATTAATGAGAAATGTGAAATGAAAATATGTTTTAAAATTATAAACGGTAAAAACTTAAATACATCTGGTGTGTAAATCTAAGATCCATCACATCCCAACATAACCCGATCCAAAATAATTCGGATCCTCTATATTAAATTTGGATAATTTATTTCCTAAATATTTTATTTCTTCTCTATCTTCTCCGTTATCTCCCCTAAAACTCTTCCCCTCATCTACACCACCACATCCACATATTCATAGATGTAAGCCAACAAAATGATGGTAATCCGTCAAGTAAAATAAGGATGTGAAGAGGTAGAAAATATAAGAGTAAGAACAAAGACTTTGCTTTCGATTGAATAATTAACCACCATTGACGTCTCTTACGAGTTATGATTGCATGTGGTGAAGACCTACAATTTACGATTTTTGAATTTGTGGAGCATTTGTACATCTTAACTTAGGGCAAAGACTTCAATGAAGGTTTGATGTTTTGCGTTTCACATATTTTTCTGATTGTGAATTTCTTTTTGTTTGTTGGTTTTATCTTTTGAGCATATAGTTACAATTTATTTTATTTATTTATTATGATTTTTCTATAACAATTTTTTTATATTTTTTAGAGTTTATTATGGTATATGTAATTTTTTATTTCTTATGTTAGCTGGAATGAGAAATTCAACAAAGTTTGTTAATTTTCAAAACCTATTATTGTGTCATAAATTGAAATATTAATACATTCAAATATATGGGTAAAAACAATTTATAAAAAATAAGTAATATGTTTTGAATACGTAAAGTAGTACCTTTTGAATACGTAAAGTAATGTCTTTTAAATACGTAAACGTAAAGTAATGCATTTTGAAGACGTAAACATATAAAATAATGGCTTTTGAAGATTTAAACGTAAAGTAATGTGTTTTGAATACGTGACGTAGTACATTTTGATTACATAAAGTAATAACTTTAAATTTGTAAACGTAAAGTAATGCATTTTAAATACGTAAAATAATGCCTTTTGAATACGTAAAATAATACATTTTTTAATTTGTTAATTAAAATACCTTTTGAATACTAAAAATGTTTCAGTTCTTATACTAAAACATATTGATTCTTATTTTTAAAGCGTATATAAGTTGTATTACTAATAAAATTAGTTGGAATATTATAAGGCAATATAAAAAAATTTAGATAGAAAATAATTTGTCTTATATAACACCTTGTCGTAACACTTTTAATTTATGTAATGCATTATAGTGATATTTTTTATACTTTTTATATTTTTCACATAAGTAACAGTGTAACACTACATGTTAATGTAATTAGTAACATTTTCACATAAGCAATAAGTAGCATTCTTTAAGTAACGCATTATTTAACACTTCAAGAAATCAGTATTAAATAAATGCACGTATATTACTTCTTCCATCCTAATTATATAGGTTGATTGGAACTTCCATAAAAATTAAAAAAAAAATATTTGAAATGCAAATTAGATAAGTGTTTTGGGTAAAAATTGCATGATTTTATTGCTTATTTGAAGCCCTTTTTTTATTTAATTTCATGCTTTTATTATTTATTTTTAACTATTACGTTCGATATTTGATAATGATAATGATCACGTTTTGTTCACTTGCAGCCCATCAACCAATAAATCTGGGCCCAAAAGGATCAAATAGTAGCCCATTTCATTTATTTTATAGTTGAAGCCAATCTGCAGGCCCAATACGGACCTATTATCAACGTGGAGTTTTCAGCAACCATTTCCTAAAATGTAATACTATATTTTTTTTTTTTTTTCTTGCACCACATTAATTTGGATAATTGGTACGTATTTATAAGCTAAATATTGCATATTAAGATTTATTAACTAATCATCATAGATAATGAATACTATTTATTCATATGTTCCTCCAGGCCTTCGTTTCCACCCTAGGGACGAAGAACTGGTAGATTATTATCTTCGAAGGAAAATTACTTATTCCACAAGTAATATTGACATGAATCACGTAATCAAAGATGTTGATATTTGCAAAATTGAGCCATGGGACCTTCAAGGTACGTATATATATACATAAAAATGAATAATTGATGTCAAATTAATATTTTTTTTTACATATATATTGTTTGGTTGATTTTTTTAGAGGTGTGCAAAATAGGAATAGAAGATGAAAATGAGTGCTACTTCTTTAGCTACAAAGGTAAGAAATATCCGAGTGGAAATCGCACGAATAGAGCGACCGTGGCAGGTTTTTGGAAAGCAACGGGGCGCGATAAGTCTACACAGGTCGAGCTCCAAGTGGTCACAAATCTAATTGGATCATGCATGAATATCGACTCCAGACCCATCAAAATGTTGGAACTTCTCAGGCAAGTCTTATTTGTACTAAATAAATTTTAATGTGATTTTTTTTTTCATATATATAACTAGCTAGTTACGCTCCATAGATGAATGAGTATGCTTATCTTAACGTGCTGCTATCTAGATGGTGGCCGGGGTGAGAGTATCCGGGAATTTTTTTTAAATCGAAATATTACGATTTTCGGTTAAATTAGTAGTTGAAATAACTGAATTAATCGACCACATTAATTTGGTTATGTTAGGTTTTGTCTCAATATTATATTTACATAGTTTTGGTCCCATAACATGTCTACTATCGATTTTTCGTCCCAAAAAATTTGTTCTATTTTGGTGATTGTCCAATTGTTGTCCAGTTTTCGCCCAAAAATCGTGAACGACGTCGTTTTGGTCACATACAATTCACGTGCCCGCCAAATTTAGTGATTTTCGATACCTTCGCTGACATGAGCACTGACTATTTTTTTATATTTTTTAGTCAATTAAATTACACATGTGTGAATAACTCAATAAATTACATCAAAACTAAAATTTTAAATTGACTAAAATTAAAATCAACTAAATTTTACATGTGATTTGCATATGACCGAAAATGACGTCATTAGCAAATTTTCGGTGAAATTTGGACCAAAATTGTACAATCAATTTATTTATAGGACTAAAATTGAAGGATGAATGGTGTGTCGAGTTATGGGAGGAAAAAAAATTGATAGACCAATCGAATTTTTTTTGGGATGAAAAATTGAAAGTAGATAAGTTATGGGAGGAAAAAAATCTCCATAATTTGATTAATTAGATTTAATTAAAAAAGTTGTCAAAGCCAATCGAATTAACTCAATGATCATCCTGTATTCTATAAGAGGGTATAACATAATTGTGTTACAGAAAATCACAGCCGATTGGATGATGACATGCATATTCATAATGAATGCAGATTTATCTAGGGGGATTTAAAAATTTTATATTATATATGTAAAAAAATTATATTTATGCCTAAAAATTATAAAATTTTATCATTTTACCCTCTTTGGAATATTTAAAAAAATTCGCTCTTACTCAATGCAAAATTTCGCTCCTGGATGAATCCGCCCTGAAATGCAGGAAGAAGGATGGGTGGTGTGTCGAGTTTTCAAGAAATAAATTGCAACAACACAAATATCGAACAATGAGCACTACGAAGACCACATGGAATCATCAAAACAACATTCATACAACAACCACATGAATCCTTGTAAGAATATGAGCTTGGCATACGAAATCCCCCCTGACCACTCCCTATTAGAAAGCCCCAAGGTGGTGCAACCGACCGAACAGGTAACCAGTTGGAGGGCGATGGATAAATTTGTGGCGTCTCAGCTCAACTAATACGAGCTTTGTAATAAAGTTGACGGAGATTTGAACAAGGTGGAATGACGGCTCTAGCCAAGGGCGGATTTACTTATGGGTTACTTTAGCCTTTTACTTATGGGTCGCTATAGGCTCTAGCCCAGTGCAAACCCAAAACAAATACCTATAATGAGTAACATAATTTATGTAATAATAAGTCGTACTTTTTCAGTTATCACGTCTAATATCATTTAATAATATAATTCATACATCTTATTTAGTTTACGAATTTCTCGTATGAAACTTGTTCACCGTATAATTTGTCTTATTGTTATTAGGGATGACAATTTGACCTGGCCCATCCTGAACCCGCACTATTTGGATCACCCCACCACATGAACCGTAATGGGGCGGGCTTGAGTATCACTTTTCCTTGACTCGATCTGACCTCGTTTATATATTAAAATTTTAATATACATTAGTATGTATAGCATAACTATGAATAATTTAATTTTATAAGTAGTTTTTAAGCTAATATATATTGATAAAACATAATATAAAATATAATATGGCATTTAAATTATAATTTTTTTATTCGTATAAATATATTTTATAAAATAAAAATAAAATGATGAATATTTTTCTAACAATATATATTTATTTTCTCATTTCAGTATTAATTTTATTTAAATATTTAAAAATATATTATATATTTTTATTATCACAATAATAATTTAATATAGAATGGGTCCCACCCAAAATGGTACTTATGGTCTTTTTCATCAACTCACCATCCTAGGTCTATGATAAATTACTTTCAAATGAGTGATGGATTTGAGTGAATAAAAATAATGTTGAAATTGAAATTTTTTGACTAGATTTGGCCATGTGGAATGCTATTGTTATATATACATAGAGTATATGTACTATGCATAAGGTGCACTGTATTTTTAATGTATAATTTGTTGTACTATGATTTAGTGCAAATACATTGAAAATATTAATAAAATAAATGTATATTTTAAAAATATACTTGAATTACATGATTAACATACGATAATGAAAGATGCCATATATCTTACATTCAATTCACGTGTTATATATAGGAATGTAGCTGATTTTATTATTTATTTTTTTTTTAATCGAAACTCGAACAAGTTATGAATTTTGGTGCAAAAAATTTCACTTTGAACAAAATAAAAAGTTTGTGGTTTAAATTTTATGATAGTACTTAATTAAAGGGTTCAACATAAAGAACATTGAAATTCTTGCTTTTATGTGGCCCAATTAAAAGCCCAAATTCAGAAACGCCTCGAAACAATTCTAAAGCCCATCCCGTAATTGTTCCAAGGCAAAAAATCTGAAAACAAAAAGTCCAGTTGGAAATTGTCTCTCTCCTTAAGAAACTGTTCCGGTAATTGAAGAAACGAATAATTGATCGGCGAAAAATGGAGGCGGCACTGGGATTGATGCGGAGAATTCCGCCGAAGCATTCGGAAGCGGCTTTATCTGCACTGTTAAGCCTTTTACCACACCATTCCTCCGATCTTCTCTCTCAAGTCGATCAGCCTCTTCAGGTGATATAATTTCACTTGTATCCGATTCAAATACATATACGTGTGTGTGTGTGCGTGTTTGGGGATAGTTAGAACGTATTTGTTTGGATTTTGAAGTTACAGCTTTGTGGTATTGTAGGGATTGGATTTCTTATTTTTTTAGTTTTCGTTGTAAATGTTAGTTAAAAATGATGATTGTGTTGGAAGAATTATGTGTGTTGTAATGTAGTTCTGTTAGTGATGGGATTGAAGGAGATTGAACGTGGTTGGTGGCCATGGATGCAGTCATGGAAAATGAGGTTGGAGTAATAGGATGTAGAAACTCAACAGTAGATAAAATTGATTACAAATTGGGGGTTTTTCATTAATGAAAGATGCATTTGAATACACACTTAAAAATAACTCTCTTGAGCACCATTTTCTTATTTATTTACTTGATTTTATCTTTAAATCCGTAATTTTACTCAATACACCCACGTTGCAGCTGTGTTTCATGGTGCTAAAACGTGCTGTACACATTAGTGTATTAAGCAAAAAATTGGGTGTGAATACCTGCATGCTTAATTTTGGGTTATTTGGATCCTAATACTTGTTCTTTCATTATACCCTGTTCCATTTTGTTCCAATATGCAACATATTTTGAGTTTAAGGCTTTGGAAATGAAGAAGGTGATGGACATTTTCTGCTTATTTATTTATTCTTCTTAGTTCCTTCTAATCCCCAAGCAGAGTTGAGAGTGCAAATGTAGGGAGATTGTATTAGTACTCTTATTTGATGATATGTTAACTCAATTGTGATTTCTGAATGACAGTTACACTTTTTTTTTTCTGAATGTCAGTTGTGCTGTTGAATTTGGAATAGTTGTAGGGCAAGTTGTTCTTTCGAATTTGGAATAACTGTAGTTTGATACATATGTCTTTTTCTTTAGCAAAGTACAAAGCTGACCATATTTCAGTCAATTGTTGAATACGTTTATATTTGTCAGTTGGTTGCACTTGTTGCAGTGAATCAACATAAGGCTGTTAACTTGTTGATGCATATTTAATGAAGGAAGTGTAGAAAGATACGTGTTTAATAAACCTGATTTCTTGAATTTTCTTTTTATATATCTATTTATCGGTTCCACTCTTGCCATAAAGGGTTATTTGTGGAGAAGCCCTCATGACATCTCTCTGTAATAACATCTAGGCTAGATTTGATTATGCTGAACGTAGTGTCCTTCCTCAGGTTTTATGTGATGTGGATAGTGGAAAGGAGTTCATATTGTGCGAGTATAACAGAGATGCAGATTCTTATAGGTAATCATTTATACTGTATATCTTTATAAATCCCTGTCAAATGACAACATGAGTGGCAAAAAATTTCTTAATGACCTGGATGAACATTTTCCAGTGGAAAAGCTGGAGATTCAACACTGAAATAAAAATAACATCGAAGTTTGGCAGGATTAACATTAGCAACCATTAATCAAACTCCTTGCCTTCTTGTAGGGTTTATGTGTGCACTTGGTATATTGTTGCAGGCATTATAATTGAGTTTTCCCTTTTCGTTTACCTTTATTGGCATGCATAACTGAAGACTTTATTTTGGTCATGATTCATGTTTTCCACCTGCAGGTCGCCTTGGTCAAATAAATATCATCCCCCAATAGACGATGGACTTTATCCATCTCTGGAGTTGAGGAAACTTGAGATCGAAGCAAATGATGTCTTTTCTATCTATCGTGACCAGTGAGGTCCTTTACTCACCTCGTACTTTCTCTAACTATATTTGAGCTTTATGCAGTACAAATATATTTACTGCCTTTGTTACATAATATCCTTTTTATCTTGTTTTCTAAGAGCTTCTATCAGCTTAAGTTAATCAATCAATTACTAGTTACTATGAAGGTGGCATTTCGTCTGTGTATATGTGGGAGAATGAAGATGAAGGTTTCATAGGTTGCTTTTTAATTAAGAAAGGTAATTATCTTTCCCCATGTTTATGGTTTATAATTGTTTTTCTTCCTCTAATCTTGTAATTGTATTCCCTGTTGAAGATGGCTCGAAGACTGCAGATGGAAAAAGAGGTTGTCTACAAGAAGGGTCTTGGGAAGCCATACATGTTATCGAGGTACACCATCTGCCTAACCAAATAGAACTAAGAAGTTAAAAACCATTCCCTTTTACTGTCCTTCATAATGATGTTCCTTTCTCTTTCAATTATAGGTTGGACCTGTGGAAGAAGAAAATGCTCGTTACTGTTTGACTAGCTCTGTGATGCTTTCATTGACCACAAATGACGAGTCCTCAGGCACCTTCAGCCTGTCAGGATCTATTAGAAGACAGGTATTTTAGCTGTTGCTTAATGTGCCAATGTGTTATTTTGATTTAGTATCTATTCTGTTTACCAGAGAAGAAGTGTAAAATAAACCACATCACTCGTCATATTTTCTTTCCTAAGATGAATATGGAGCTCTCGGTTGCAGAGGGTCATTTATGTAATATGGGAAGGATGATAGAAGAGATGGAGAGCAAGCTAAGAAACTCACTGGATCAGGCATGTGTTATTATTGCACTATCTTTAAATCAAAAGTATATCTTTGCACAGATTTTTTTTTTCTTTACTTCCTGAAGTAATTCTCATGTATTTATATGAGGGATAATCACAAAAACTACGCCTACCACCCCTGCGTATATTAAAGGAAAATGTGAGAATTTTTTTGTAAACTTCAGAACCTTGGTGTAATCTGTGTTCTTTTTCAGGTCTATTTTGGGAAGACAAAAGAGATGGTTTGTACGTTGCGACCACCTTCTGAAATCGTCGAAATGAGACTTCCCGATACCTGAGTGCTCGGATTAGTTTTGGATGTTTTTGCTGCAATAATTCCCCCTTCTTGATTCTTGTAAAACTGTTTCTGTATGTAAACACATGATATTTTGCCCTTTTGTTTGGCTAGAAATACATTGAACCATTGGTGGAACAGAATCGTTATTCGTTTATGTATGTTCTTGTATATTCATTCAATTAGAATGATCGTTTTTTGGACAGTAAACGACAATTAATATTTAGTACTAATTCATAATATTTCTTTTTGTAGAAAGGGGTGAATGAAATCAAGGCGATCAATTGAGATCGTTTGGTAAAAATAATTTCTTGAGTTTGATTTGATTAATATAACTAACTTGGAATTGTTCCTGCGTTTCATTAAATTTAAAGCTCGATTATGATTGTAGCCTAAAAATTACTTGTCCTATTACGAATTCCTCAATTCTCCAAACCTAGGATAAAATGGATGACTTTAGCATGTTATATGACATATCAGGTATAATACATCAAAAGTCACTAAACTATTAATTTTTATTTCGAAAGACACCTAAATTAATTTTTTATTTTGAAAAGTTCTTAAATTATAAAATTTTATTTCATAAGACCCTAAACTATATATATATATAATTTTGATATGGAGTCTAATAATTTTTTACCCGGTCCGAACTCAACTAGACCCGACCCAAACTCGACCCAAACGGTTCATGGTTCACCCGACCCGAATGGTTAATGGTTTAGGGTTTATGGTTCATAGTTTAGGGTTTAGCTTATGAATGCCACATAAACTATTAGGCTCCATAAGGAGCCTAATATAGAAAGTCCTGAAACTATACAATTTTTATTTCATAAGGTCCTTTTTGACCCTCCGCCAGAGAGGGTTTTTTGTTGTTGGAGTTTGACGTGGATACAATAGTCTTGAAATTGGGCATATGCATCATATTTTAACGGAAAATATTAAGTAGATTTAGCAAAATTCATGAAATTCTGTTATCAGAGGCCTCATGAAACAAGAATCGAATTTAATAACTTTCCAAAATAAAAAATTGTTCAAGACCCTTTCGAGATAAAAGTTGATAGTTCATGAACCTTTTAATGCATTATGCCTAAATATAACTCTCCTGATTTTTAGCAAATGAATATGATGATGGTATGTTTTAAAATATCTTTTATCATTTTATCCTTATAATTGATTTAAAGCCTTTGATATATAATTTTTATAATTTCAAACTATTATAAATACATATATTACCATTTTTTAAATGTTTTGCTTTTTTTTTTTTTCTGAAACGTTATAAACATTCTCGAAACTTTTATTAGGAATTGTCTGTATTTTTTATTAAAAGGATTTTTTTTTTAACCTTAAGATTTTATTTTAGTTTTCTGGTTAATTTTAAGATTTTGCATTTACCGATTCTCGTTAATGGGCCTATTTTCTAACTTATGGGTTTTGGTCCAAAGATATGTGAAGCCCATCTACCTCCATCTATTCCAAGTAACACAAAAAAAATTAGGGGAAGAATGCCTTAATCTGCTTATCAGCGAAGAATCGACAGCGAATTGTGCGCGATTTTGAAGGGTAAGTCGATTTCTTCTTTTCCGTTGCTTTGCTCTCCTTGCTTTCTTCTCTATTTTTCTTTGTTATCATGTTTCTTTTTGCTGCGTATATACGCCTTTTCATCTGTGTTTAATTGATTTTTTTTCTGAATTTCCCGGCTGCTAGAAGCTCGATTTCCTGTGGAGTTCGCCGGAATCGGCTTCATTGTGGTAATCGAGCTGTAAAATCTTCAATTTCACTAAGTCGTTGAGGTAGCTTAATGATGCAAAATCAGTAATTTGATCAAAGGAATAAGTGAGATGAAAGCTTGAGTTTATTGCGTTCAATTTTAGTATATATTAATAATAATGTCTTAGAATGGTATGGCTCACTTTGGTTAACTGTAAGCTCTAGTTTTGGTTTCAAGTTTCAACCTTCTACTTCCTTGTAAACCTTATTCTCATTATGATACACATAAGCTATCCATGTTTTATTGATCTGCCTATTAGTAAGAAATACTTAATTTTTCTTATATTGTTCGAATAATGATTACTTAAACTGCAAATTTAAAATTTCTGCACCTACATTTTCAGAGGGATAGTCTGAGGCAGTCCAACAAGATACTAAGTATCCGATGGATCGACAGCCTCATGGTTATGGTGCTCCCATGCCATATGGGCAGCAGCAGCAACCATCTAATATGCAACAACCCCAACAGTACGGCCTTCATCCACAACACCAACAATTTCCTCCATCTGTCCATGGCCCGCCTTTCATGCCTCATCCTTCTTTACAACAGTTCCCCTATCCTCGTCCGATGCAGCAATCGCAAATCTATCCACATTTACCTCCCCACCCGCACCTCCATCAACAGTCATCTCCTTCTTTCCCGCCACACGCTCCTCCGCATCTCGTTCCATCGCCTTACCATGGACCCTATGATTCCGCACCACCACCCCCTGCTCCACCGCCGTCTGATCCTGAACTTCAGAAGCGTATCGACAAATTTGTTGAATATGCGGTCAAGAATGGGCCTGAGTTTGAAGCTGTGGTCCGTGAAAGAGAGCAAGATAATCCTGCTTATAGTTTTCTTTTCGGTGGGGAAGGGCATAATTACTATCGGTATAAGCTTTGGGTGGCAACGAGACCTCTCATGGGTCCTTTCAACCCACCGTTCCCGTCTTCTATGCCAGTGATGCATCCTCCCAACCCCATGATGAATCCAGGGCCTATTAATGCTCCAAATGCTGCTGCTCCATTTCCGCCGTTTTATGAGCAGCATCACTCACAACCGTTGGTTGTGCATAGCCTTCCTGAATTTGATCAACCTTACCGACCTTTCAAAACTCTATCTAGACCACTTCCTCCAGATGTTGAGATGGAGATGCATGGTGTTCTCAACAATCTCAATGGGACGAAGGAGTCGATAAAAGGTGCAAAAACTTGGTTTATGCAGAGGTCTCCTTTTGCACCCATCCTAGCTGAGGTACTCCGTGATAAGGTTTTTTCACTGGATGACTCGGAGAGACAGTTGCATATAATTTACCTTGCCAATGATATTCTATTTGACAGGTAGCTTTTGATTGCTCTTAGCTTTATTTTTCTTGAAATTTATAAGATTTATGCTTTTGAAAAGTTGTTAATTTCATTGAACTTTTATGTACTTTATATCATCACATTTGGTCTATATGAACAAATGTTAGTTTGCTTCTATGCCTTTTATTTATTTTAAATTAAGAAGTGATGAGCGCAGTAGAAGATGTTGAGGTCTCCTGTGCAAAAAGTATTGCTGCATTATAACTTTTTTTCTTGAGTCATTAATTAAGTTTCTCTCTAAAGGGAGAAGATTTGAATAGGGTTGAACTTCTTATGATGTTTGAGCATAGTCCTTTACTTAGGTTCCAGAAAAACCTTTATCAATTGAAAGATTCATTGAGCACCTAGTTGCTCCAGAATAAATGTATCATTGTGGCTTACAGTCAAAAAACTGATTGAGTTTTGTGATATATGTTACCTATATAAACATTCACACCAACAGAAGAAAGCATATGCAAACTTGCTCTTCGTATACACTATTGCTATATTAGCAAAACTTAATTACAGAAAGGTATTGCTGTGTACGCTCAAATACTTGATGGGGTGAGGGTTCATTTTTATTGAGTCTACGTATCAACTTTATGAGAAATTATAAACAGATCTGTGTGGTAATTTAGCAATTAAGAAATGAGTGTGCATAAACATGAGTTTGGGCTGGACTTATTTGTTTTGTTAACTCATGCAATCCTCAGAGTGAAAACATGATCTTCAAATCAATGCATCTCCATTTACCTAAATTCAAGATTTAAACATATTTTTCTTAGATCCCAATTTATATCATCATATATTTACACTATTGGTAGTTTTTTTAATATACAGCTTGCAGAGACGGGTCAATCCTCTAGAACTTGATAATGAGGCACTCGCATTTAAGCCTGTTATGGGTTCTATGCTTGCAAGAATATACCATAACCCACACAACAAGGAAGAAAACCAGTCACGTCTTCAGAAAATCGTGCAATTCTGGGCTTCCAAGGAAGTGTATGACCAGGAGACAATCTTCGGGATTGAAAATGATATGATAAGTGGGCTGCCACCCAATTTTTTTCCCGGACCTCAGAACGACGCTTCTGGTGCTGGGGACCATTCTGTTGGCCCAGGTATTTTTCCCTTGCCTGCCTTTTTCCCTATATATTTTTCATAGTTCTCCCCAAAATCACATTTCAGAAACAATATTTTTCCGATTTTCCATCCAGATTTTAAATTGCATAGTTTTTTCGTTTCAAGTCATAATATATCAAATCAAAGGTTATTTTATGATTTTTAATTTGGCATCCATATTGTATATATAAAAAAAGTCAAATTTAAAATATGAATTTATTGTGATTTGAAGGAAAAAATAAATTGATTTATATTTGTATCTTTTAGATATGTCTCACGTTATGAATAGATAATTGTCAATATACTAATCGTGCATCACACATGAATAAGGAGCTGATATATGGTTTTATAACATGCATATTACATCAACAGTTGCCTCAACTAGTTTTAGAAACTAACTACAGCTTTGTTAATCAGTAATAGGAATGCATCAAATGGCAAGCCAATGGCAGCCTGATAAGCACACCTCCATCTCAAACATACCCGACCTAGATAAGCAAGTTCCATCTGTACCCATTCAGCAATTCCACCCCCCTTCAATCCCTCACGGTGGTTTTCCCGGATCCATACCCGCCCCGTCTATCATTCAACAGTCAAATCTACAAAACCCACCTGTAAAAGTCGGTGAAAAACTTCCCCCCTACCCCCTATTCCCACCCGGTCTTATACCCGGTATGGTCAGAAAGATGCAGATAGGTAGTGGGGTACCCTACTCCCCAATGAGCCCCCTCGATATTCCCACCGTGATTCCACCTTCAAACGTATCCCCATCAGAAATTCTCGAGAGAATTTCGAAGTTCTTTAAAGAGATCGGGGAGGTCAACCCGTCCGAAGGGCCCATGAAGCCTTCGGAATCGAGGGACGATGATGATTATGACTACGATAGAGATAGAGATCTTCCTGTACGTAAGGGGGGAGCGTGCATCCCCCCACCTGCCAGCCTAAGTGTCGACCCAGAAACGGGGACTCTTTCTGATGGAAGTGTCGAGAGAAAACCCGGGTCAAGTAGCTCCGGAAGGCTGGGCCTCGGGGCGACTGCAGACCCGAATGAGCCTAGCCAGTATGATGATGTTTACTGTTCTTACAGGAAACAGAGAAGCACTAATTACCATACGTCGATGAGCGCTCGAGCTTCAGCAAGGTAGAACATGATGTAGTTGTACTACTGTGATTTGTTCTGATGATGTTAAAATTCAGCTACGAAATTTCAATTAGTGCTTGATAAAATGGTTTTGGGAGATGTATTCATGTGTGTTTTATTTCAAGTTTTACTGCTTGGTGAAAGTTTTACCGCGGCTAACTTGGATCCAATTATGTAAAAAGTAATGTGTTTTGATATTTTACTACTGTTGTTTCCCTTTTTTTGTTAATAACTTTTTTGTAGTGTTTTATTTGATGAGTTTGGACTTAGCTTTGTGAATTGGGATGAATGTCTTCAGAAGAGTTTTGTGCATTTCAGGACTTACAATATGGTAAAAGTCACTTTGAAAGTATATATGGTGTTGTTTTGAACCTCAACTTGCATACTATAAGCACTTATTTTTTCAAAAAAATGGATCTAACCAATATAAAAAATAAGTGCTTCTAATTATTACATTTATGTTTTAAAACAAGCATATAATTTGATAGGGTCGTAAAAAGAAAATTAGGGGTTGTTTGGGATTGGTTGGTTGATATTGTGAATGACCATCATAAATTTTGTTTAGCTTGTTAAAAAATGTTGAGAGGAAATCAACAATTTTTTTTTTCTAGATAATGACATTGTTTGGATGATTTTTTCCAAAAAAGAATACATTAAAAATGGGATCGATTTCTTAATTTTGAAAATATGAGCATCAATGTATATTATTATTCGCACAAAACAAGATTAACTGTTACTCGTTATTCCCTCCTAGATTTATGTATATAAAAAAAAGTTTCGATTTGATCCGTCTCATTGATTAAAAAATATGTAAAAGAAATGAAGAAAAAATTCATTTATTTGGTTAATGAAATATGACGAGATTTATGGAAGCAGGGACAATCTATTAAATATTAAAAAAAACAAATACTTACTAAATAAGCTATAATAATTTTCTCTCAAATCGTAAAAATGATATATATAGATATAGATAGTAAGCCAATCTAATAAGCCTTAGAAGTTTAGAACTCGCATTGCGCAGTAGAATTTGCGGGTGCATGCATTTCTGATTCGAATGTGAAATTGTGAATCACTGTTTTTCACCAACTTCTACCGCGACTTTGTAATTGAAATCAGTATTTTGCATTGACATTTGTACTTGATCGATCCGCAAAACCTAATTGACGCATCTTCTCCCCCAACTCAATTTAGGGTTTCTGTTAATTCCTGCAATTTCATTCTTCAGAAGCTCCACTGATGACAATCGCGAAGTTCTGGGGGTCGAAATCGAAGAAGAGAGTTGAGAGAATCGTGAATCTGAGGTAACATTCACAAGCAAAACCGTGAGAGATTGAGTTTAGTGTGGTTGAGAAAGTGTTGTATTGATGGGGTGGGGTAGGGTGGTGTACGAGGGGGTGGTGGCGGTGGGTTCGCTGCTACTGCTGGGATGGGCCGGGCTATGGTTCTTGAACCGGCGGCTTTACAAGGAGTACGAAGAGAAACGGGTATTGGTTCAGATCATATTCAGCGTTGTCTTCGCCTTGTCTTGCAATTTGTTCCAGCTTGTTCTCTTTGAGATCATTCCCATTTTGTCAAAAGAGTAAGGACTTCATTGTTGTATTAAGTTCAGTTTCAGTATTTTGTTCTAGGAACTCTTCAATTTCAACATCTGTCATACTTCACTTTACATGTTTTATTTGGGAATCCTGTTTTTGAAATGCTTTGCTAATGGAGTGGTTTCAATTGGTCCCGTTTCTGGATTCCTTAATATGTATTTAACACATTTTTCTGGATTCCTTAATGTGTATTTCTGGATTCTGGATCTTGGATCACATACATTTTCCAATTTGATTTCTGGGTTTTACATAGGTGTGCTAACTACTACTTAAGAACTTGGGTTTTTAGTTGCATTCGTGGCTTGGCGCCTCATTTCATGGAGTCCTTTTTGAGGAGTTTGATCTGATTAGGGATTGTTTATCTTTCTAATGTCTGCAGGGCAAGATGGTATAATTGGAAAGTGGATTTGTTTTGTTTGATAATGTTGCTAGTTTTCATGCTACCGTACTACCATTGCTATCTGATGCTCTCTAACACTGGTAAGTTTAGCATCTTTAGCTTTATATTTTCACCTATATAGCTATTAGATTGTGGGGAAAAGCATGTTAATATCTGGACTTAGTATTCTTCAAGTAATTTCACTTGAGATACTGGGAAAGAACTTACAGAGGCCCAAAAATTTTCCTATTTTGCTTCCCTGGTGATCTTTGTATGTCTATAACACTATATGGGATTATGGATACTTCCAATCAATTATCCTTATAGTGTCAACTTTGTGTTTCAGGTGTTAGAAGGGAGCGTGCTACACTTGGTGCTTTTTTGTTCTTATCAGTTTTTCTTTATGGCTTCTGGCGAATGGGTATACATTTTCCAATGCCTTCTCCAGAAAAAGGTTAGGATTTTTTTGCCGAGGGACATAAGAAATTATCTGGTCCTGAATACTTTACAAAATACTGCTCTTGTTCTTCTTGTAACTGCTTCGCATCTGTCTCTCTCTGCATTTTCACGCTTACCGTGCGGTCTAAAAACATAAATAGTGGTGCAAAATACTTTCTCTTAGATCTACTATTTTGTTCTTTAAGCTCTATTAATTCTTATGATCTTTGTCAGGATTCTTTACCATGACTCAGTTGGTTAGCAGAATTGGGGTCATTGGTGTGACTCTCATGGCTGTACTCTCGGGTTTTGGTGCAGTGAATTTGCCATACAGTTACCTATCTCTCTTTATTCGGTAAGTGCGTTTAATGCTATATGGTTTGATTGACTGTGGAATACCAAATAAGCTGAAAAGTTTGCATATCATGGCACTCTAGTGAAATTATGAGGTCTTTGTGGTCGCTAATTCTCATTAAATGTATTCTAGATTATCTTGATAATGTTTTCCAGTATTTAGTATTTCTAAATCTATTTAGTTTCAAGTCCTAAAAGGTTTATTTTACTACAAAATTATGATAGATCTAGCCACTCCAGATGTTTTTGGTTTATGAGTAGTTTGTTATATATGGAACTTCTTATACATCCCTAATGTGGAGGTTTATGTATTGAAACTCCAATAAACAAATTTGTACTATGTCATAATTACCTGAATTGGAATCTTTTCTTTCAAAGGTCTTGACGTCTAGGTTTCTAAGCTGAAAAGAATTTGATAGAAGCTAAAAAATCATTCTGTCTTTATTCTATGACTTTCAACACAGTAATTCCCTGGTTAAATCATTTTTTTTTTCACAACTGAAGAGAAATTGAGGAATCAGACATCAAGGCAATCGAGAGGCAGCTGATACAATCGATGGAGACTTGCATTTCCAAGAAAAAGAGGATAATTTTATCTCAAATGGAGATGGAGCGAAAACAAGGGTCGGAAGAGGTTCTCTCATCTTTCAACATATTGAATGTATTTTTTTATGAAAAGTGAAAAGTCATTGCCATAGTGCAATTTAAATATCATGAAAGTGGTTCACTCATCCTTCTACAAAATTTACTTTCATGCTGAAATATTATTGTTGATATATGACAGAAATAGGTCATGAACCTACTGTAACTTGAATAATATTAAAAATTCTAAACTATGCCCTCCCTTGAATAGTTGGCTGTTTGGTTAAGTCTGCTCTCTTTAATTTTCTAATATGCTATTACTTAACCCATAAATGTTTTAGCTCAATACTTCAAATTTCATTTGTCTACCAGCATCTGAGTAGATCTTCTTGCATCCTTATTTAGAAGTTTTGTGTATAGTGCTATTAATTTGCATTGTTTATGGTCTCTTATTTTCCTTATAGTACAACTGTTTGGGGCAGACTGATGATGGGAAGATATTAATCATATCTACTACGTTTTTTAAAATGTGAGATATGCTCTTTAGGATCTTTGCCCATGAACTTTTGTATAATTGCTGCTAAATTTCAATGTAACAGAAATTAAATAATAGATCCTTCTTCAAACGAATAGTTGGGACTGTTGTTCGATCTGTACAGGATGACCAAAATGAGCAAGGTTAGTAAATGTTGCTTATGTAATAGGGTAATTGCTTCTTATTGTTTGCTTTATTTTTTTTCTACTTGCCAATCGTTGTTCTCTCCTCTTCGCGTAGATATCAAAACCTTGGAGGCAGAGGTAAAATCTTTAGAGGAGCTCTCAAAGCAACTTTTTTTGGAAATCTATGAGCTTCGCCAAGCTAAGGTATGCTTGGTGTTTGTGTCTTTTCCTGTTGTTGCAACTTTCAAGTTCAACATTTTGAAAGAAGGCAAAGTCTTGTGTAAAACCAGTTTTACCGTGCAATTGATTTGATATTATGTGTATTCTTAAACTGTATTAGTTATTTCATTAAAATGTATTAGTTTGATAGTATTAGTTGTTTCATTAAAAAAGTACTAGTTGTTTTGCTATAAAGTGATAGTTGCGAACCAGTTTCACGGTAAAACTGCTTTGACCAACACTTGAAAGAATAATTTATGAACAGTTGTTGACTCAGTTTTATGTTTCTTGTGATGTCCTTTTTGTTTTCCGTCTCTCTAATTCAGGAAGCTGCTGCATATTCTCGTACTTGGAAAGGTCACTTGCAGAATTTGTTGGGCTATGCATGTTCAATATATTGTGTATATAAAATGCTAAAGGTAAATTTCACTTGTGATTGGTGTTTTCTTTGTTCAAGTTTTTTGCTACATTTCAAATGCTACTACTGATGAAGGATCAGTTACTATCATGCATTATTTTCTCCATTAACTCACAATGGTTTTTGGATTTATATCAAGGATTAATTGTTGAAGTATATTTGTTTCTTTTCTTGTGCAGTCTTTGCAAAGCGTTGTGTTCAAGGAGGTAATGTTATGATTCCATCTCTTTTTTTTTTTTATCTCCTAAATGTTCTATCTAGTAATATGATGATATTCCTGATGTCAAAGTTGAGAATGTTTTGATGGAGCAAATGCTTGTCTCAGGCTGGTTCTGTTGATCCTGTCACGAGGACAGTCAGCATCTTTTTGCAGTTCTTTGACATAGGCATCAATGTCACTTTATTATCACAGGTGTGTGTTTCCTAACTGCCTCGTATAAATTACAAAAACAGAATTTCATCAGGCTTGGAAGAATACTGTATGCTTATTACAGAGATTTGTTAGCCCCTATGTTAATTCTATCAGGACATTTCAAATAGAAGGAAAACAGTGGAATTAGATTCTATCTTCTACTGTCTTATTACATTTACATGCTTTTCAATAACATGTTCTGTTTTGTGCTATGCAGTATATTTCTCTTTTATTCATTGGGATGCTTATAGTCATATCCGTACGAGGCTTCTTAACCAATTTGATGAAGGTACTTTCTACTCCTTTTCTCCTCAAATTTGTGTTGCACCTAATGCTTGCATCTTACACTTTAAAACCTCTTTAATCTACTTTGTTGGGCACATTTTAAATAGATGTTGTTTCAATACCTTCCACTGAGTTAAATTAGCACCCCTTCAATCTAGTTTTGCACTTCTAAAATCTTTGCTTGACTGATCACATTTACTTCTAAGAGGGTGTTTTCCAACTCAAGCTTTTAAAAAAAAAAAAAAAAAAAGTGAATTCTGGGTTTACAATCTTGTTTGCAAACACCACCCAAGTCTTTGCCTAACATTCTCGCATTTGTGCAGTTCTTCTTTGCTGTTTCTAGAGTTGGGAGTGGGTCTTCCAGCAACGTAGTGCTTTTCCTCTCAGAAATAATGGGGATGTACTTTGTCTCCTCCATCTTACTAATTAGGAAAAGCTTGGCAACAGAATACAGGTACGGATAGTTGTCTATTTTAGGCATTTAACGATTTTGATGTTTAGTTTTACATAACAAAAACTGCCAGGAGTTACGTAGATTCTAGTGGTTTCAAGCAATTTGATTTTGCAAGTTTTTCTTTCCTTACTGTCTTTTATTTTTCAGTAATCATGAGTAGAATATGTTAATCTGCTCGATATATTTACCATTTGTTTTATGTTTTCAAGCTACACAACGAACTATAATATTTCAGGCGAATAAATTGTGAAATTGGTCCCATATTTATTGGTTGTTGACAATTTTACTCTCATACAAACCAATTTTCTCAATTAGTCCCGTAATTTTAAAATGCTTCGATTTTCGTCCTATATTGACAATTTTTGTTTTAGAATGGTAATTAATTTGTGATTTTTTTAAAAAATTAATTGAAATTGATATGTTGAGGTCTCATCATGCCAGGTAAGCGACGCCAAGTAATTAGTTCAGTTTCTACATGAAATTCCGGCAGCTCACATGAGCACTACATGCAAAAATCCTTCAACCTTGTCAATATAGGACTAAAATTGCATCATTTTAAAAATTTATGTGACTTAATTGAGAAAATTAATTCATATGGGACTAAAACCGCCAACACCCAATAGATACAGGATCAATTTTGCAATTTACTCTATTTCTGCCCAACAAAAAACAAGATAGTATTCTTAGGCGTTATTTTTTATTTAAGAATTTTCTCCCTAAGACTATTCTTAGCAGATAGAAGTTTGATTATTCCTATTCAAAATAGTTGAGCTTGTTAGGGTTTCTGAATGGTGGGGTGGTGTTTGTTGTGTTGCAGGATGATTATAACAGACGTGTTAGGTGATATTCAATTCGACTTTTACCATCGTTGGTTTGATGCAATCTTTGTAGCGAGTGCATTCCTCTCTCTCGTTTTGCTCTCAGCCCATTACACGTCTCGCCAGGCTGATAAACATCCTATAGATTAATTTCTTGCCCAAAAAGTTGTAGCTTTTTTTTTGGTATGTGTTTGATGCTATATCATTTGTTATACCAGTCGGTTGCGTTCAAATATTTTTGCAGGCATCCATATAGTGTATACAATAATCAGTTGTGGTGTTCATTATCTCTGCAAATTTGTTTGTTTTGATTCAATTGAATCCGGGATAGAGGGAGTAGTATTTTGTGTAACATTTTGGATATGACAAAGTCTAGTATGAAAATTTTCATACATGATTTTTTTTTAATTTACAACTAAATTCTGTAATTGGTGAAGGTAATACAAAATTGAGTGGTTCATGGTTCACTCGGCCCAAGTGATTCATAGTTCACCCGGCCCGAATAAGTCATAATTTAGGGTTCATTATTTAGTGTTTAGGGTGTAGATGGTTGATTTAAGACAAATTTTATAGATTTTAAATACATTAAAAATTTTTCACTGTGTACGTATTCTTTTGGATATTGTGAGGTGACGTTTATAAAAAAATTTATTTTTTGGTGTACATGTTTTTCCTTGACATCCGAAAAGGAAAAATATGCTCGTTAAGGGACAAAGAGAGTATTATAATTGTAGTGATAGTTTTTTTCTAAATTGGCAACAGAATTCGTAGAGTTTTGCAGCATGGGGAAAAGTAAACGACTCCTTACAAGAGTCGGTAACAATAATAGTATACATATTCTAATTCCCCTTGCACAAGTTATTTACATACACATGATAAAATAATGAGTTAATACAGAAAACTAGGAAATATGTACCAACTACCATGTCTTTCTCTCTGAAATTTATAAAAAATTTACAAAAATATATCCTCATTATTAAATTAATTAAGGCAATTTAAAAAATGATGATAGACATATGAGATTAGGATAAAAGAGGAAAAAATGAATAAAATATAAATATCAATTAATTGAAAGCTAATCCACTAACCTAAACTTCAGTTGTTTAGAATGGCAGAAGTAACAGATTTTGTGAAATAAAAGCACGAGTTTAGTAAGATCACAAAGGCTGTGAAATTTCTTTGAGTTCAAAATAAGATGACAAGGCTGTGAAATTTCTTTCGTCGACCCGACTGAGGGACCAATAGTGCGGGTGGGAGAGATTCTCGCCTTTCCTTTACCTTAAAAAAATATGAAAGGTGTAAATTTCTTCCAAGAAAGTGTGATCACATGGTTTCAAAGTCCTTCCTGGCAGCTTCACACATTTTGTCTTTAAGTTGAAAAAATGAAAAGCCTTGTTTCCTCTTCTGAACTAAGTAGTCCTATAGTATATAAGTAAAACCCGAATGCCCACAAATTCTTCATCAACATCGTCAGTATCAGCAACAACAATGGCGGCATCACTTGCAATTGGACTGCGAACTGCCTTCATCGTATTGGCATGTGTCACCACTGCCACTTTTATTTACACTCTTGCCACTGATGGACTCCCTTTCCGCAAAGAACTCCTCACTCCGTACGTTTTCTCTTATTAATTCTTGTTTTAGTACTTACGTATGTGATTCTTGGAGATGTTTTTCCTTTTTCTTGTTGGAGATTGAGAATGGTGCTTGATTCTTCTTGTCTTGTGGAAATTTGATCAATTTTCTTATGTTCAATTTATAGAGGGAAATTAGGCATTCAAAAACGTTTAAAAAAAAAAAAAAAGTGAAAAATGTCACTGTAATGTATATTTTTCGCAAACTTGTCCTTCAAAATATTTTTTGGACCTAAATACCTTTTTCCTGGTGCGATCTCTTATATGGTTAGACTAATAAAGCTATTCTGTTATGGCTTATTTATACGTTTCGAAACTGTTCTATTATTTCTTGCTTCGAACATATTAATGTGTTAGTATTAGTTGTTTAGCTAGAATATATTAATTTGCTAGTATTAGTTGTATTCACTGCAAAGTATTAGTTATGTACATTTATACCGCACAACTGATGTACAAGAGTGTTACTCTTGTATTTTGCTTTACTATCTTGAATTCCAAACCTGACAAACTGTGGATAGTAATTTTGAATACAAATTTTTTATATTTGTTTACTTCTTTGATTCAGGTGGATGGTAGCAACCCTGATAGATTGCTATATCAATATCTTTACTGTCGCGGTAAGCTATGTTTTCGTCGCGCGGCTGCTTAATTCATGCACTGTATTATTCAATTATGAATTTGATTACTGTATTTTTACATGGGACCAAGTTAACACATTTTCCTAATTTGGGTTCAAACCGATTATTAATGTGTACATAATTACTAATGTATATCAGGTGTAGATTGTGTACAAGGAAGGTAACTGGATCCAATCAATTATTTGGCTACTTTTGCTTATATGTTTTGGAAGGTACGGTTCATATTGTTCATTCGGATTCTATGAATAAATTGTATTCGTACTTTTATGAACTATGTTAATTTAAGTAGCAGTCGGAGAGAAGATGAATCTACTCGTTTATATATGGTTTATTGTCGTCTGAAGTCTGTTAATTAATCCATGTTTCAGCATTACTTCATGAGCGTACATTGCTTTGCAATTTCTCAAGTTAACTCCTCAAGAATCGACACAAGATCCTATATACTTTGTTTTGCTGAAAAACAAGAAAAGGTAACCACCATTTTGGTAAATTCTGTTTACATGAATTAAATTTCCCTGTTTCTATGGCTTATGCTTATGAGTTTATACTGATGATTATCGTTCGACTTTTAGGAATGAAACGGAATCAAAGAGTGTACTCTCCGTTATAAGTGCAAGGATTGTTTTCAGTGTATTGGGTTGTCTTATACTGGCTACAATGGCTTATACAAATGCAACCGATGGATCTCCATTTCGCCCACAGATTTATTCACCGTAAGTCTTCTTTTCTTCTGCGCGATTATGGATAAAAATGTAAAAATAGATTCTTCCCAATTGAACTATACAGAAAACTAGATATTAGATAATAAGCTATTGGTATATGCTTTCATTTCATTGCATTTCATTCCTCTAAGAGGTTGCTATGTGTACAGGTGGCTCACAGCAAAGTTTGTCGATTTCTATGTTAATTTCGTCGCTCTGGCTGTAAGTATCGATGCAAATTTCTTCAGCAATGCAGTTTCGATTGTTTGGTTGATCCATTCCGTCAACCATGGCTAGTATTTCACTTCTTTTGAGCTAAGTTGTTCAATCGTGTTCTTGATTTTCGCATTTTCTATCAGGTTTGGATAGCATATAAAGAAGCAAATTGGAAAACTTCAACAATTTGGATCATGTTGCTTATCTGGGGAAGGTAATTATTCCTCATTGTCTGTAAACTAATACCATGTTAAGCCGAAGAGTAGGTCTCGTGAACTCTCTTTTCTAAAGTAATACTGTTTAACATACAAAGTAATACCTTTTAGCATAGGAAGTGTTATGTTTTAATTTTATAGATTATTCTTCTCAAAATCAACTAAATCTTCTATTTTTCTTATCCAACACATTGTCCTACAACTTTTCCGTCTCTCGCCTCAAGATCCCACATTTCTCGTTCTTTTCAACAACAACAACAACAACAGCAACAGGCAAGTAGATAATACTCGTTTTGAGATATGAATCCGTCTGTTATTCCTAAACTTAAAGCATAATTTTGTATGTTTCGAACTTTTTTGAGAACTTACCTATATTTTTTCTTGATGTGGTAGGGCAAAAAATGGCTATGGAGAAGCTTTACTTGATACAGCATAGAATCAAGATGCAACATGGAACCACTATTGGAAAAACAATTTATTGCAAAAGAGTTGAAACATATGTATGCATACTTAATAAAAGCTCATGTATTTCAGTATTTGTGTAAAATGAATGTGTGTAAGCAAATTGTTATGTATCAATCAACCATGTAATTTTGCAAGGCTAGAAGTGCCTATATATGTTCGAAGAGTCGATTTACAAACATTAACAACTTAAAAGTAACTTTTTATTGTATTGTATATACACTATAACATAGGGATATTTGCAAAAATGTTCTTTTCCACGCGCACACAAAAATAGGGATGGCAATGAGACGGGTAAGGTCTGGCGGGTACTTGAAGACCCAGACTCGCCCGTTCCCTTATGTGAGGCGACCCACATGGGTTATATTATATTCGAAGAACGTGTTTTGATAATTATCCGAGGAAGATTTTGATGCTTCCATGAACGATATGTTGTCATTTTAGAGATATTGTGTGCATGTGTTGCCGTAAGTTTCATATTCACGATAAATTAAGTAAATGTGTGATTCAAATTAATTCTTTGACATGATTGACAATGAGAATCATTGAATAAAAAATTACAGAGAATGATATTTATATTTTTAGTATTATGTTCTAATTCTGAAATAAGTGGACATATATTAAAAATATTAGTTGGTTGAAAAATATTGAACCATTAGAACTTTGTTTTAAATCCCTCTTAATGTCTTTGCATTAACACACGATAAATAGAATTCGAGCTCCAAGATAAGGTTAAATGGTGATGCAGGGAGAAATTCCCCGACGAGACATGTTCGATCTATAGCGATGTTACAAAATTATGCATTTGTAGGTCAATTATTTCAACACAAATTATTGCATCATGTGTAAAAAATTGATATACTTCATTTTAAATTGTTTGTATAAGAAACTGATATAAAGGCTTACTAAAATTTGTAATGGTTTTAATTAGAATATTTATTTAGTGTTTTTTAATAAAAAAAATAAGAGTTTTCGAAAAATAAAAGTATAAGTTAAGACGTCTATAAATACACTGCTTAGAGTAAAGAATTTTCCTTTCCTGAGTGGTCACAATGAAGACGTGTGGATTCATGTCATCTGCAATTTATTCTGAATACACGAAACCCCAATGCCCTCAAATTATTATCACAATTACAGCTTCGGAAGGTCTCAACAATGGCGGCATCACTTGCAATTGGATTGCGAATAGCGTTCATCGTGTTGGGATGTATCACCGCTGCCACTGTTATTTACACTCTTGCTACTGATGGATCCCCTTTCCGCAAAGAACTCCTCACTCCGTACGTTTTCTCTTTATTCTTCTTTGAAATTTGAATAGTTACATTTCTGATTTTTGGAGAATTTTGCTTAATTCCTGTATTGTGAGAATTTAATCAATTTTCATATGTTAAATTATGGAGTTTGCTTAATCGAATGCTTGTTCTATTCCATTTGTTTTAGGTGCTTAATCCAGTTTGATTTCCCCAAATAAAAAGATCTAGGTTATTTACTGATAAAATTTGGAAGAAAAAAAATTACTAATTAATTATCCCCAAAATTCAATCCCATTTTCAATCAAGTTGCAATTGGGTGGTGTAGATCGTCTCTGTGATTTCAATGGAGTCATTAGTTCAGTATTGATATAACTGAGTTGTCATATGGATAGTTTAACACAGCTAAATCTATTATATATGGCTTATGCGTTTCGAAACTGTTTTGTTATTTCTTGCTTCGAACTTCTTGTATTTTGCTTTACTATGTTGAATCCAAAATCTTGAAGCTTAAGTTCACAATTTGGTTTGGTAATTTTTTTATTCAGGTGGATGGTAGCAACCCTGATAGATTTCTATATCAATGTTTTTGTTATCGCGGTAAGTATCTTTTCATCGCTCTGTTGCTTAATTCATACACTGTATTATTCAAATACGAATCCAGTTACGCGTTTACATGGACCAAGTGTGAGATATATTCGGTAATTGGGTTCAAAATTTGTATTAAGATTCTAGATGCATAAAGTATAATGTCGACATGTTGAATCTTGTACATATGTCGACAAGATATGGAATCTTGGCTGTATAAATTCCATGCGTAGCTCTTTCAAAAACATATAAATATGGATGCTTTCGTTTAAACATATAATTCCTGACATTGTTATATACCAATACTATCAGATGTGGGTAATGTACAAGGAAGCTAACTGGATCCAGTCAATAATTTGGATAATTTTGCTTATATGTTGGGGAAGGTATGGTTGATATTCTTCATTCAGACTCTATGAATTTCTCAGCAAAGTCCTATTTATATATTGTATTCATACTATTTTAAAATATGTTAATTCAAGTAGCAGTCGGAGAGAAAATGAATCTACTCGTTTATATATGTTTTATTGTCTTCTGAAATTTGTTAGTATTAGATTTCTTGAATCACTTAAATTGATTTTTTATTTTCTCTTTTTATTATGTAAACTGAGTTGATTATTTCTTTTTATTATCTGTGTTTCAGCATTACTACATGCGTGTACATTGTTTTGCAGTTTCTGAAGTTATCTCCTCAAGAATCAATACAAGATCCTATATACTTTGTTTTGCTGAGGAACAACAAAAGGTAAGCACGATTTTGGCTCCATATATTTTATGTAATCGATTCTATTTAAATGACTAAACCAACTCTCGTAAAACAGCTATTAACGTAGCAAGCCCCTTTTCGAATTTCTAATCAATTAAATTACATGAGTACCGTTATCACTGAAGTTTTCAATTTCTTTTCCTTAGTCTTTTCACATCTACAACAACTAGTAACCAATCTGTACAGTATTCTTCTCAATTGTTGTTTTTATGGTTTATGCTTATGAGTTTTTACTGATGATTATCAATCGACTTTTAGGAATGAAACGGAATCAAAGAGTATACTCTCTGTCATAAGTGCCAGGGTTGTTTTCAGTGTATTAGGTTGTCTTATGCTGGGTTCGTTGGTTTATACTCTTGCAACTGATGGCTCTCCATTTCGCCAAGATAATTTTACACCGTAAGTCTTTTCTTCTCTGCATTTATGGTTAAAAAGGTAATTAAAGACAGGGGATAAACATGTAACAAAACTACTTATTTTCTTGCCTGATAATAAAGTATACAGTAAACTCGATAATAACCTAGTGGTATTCATTATTCATTTCTCTAAGAGGTGAATTACTATGTGTACAGGTGGCTCTCAGCAACCCTGGTCGATTTCTATGTAAATGTTGTTGCTCTAACGGTAAGTCTTGTTGCAAATTTCTTCAAAATACAGTTTTGATACAACTAAACATAACATTCTTAACTTTGGATTTTGTATTTCTTTTGATTGATCCTTTCTGTTATATACAGTAAAAACCCGATTTAGTCATGGGTCGTATTTCACTTCTTTGAGTTAAGTGCTTAAGTTTTCTATCATGCTCTTGATTTTGGCATTTACTATCAGGTTTGGATAGCATATAAAGAATCAAATTGGAGGACTTCAACAATTTGGATCATCTTGTTGATTTGCTTTGGAAGGTAATTTTCCTTGTAGCAATCATCCTCTGTAAATTAATACCTTGTTATGTCTAAGAGTAGATCTCTTGTGAAACAGGTTCTTGTAAATAATACTCTTTTTAATATCTTCAACGTAATACCTTTTAGCATACGAAGTATCACTTTTAAAAAAAAGTTTAATATCTTCTCATAATTAGCTTAATCTTCTTCTTTTTTCTCCAGCATAAGTACGTGTGCCTACATCGTCGTACAGCTTTTCCATCTATCGCCTCAAGATCCTACATCTCTCGTTCTTTTCAGCAGTAGTAGCAGGAACAGGCAAGTAGATAATACTCATTCTGAAATATGAATCCCTAAACTTAAAGCATTAATGCATTTCAAATGTCGCCCATTTCGTTACTTTTGATCGAAGAAAGTCATCATCGAGCATTCTATAGGCGTGATTTGTGTGTTTCGGCCTCTTTTGAGAACTTACATAGATCTTTTCTTGATGTGGTAGGGCAGTAAATGGCTATGAAGATACTTTACATACTGAAAAAGTATACAGTTGGTAGGTGAGAAAATCTCAGCATGGGAGAAACAACTTATTGCTACATGATTGAATTGTATGTACATTTAATGAGAATCAATGTGTATAAACAAATTATATATACAGAAGTAAAGAAAGCCCATTCACTTCTATGATTGTTATTGTCAATCAACAGTGTAGTTTTGCAAGACTAGAAGTGATTATACATGTACCAAAGAGCTGTTTGCAAACATTGGTAACTTCTTAAAATAAACTTTATTGTATGTATGCCATAACAAGGTGATATTTGAAAATATGCCCTATTCCAGACACACAAAGGAAAAAAAAATGGCCCCTTCAATATTTTGCAAAAATACCCACTGTTTGCCTATTATTTTAACTCATTTGCAATTGTTCCAACCAAACCGCCCATTATTGTGCCCCAACTTAATGCTCATTAACCGGATTGAATGATGACTATGCATTTTCACATGATAAAATGAGGTGTTTTTACGAGAAGTTATGATTTATAAAGGTGACAAAAAAAAAAAATATTGAACAAAAAGCGGCAATTCTTGCGATTTCTTCATATCAAAATGAAGTAGTTAGGGTGTGTTTTGAAACACTTAAAGCAATTTTCAGAAGTATTTATTTTTAAAAGCTATGACTGCGAGCTTTAAAAATAAGTACTTCTGAAAGTTGTTTTAAATGTTTCAAAATACACCCTTAAAATGATTACAAAAAATCCGAGCTCATTTACAAAATTAATTCAACTATTATTTCTAAGTAATTTAAGATCACATAATAACATTATTCAATTAAAAGGCATAGTCTAGAACAGAAGTTTCAATAAAAGGTTAATTACAAATTGCAATCTATACTATTGTGTTTTTTATAAATTATAACTTGTACTATTTTTTTTAACAAAATGCAACCTGTACTTATAAAAATTTATAAATTCCAACCTCGATCCATATTTTTTTAAATCTTTCTATTAAATTTCTTAAATTTGATGTTTGCTAAAATATTTTTTGGCATTGTGGTATACACAACATATTATTTGTAACTATATTTAGTTGGAAAGTTTCACAAAAAATGAATTTTGGGTTATAATCAATCACTTTTTAATAATATAAATTGTATTTTATTAAAAAAAATAGTATAAATTGCAATTTATAAAAAACACAATAGTATATATTGCAATTTGTTATTTTCGCCGTCAGTCGAGAAATGATTACTGGTCAAACTATAATTTTTAAATTCAGCTGAAAATCAACAATGGTCTTCTTCCGTCCCGCTGAATATATAAAAACCCCCAATTACTCTGAAACTATAACCGGAGCTTAATTAACGATGGCGGCATCACTTGCAATTGGGCTGAGAACAGCGTTCATCGTGTTGGGATGTGTCACCGCTGCCACCGTTATTTACACTCTTGTCACCGATGGACTCCCTTTCCGCAAAGAACTCCTCACTCCGTACGTTTTCTCTTATTAATTCTTTGTTTTAATACTAACATATGTGATTTTTGGAGATGTTTTTTCCTTTTTCTTGTTGGGGATTGAGAATGGTGCTTGATTCTTGTCTTTTTGGAATTTGATCAATTTCGTTATGTTAAGTTATGGAGTTTGATTCTTATCTCAATTTTTTTGATTCTATTGTTTTTAGGTGCTTAATGTAGTTTGATTTCTCCAAAGAAAATGATGATCTGGGTAATTTACTGATAGAAAAATTGGAAGGAAAGTTTTAGTAATTTTTCCCCAAAATTCAAACCCATTTTCAATGACAATTTGCAATTGAGTGGATTTCTATGGAGTCATGAGTTCAGCATGACAAAATCTCTTGTAAAACTTGTTCATAGTATGAAACTGACCGTATCCCCTGTTTCATTGAACAATATTACTTGTTTTCACAAAACAATATCAGTGGTTTTCACTAAACAGTATTACTTGTTTCTATTGAACCATATCAGTTGCACCAGTTTCATATTATGAACAAGCTTCACAGTTGAGTTACTCGTTCAGCATTGATCTAACATCTTGTATTATGCTTTACTATCTTGAATTCCAAATGTGACAAGCTGTGGGTAATAATTTTCAATGAACAATATTGGTGGTAATTTTTTGATTCAGGTGGATGGCGACAACCCTGATAGATTTCTATATCAATGTCCTGGCTATTGCGGTAAGCTATGTTTTCATCGTGCTGGTCCTTAATTCATAGACTGTATTGTTTCAATACGACTCCAATTACGTATTTACATGGTCCAAGTGTATCTATTTTAGAAATTAGGTTCAATTGTATCTATTTCTTACGCGTAAAGTAACAATATATGCATATTAGTTCATATTTATCGACGTGATTTGGGAATTTAGGCTGTATAAACTCCATGCATAGCTCTTTCAAAAATATATACATACATATGCTTTTCACTTAAACTTATAACTTATAAGCCTTGACATTGTGTACCATTTTATTTTCTATTATATATCAGGCGTGGATTGTGTACAAGGAAGCTAACTGGATCCAGTCAACAATTTGGATAGTTTTGCTTATATGTTTTGGAAGGTATGGTTCATATTGTTCATTCAGATTCTATGAATTTCTCTGTAAAGTCCTAGTGCTTAATTGTATTCAGACCTTTTTGAACCATGTTAATATAAGTAGCAGTCGGAGAAAAGATGAATGTACTCATTCATTTATGGTTTATTGTCGTCTGAAATTTGTTAATTATCTGTGTTTCAGCATTACTACATGTGCGTACATTGTTTTGCAATTTCTGAAGTTATCTCCTCAAGAATCAACACAAGATCCTATATTCTTTGTTTTGTTGAGGAACAGGAAAAGGTAACCACCATTTTGGCTCCATATAATTCTATTTAAGTGACAATTCCCTGTAATCATTGAATAATAAGATTTCAATTTCTTCTGAACAATGTATCTTATTCTTCTTCGTCATTGTTTTTAGGCTTAATTGCAAATAAAATCACCACTTTTCAAAGAATTGCAATTTAATCTAATTTTTTGGATAATTGCAAATTAATCACCACCTTTAAATATTGTTGCAAGTTAGGCTTATGGGCGATTCTCTTTGTGCCCGTTTATCTTACATGACAATTCTAATAGGTTTTTCGTTACACAAAATGACGATATTTGGATTAAGGGATGACTATATCGATTGGTCATATCAAATTCGGGCACAAAAAATATTATTAATAAGTTTAATTTGCAACAATATTTAAAAGTGATGATTTATTTGCAATTTTTTAAAGGTTCAGATAAATTGCAATTTAATGAAAAGTGGTGATTTTATTTTCAATTAGGCCTTGTTTTTATGGTTTATGCTTATGAGTTTATACTGATGATTATGAATCCACTTTTAGGAATGAAATGGAATCAAAGAGTATACTCTCCGTTATAAGTGCCAGGATTCTTTTCAGTGTATTGGGTTGTATTATGCTGGTTGCGGTGGTTTACACGCTTGCA
Source organism: Stenogyne calaminthoides (assembly GCA_037126765.1). Taxonomy (NCBI): domain Eukaryota; kingdom Viridiplantae; phylum Streptophyta; class Magnoliopsida; order Lamiales; family Lamiaceae; genus Stenogyne; species Stenogyne calaminthoides. The sequence continues at coordinate 30,501,760 of JBBCBC010000029.1, forward strand.
ATCGATGGTTCCCCATTTCGCCTAGAGAATTTTACACCGTAAGTCTTTTCTTCTGTGCGATTATGGCGACGGGATAAAATGTAGCTAAAGATTCTTCCCAATTGAACTATATGTGTTTGTGCCTGAAACTAGATAATAAGCTGGTGGTATATACTTGCATTATTCATTTCTCTAATAGGTTACTATGTGTACAGGTGGCTCTCAGCAACGATGGTCGATTTCGTTGTTAATATTGTTGCTTTGTGTCTTCAATAATGAAACTTCGATGCGTTTGGGTCTTTGTTTGGTTGATCCATTCGTTTGTATACAATAAAAACCTGATTCAGTCATGGCTCGTATTTCACTTCTTTGAGTTAAGTTGTTCTATCATGTTCTTGATTTTTGCATTTACTATCAGGTTTGGGTAGCATATAAAGAATCAAATTGGAAAACTTCAATAATTTGGATCATCTTGCTTTGTTTGGAAGGTAATTTTTCCTTGGAGCAATCATCCTCCGTAAACTAATACCCTGTTAAGTCGAAGAGTAGGTCTCATGTGAACCAGGTTCACGTAAACTCTCTTTCTCAAAGTAATACCTTTAGTACACGAAGTAATACTAATCTTCTTTCTTTTCTTCGCCAGCCTAAGTACGTGCATCTACATTGTCCTACAACTTTTCTATCTCTCGCCTCAAGATCCCACCTTTCTCGTTCTTTTCAACAGCAGCAGCAGCAACAGGCAAGTAGATAATACTCGTTTTAAGATATGAATTTGTTTGTTATTCCTAAACTTGAAGCATCAATACATTTCAAATGTTGCCTGTTTCTTTAGTTTTGATCAAAGAAACTCATCATCGAGCATTCTATAGGCGCGATTTATATGTTTCAACATCTTTTGAGAACTTACCTAGATTTTTTCTTGATTTTGGTAGGGCAACAAATGGCTATGAAGAAATACATGATGCAGAATAGTACACACTTGGTAGGTGAGAATTTCTCAGCATGGAATCAAGATGCAACATCGAACCACTATTGGAGAAACAGTTTATTGCAATGTAATTGAATATACACATCTATGTATATTTAATGAAACTCATGTGTATGTTTTTTTTTGGATAAGAAACTCATGTGTATGTATTTAAATTTTAAAATTGTGTAAAAGCTAAATTGTTATGTATACAGAAGTGAAGAAAGTTACATTCACTGCTACGAGTGTAATGCTTATATATATTCTAGGGGGCTGTTTTGCAAACACTGATGACTTCTTAGAATAACTTCATATACACAATAACGAAGGAATATTTTGCAAAAATGCCCTTTTCACACACACGCACAAAAAAAAAAAAAAAATAAAAATAATAATAATAATGACTTTCAAAATTTTGCAAATGTACCCTCTTATATCTTATGAAAGTTGATATTTACATTTTTTTTATTTTCCATATTGATTGGGTGTCGTAATTGCTCGTATTTATTTGATTTTCATGCTCATTTTGATAGGAATTTATGATTTTATTGCACTAATTTCACTCAATTTGACTTAAATGTGGAGAAATGTTGTGTTTTGCTTTTTGTATAGGAAATGACTGAAAACGAGCTAGAATGATTAAATAAACTGCTCTGATCTAGAAGGATGTAGGAGAAGAGAGTTGAACCATGTGAAAGAGCTTGAAATAAGGATCGCAACACAAAAAGAACCAAGTCAATCGGAGTTTGGGAGCTCGAGTTATGGGCGAAACAAAAATGTCGCGCTGTTGGTGCTACTCGACTCGAGCCAGACTCCTCGAGTCGAGCTGGCAGCTCGAGTCGATCCAATGTACTCGGGCATTTTGAGCATTTTGAGTACTGATGGGTTGGGGAAAAAAAAATGGCCACTCGACCGAAACAACCCGACTCGAGTCGAGTCTTTGAATAGCAAAAACGCGAAAGACGATTATGGTCACCTCGACCCGAAACAACCCTGCTCGAGTCCACCGCCCAAAAAACGTAGATGCTTTGCCAAAAAGCCCTAAGGACACGTGTCAACTGATTCCAAAGCATATAAAAAGGTCCAACTTCATTTTTTTCATCATTCAGCAGTTGGGGTAGAGATGGAGAAGCAAGCAAGTGATATCTTTTAGAGTTCCAAGTAATACTTTTGCTAGTTTTTCAATTTTTCTTCCATAGATAGTCTAGAGCTTCATAGAATAGCTTAGTTCTAGCTTTATTTACATTTCAAGTAAGGATTCAAAGAGGATTTGTGAGTTTTGTTATGCTTTTGTGCTACAATTTCATCCAAAATGTGATTCTTACTTTTTATTGCATGTTACTTGTTGATTTTATTATGGGTTCCTTGAATTCTTGTTGTTTAGCCATGAGTTTTGCCTTGTGCACCATGAACTAAGGTTATTAGTGTTTGGGTGTTTGGAATTGTGGTTATGATTGTTTAATTGCTTTGATTATGGTTGTTTATCTCTATTGATGGTTATCCTTTAGATTATGGGAATTTACTTGTTCTATTTTGGTGGTTTTGCTATGAGCTTGTGTGTTTTTGCTAGTTTATTTCAACGAGAGTTGGGTAGACGGGTTTAGGCACATGGGTATTGGTTTAATTCATCCGAATTGGAGTCGATTAAGTTCTATCACAAAGGAGTTGAGTAGATACTTTAGAACCCCTAATCTACATTATCTTCTTGAGTTAAAACCTTGAGTGGGTAATGAAGAGCACATAGGAGCATCAACCTTAGTCTACAAGTGGGAACACACGGTGACGGAGTAGTGTGCTAGTTAGAGGATCATATCCGTGCAATTACCCGGGTTAGCAAAGGGAGATTCACCTCTCGATCCTAGAATTTTAAACGATATTGTACCCTAGGCTTACCAAGTACGGGAATGGTATATGTGTAGTGATCGTCCTTATGGAATAATCGGAAATAGAGGCAAACACCATAATTGATCTTTTGACAATCGTCTCATAAGGAAAAACACCCGAGCACATCTTCTCTCGCTAGTAAACAAAAATCGTTTGCTATTTAATTGCTTTCTCGTAGCTTGCTTGTTTTTAGTTTAATCTTTGTTTCACTTGCGGAATATTGCTTGTTTTAAGTTTACAAAACATGTCACACTATAATCATGCGACAACATATAACAATTGAGTTATATTCCACATCTAGTCCCTTGGATTGATATTTAAAACCGAGCACTTCAACGACCCTCTTATACTTGAGAGGTTAGTGTGTTGCAAAACACATGTCACATACCCACCATTTGTTTGATATTATTTTAACTGGTTTGTTCGTTATCGTGACCCCCTCCTACAATTGTCCTTCATATCTATGGAAATATGGATGAAAATATTGATGATAATCCATAATTTAGATTTTTAGTATTTATGATTATGATTTAATTTCGAATTTATTTACATTTTCTATTTTTTAAGTCATTTAAAATTGGTTTTTATATTGATTTAGAAAGTTGAATTTGATAAATAATAAAATAATGGAGAAAATTATCTTAATAATATTCCATTTACAGTATTTTTCACGAATTAACATATTTGATTTTTGGAATCTAACAAAAGTTCATGTTTTTCTTTTTAAATAAAAAGAACTTTATAACTTAAATGCAAGAACAATAAATATCGAGAAGATCATCCATAATCATTGAAGGCTGAGAATGATTCAAATGTCCTAACAAAACGATAAGCCAATTCATTGGTTTTTTTACGAACAAGAAAAATTGTGTAATCAATATGATGCATTAATAGAATTTTATAAGTTATCTTCATCGTATCTTCACTCTTGTCACCCATATTGCTGTTTGTCTCACTCGTCGATTTACCACACTGTGCGCGTTGTAAAAAGTCGACGTAAAAAATTGACTTCACAAGACAATATGAAGAATTACAAAACTAAAACTCTCAACTCGGGAGGGAAAACAAAAGGTTCTCAATCCAGGAGAGAAATAAAAAAATCTCAACTAAGAAAAGAAATCAGGGGTCGTATGATTTAGAAGAGCAAAAGAAGACAACATATCAATATAATTCTCACAGCCAACGACTGCACAGACGGCTCGAAGCTAAAATCTATAAAAATTAAAAAAACAATCTAAAAATTAAAAATTAAAGGACATCCTATTTTTCTTGCAACAATAGAAATAAGAGATGACATATTTAATGTATTAATTAGTACCCTACCTATAATAACATCTATCGATAAATAACTAAAAAAAGATCCGTTAAAAAAGTTCACTACACTACATATTATCTTTAATCTTTTATCAAATCATGAAATTAAGAAAAAAAAAAGATACAAATAGAAAGGAACGCACAAACGTCGCGTTCCAACTTTGAACCGGTTCGCAACATACCGAATTGCCTACGGTACCAGTCCCGCCAATTTCATACAATTAGTAGTACGTTTATCTAATTTTTAAAATATATACGCAACAGTTAAACTCAACGTACAACACATTACAGCGTAGCAACCAAAACAGAGTCCCACAGGATTTCCTACTCTCCCGCCTTCATAAAAGGCCAGCAGACGCCTTCTTCCTTCTCCTGAATTCATACTTTGATTTCTGAGAAAAAAATAGAGAGAAATACACATCAATTTCACATACATATGCACACAATTTCACATCAATACACACAATTTCACATCAATACACACAATTGTACGCGTAATTCCCACACTAATACTCCAATTTCCGATCACAATCGATTTATTTTTAAGTTGTTCGCGAAATGGCGGTTCCGCCACCGGTGATGCAACCACAGCCGGCCGTGATGGCGTCGAGCGCGGTGGCGGCGACGGCGCCGGCAATTCCGGCGATGGCGGCGGCGGGGGCGTTGTTCCCAAACTCGTCGCTGTATGTAGGCGATCTGGATTCCTCGGTGGATGAGAGCAAATTGTACGATCTGTTCAGTCAGGTGGCGCCGGTAGTTTCGGTTAAAATTTGCAGAGATATGACTCGCAGATCCTCACTCGGATACGCTTACGTCAATTTCAGTTCTCCGATTGACGGTGATAATCGCTCATCTTTCTCTGTTTTGATGATTATATATATGTTGATTGATTTTTGATTTAATTGATTGCATGTGGAATTAATTGCATTGTATAATTTGGGGATTTTCTTGTGTTCTTAGATATGCTTCCATTAATTATATAAACTGGTAGGATCTTATGATGATTCCACTTGATTAGATTAATTTTGATATTTATAATTTAGTTTTTTTCGAAATGATATCACTGTGTGATATTTTTTGTGTTCCACTTTGTATTCCTTTGAGTGCATAATACGTGGATGGTAAAAAATATTCGACGGATTGTGTATAATATACTGAGACGTTTAATGATCTCTAGATGGTGGTAGAACACGAAAAGTGACATGGAGGAATCGAACTATTTGTGTTCATTAGTTAGAAGTATATCATTATTATTAATAATGATTTCAGCATAATTAAATAATTGGTGATGTCTATAAATGAAGATGTACTATGCATTGTACAGTTAGTGATAACTCATCAATTTCAATCAATGTTCGTAGCTTTTATTAAAAATTCAAAATGCTTTTCTTGTTTTAACCCTGCATGCATGCATCTTACATTGCTAAAATTCATTTGGACATAATTTTTTCAGTTCCAATTTCAATTTTTGACGTTCTGTTTGTCTCGCTTATTGACTTATATCGATAGAAGTTTATTGTCAAATGTTTATTTAATTGTTTGATATTTGATATGTTGCAGCTTCTAACGCGAGGGATGTGTTGAATTTCACCTATGTCAACGGAAAGCCTATTCGCATTATGTTTTCTAATAGGGATCCTTTTCTTAGGAAAAGTGGATATGCTAATTTGTTTATCAAGAACTTGGATCTTTCGATTGATACTAAGGCGTTGTACGAGACGTTTTCATCCTTTGGGGCTGTGCTTTCTTGTAAGGTAGCTCTCGATCATAATGAGAAATCGAAGGGCTATGGTTTCGTGCAGTTTGATAAGGAGGAATCTGCACAGAATGCTATCAAGCGGTTGAATGGAATGCTGATAAATGATAGGCCAGTTTATGTAGGCACTTTTGTTCGTCGACAAGAAAGGAATCGGGGGAAAGGGTCACCAAAATTTACGAATGTGTTTGTGAAAAACTTATCTGAAAGTATTACAGATGAGAGCTTTAAGAAAATGTTTGAAAAGTTCGGGGTCATCACTAGTGCTCTTGTTATGAAAGACACGAACGGGAAATCCAAATGTTTTGGATTCGTAAATTTTGAAAGCCCTGATTCTGCAGCTGCTGCAGTGGAGAAATTGAACGAATCTACGTTTGATGACAAAGTTTTGTACGTAGGAAAGGCTGAGAAGAAAGCAGAAAGAGAGGCAGAACTGAGAGCCCAATATCAACGAGAGAGGAATGATAGATTTGAGAAATTGAAGGGCGCAAATCTGTACTTGAAAAATCTTGATGAAAGCGTAAATGAAGAAAAGCTCAGGGAAATATTCTCAGAGTTTGGAAATATTACTTCATGCAAGGTAGAGTTTCTATTTGTGGCATAAATTGACATTTATTATTTCATATTACAACATTTTATAGTTCTTAATAATTGTTATTTTCTTTAGCTTATGCACGATCAGAACGGAGTGAGCAAGGGTTCGGGCTTTGTGGCATTTTCCAGCCCTGAAGAAGCTACAAAAGCTGTAAATTAATAATTTCATTGATGAATTTAATTTCAGAGCTTTTTTCCTTCCTTCTTTCTTCTGCTTTATGCTATAGTTTTTGTTTTTAATCCATTATCAGTTGAACAAAATGAACGGGAAGATGTTTGGAAGAAAACAGTTGTACGTTGCGGTGGCTCAACGGAGAGAAGAAAGAAAAGCTTGGCTTCAGGTAATCTACTTCTCTATTACATATGTCACTAGCATATATGACGAACAGTTTGAGGGGTGTTAAGTTTGATGGTTCATGAGAATGAAAAAATGATATCATTATCTCATTTTGATTAACTATCTCCCATCCTATAATTATTTCTCCTCAATTATTCTACTTTATCTCAACCATTAGTCATTATTGTCTATACTTATTTAAAGATTAAAACATACTACCAACAATAGAAGCATCATTTTCCTTATAATTCACTATTCAATGACTCACATTCTCATTCATATTGAACAATTTGAATCAAGAGCCCCTGAGTTTCTTACAATTGTTGCAACACACAATAGATAGACATTTGGACAAGATTCAATCGTTCATCTTCCTAGAGTTCTTTCGTTGGCATGAAATACGTCAATTATGTATGAATTTTTTTAATCAGACATATCTTTATGTTCAGGCGCATTTTGCTCAAACGCGATCCCCAGGCATCATGTCTCCAATATCGGGATTTCACACCAGTGCACCTAGGCTCGGTCATCAGCCACTATATTTCAGCCAAGTTAGCCCAGGACTCATTCCTCAGCCACCTGCATACGGGTTCCAGCCACCGCCCCTGCCTGGATTACAATCTGGTGTCCCATCCAATTTTGTTATGCCGTTCCAACTTCAACAGCCCGGGCAGCGAGTGGGCCCCAGGAGAGGCGGAAACTCTCAGCAACAGCCTCAGGTAATAACACCAATAAGGTTTCTTCCATCATCAGATTTACATGTACTAACCAAAGTAATGTCTATTGATTTATCTTAAGCAGCTCTACCCCCCGGGTCAAGGTTTCAACAGATACATGAACAATCCACGAAACGGGGTCAATCCTTCGTTGGTTCCTCAAGGTCTAATGGGACCCATTATGCCACTGCCTCTTGATACATCTACAGTTACAGGAGCTTCGACACTTGCTTCAGCTATGGCTTCTGCTTCTCCAGAAAATCAGCGAAGGGTTAGTACAACATCTTGTCTTTCTCCTTTCACTATTATAATGGATTTATTGGTTTGGAAATGTTAACCCCTATTATAATTCCTAACTTTTTGCCTATTCCGTATTTATCCAGATGCTAGGCGACCAACTTTACCCACTCGTGGAACTCCTTGAGCACAATCATGCAGCAAAAGTAACTGGTATGCTGTTGGAAATGGACCAAACCGATGTGCTTCACCTGATCGAGTCTCCAGATGCTCTGAAGAAGAAAGTCATAGAGGCGATGAATGTGCTTCGTTTAGCATCAGCAGGTTCTGATATCAGTGATCAACTTAGCTCCTTGTCCTAAGTTAATAAGCAGCAAGCGTTTCCGTCCCTCAACTGTCGGCGTTTTTTTCTAGATCTTTACAATTCTTTATCCTCTTTAGAATAGACTATATTTTGGGTTCTAGGTTTTTATACCTAGTCATAGAGTTATTTTTTCAAGACTTGAATAAGCAATGAGTGAGTCAATTACATTAACATTAACTTTATTTAGCTCTCAATGTTCTTCTCTTCTATCTTACTTTCATGAAATAAAATGAGCAAACAACTGAGTTAACTGAAAGTTAAGAAGGAATGACCTATGTGAATCTCAAAGGAAATCTGGATGGATGTCATCCTCAACCCTTTGATCATTCATCAACAACTCAAATGGATGATTACTCTGTGAGTGTCTCTCTCTCGTCCCTCTGCTCGCTAAGTCATCTTCGTCATCTTCTTCTTCATCAGTTATGAAGCTACTCCACTTAGAAACTGGTCCTTTTGTGTGTTGTAGACGCACTGTCCGCTCCTCCCCAACACCATTTGTACCGTTATATTTTGACGTGCATTCTGATGAGCGTAAAGACATTGTATCCTTATGAGAACCGTCTTTAGCTCTTATGGTGTAATCATTCCTCTTGGAAATCATTTCACTAGATGTTTTGCTCAACCTCGGTCCACTCTACATTAAACCAATTCATGAAATCAGACTAATTGGGGGGTATTATGAACCATTCTACATTAAAACCAATTCATGAAATCAGACTAATTGGTGGTATTATGAACTATTGTACATTATACCAATTCATTAAATCAGACTAATTGGTGGTATTATGAATAAGCATCAGAGTTTTTCCCAAATTACCTTGAGAATGAACATTTTTAGCGTCACTTCTGCTTGGAAACTGTGGTTTCAGCAGCTTTGCATCGTCATTTCGATTAGAACAATAGCCCTTCACTTTCGGCTTCTTGAACAGTGCCTTTGGAATCTCCGTCACCACCATAGCCTCGAGTCCATCATCCCTGCTCATCCAAATTCATCATCAACAAATAAATCATAAAACAAAATTGAATGAGCAAATGATAAAATTCATTTTTGTCAATTTGATCATAGACCTTCCGCGAGATCCACATTTTTATTGAATTTTCCGGAATACTCCTCTCGATCATCAACATACTCGGTCCAATCGTTCCTTTTTCGCTTCTGTTCATCTTTCGGAGAATCGGATATTTCGAGTTCGTCGGAGAGATACAGTTTTTGATCGGATAACTGGCGAAACATGTTGAAATTCTGGACGAATTTGCGCACGTCTTTGGCCATGGAAGCTTGGGCGAACACCTTGCGCACAGATTGCTTCTGATTTCACACCACGCAGCTCCATTTGTTGCTGCTCTTCTTCTGCTGCCTCACCTGCATCCAAATTTTATCAAAATTCCATTTCACACACAAACAACGCAATTTTCACACGCAACAGAGAGAGAAAAATGCCTGCATGGTGGAGCACTCGAAGCACTGAAGAGCGATGAAGGAGGCAGGCATTTTCGCTTCAGTTATCGCCTCAGAGAGAGAGGGGAAGTGGCTCTGCAATTTGGCGGGAAAATGTGTTTTCGAAATGAATTTCAATGGCGCCCTATTTACGTTGTGGTTTGGTCACTTTTGTTGTTGGGCTATATTTCTATTTGGGCCTCTACATTAAATGGGCTATAAAGACGTGACCCACTAATTGATTATTTCAATTGGGCCCATAAGTATCAGTAGAGATATTAATCTGGGCCGGGTTAAACGGGCCGACCCGATTAAACCTATTATATGTAGGGTTAGAAAGTAAAAAGAATAGTATGCCTGCTTTAAAACCGAGTCCTTTTTGTTCGGACGGTTAGCAGGCTCACGCTAAAAAAAGCAGCCCACCAGGTTAATCGGGCCAACCCGATTGGCCCGCCTTGTGTTATGTTAATATATATAATATAATTTTTCTATAATTTTATAAGTTAGTCCAAGATTAATACCAAGTCATGACTAATTTATAAAGGTGGGATCTTGGAGATGTGATAGTAATTCCAAGATTAATACCAAGTCATGACTAATTTATTTAACTTTAAACGAAAAAGGTCAAGTTAATCTTCATCTTCTTGTTTTTATTGCTCTGTTCCTGTAACTTGTGTTTGGACTATGACTTATGATCTAGATGTTGGAGTATTAACTATCATTTGTTGTTTAATTTTGGAGAATTGGAGTATCAACTATCATTTAGATGTTATATTACATGTCATGTTTCGTTTTTGAAGAAAGGACAATGTGTGATATATATAATTTTTCAAAATTTGTTGGGAGTCCGTTAGGTGGCCCGTTTAGCCCGTAACCCACTAGGATTATGGTTAGATCTCAACTATTAATGATCCGTTTAAATTAACCTAAGTTAAGTTAAGGGCAAGAGACCGTTTTAGCTTCATGACCTATAGTATTTACCACAATGGGTTATAAGTCAACCCGTTTAACATCTCTAGTATCAGGGCCATATCAGACCATCAATTTTATAAGGCTACATTTGGATTGATGGATTTGAAATCCATGGATTTCACATACAAATCATCCACTCTCCAATGAATTTACAGTACTTAGATTTGAAAGTTTAGTTTAAAATGGAGGAATTTCAAATCATCATCAAAACCTAGTCATTTGTGAAATCCCTCCTCTCTACCCTTTCTCTTTTTTTTTTGATCGGACAACGTTAGTTGTTAATAATTAGTACACCAAGCACCCAAATACTCTACGAAATCGTCAATCCACCTTATAACTCCAAATTCGTTTCTAGAGGGAATCGAACTTGGGTCTCCCATTCAAATGAGGAGTCCAGTAACTGGCCAGGTGGGCTAAGCCACCTGGTTTCTCTACCCATTCTCTCTCTCTCCCCCCTTCACTCTCTTCCCTTCTATCTCGTCTAAGTATTTGTAAATCAATTGGAGAGTGGTGATTTGTGTGTGAAATCCATGAATTTTAAATCCATCCATCTGGAGACTAAAATAATTATATATAATAAACACATTAATTGTCACATTATCATCAATTAATGTGCAGTTTATTTTATGAGTTCTTATTTTTTAGTTTATTGAGATTAATTACTAATTGATTTTTTATTAATTCTTACCATAACGATATTTGACCTTTTGAAGTACTTGAAGATGATGGTTGTTGTTTCACGTGATAATTGATATTTTAAAGAATTATTTAATCTACCTCATATTATCATTTACATTTGAGACTTAATTAATTGAAATTTAATGTAACAAGTAAAAAGGGAGAAAATTATTACTACTTCTCTCCCAAAATACTTAGCACAGTTGATTAATTTTTACACACATTTTTTAGAACGAGTTTTGTATTAATAATTAAAATAATAGAATAACTTTTAAGGAGGAATACGATAGATAAATCCCTCTTCTATCATACTCTTTAAAAATCATTTTATCATTTTAATTATTAATACAAAAACTCGCGATGAGCTAAGTATTTTGGGACGGAGGAGTAATTACATATATATATATATATATAAAACAAAATCAGCCAATAGTGGTCTGACACGTCATCGGTACCCCCGTTAAAAGTAAAAAAACACACAGAAACAGTAACGCCGTTATGTTATCCCATCCCTTTTCTTTTACTTTACTTATTTTTTTCACAAAAAGGAAAAGGGAAAATAAAAATTAAAGAAAAAGAAAAGCAATTTTAGCAAACGCTACAATCAATCAATGAAAAGACCAGATTAGATCTGGCCTTTGCTTTCATTTCCTTTTCATTCGCACAATTCACACACACACATTTCTACACGCTCACACACACACACACACTCTTTCTTCATTGGCCGACTATCACTGGACTTCTCCAGATCTCGCCATGGAAATGTAGGCTATTTATCGGGTGAGGTACTGTAATTTTTGTTTGATTTTGTTGCCGATTTTACTTTTTTTAATTTTTTGGTAATTTTAATTTCGCGAGCCTCATTGTTTTCGTGTTTTTGTTGATGCGTTTTTTCCTTCTTTTCAGTTTTAGCTGAAGCATGAAGTTTAAGTTTATGTAACGATTGTGTTTGTGTTGTTTTGTTTTTTATTTTAAAATTGTTGTTATCGGATAATGATGTGATGTGGGAAAGAATTTGTTGGAGGTAGGTGAGCATTTTCTTCCTTGAAAAATTGCTATCCGGATGTAGTGTCAGCACCAGAATTTTATTTTTCATTTCAGTGGGGTCACTTTCGTGTAAATTAGTAACAGAAATTATGCTTATATTAGGGTCCAAAGATGGATAGGATTATTTGTTTATAGAACTGACAAAAACACAATGACATATTCCAAAATTTTGATGGGCTAGAATTGGAAGTGTCTGAGCTTCTGGAATGGGAGTTAGTTATCGTTTAAAATTGTATTTTTTGAACTTTTTGTGGCCTCCTATTTTTAGGATCATGCCAATGATGTTGGTAAAGAAAAGATAAAGAACTTTTATTGGTCAAAATTTCAAATAGATCTGCTGGTGGATTACATGTAAAGATATCACTCTGGCGTCTAGAATATCAAGATTCATTCGAAAGTTTACTGTCCATTTCCTGATAATAAATGAGTTATCGTTCTATCAATGCCGATATGAAATGTGTGTGCTTCTTAATGGTTGCTTGATTATGTGCTTGGTACTTACAGTTGCAATATTCAAATGGACAGGGTGGAGCTAGCGAGTTGCAAAGTGACCGTTAAGGAATTACACTTAGTAACCTACTTGTCTATGGCATCGGAGCAGATTAGGTTTCTGCAGCCACAAGGACCGGCACCCCGGGTATATTGCTTTATTGCATACATGTGAAGAAAGATATTGATATATGGTCCCCTCTTGATGTAAAGTTTATGTGGTCATATGTGATATGTCTCTATTTCCCATCTAATGAAGTAGTTCAAAGTCAACTCAGAGAAGAGTACTTAATTCACCTAATTTCTCTCATGAAATCTATTATAAGAATTGACTCATTCAATCATTTCAAAGTTCTTATTTTTGTCCTTACTAGTTTTACGACCTTATCCTGTAATTTTATAAGGTAATTACATAATTGGGCCAGCGATGAAGATTATGGCCATAATTTATCTTAGATCTTGCAGCTCGAAAAGTTTATTTAGATAACAGATGGCAAAAATGGCACGTGTTTCCTTGCCTTAGTTGATTTGATATGCTTATTTGGTTTTCTGTGGAGTTCTTACTGTTGGTTAATATTTGGTAAATGCTCAAGAGTTTGATGGCTATATAACCTCATTATATGCCATTAATGAATACAATAAATGTTATGAAGATCCTAACTCAACTTTAAGATGGCATAAATAAAACGATTCGTATGATTTAATTTGCATCAACGGCCTTCCCGATCTACAAATGGGGTTTCCTTTACTTCCCCTGTTCACTCCTTTTCTTGCCTCCTAATTTGTGGGAGGAGCTTGACTTTAATATGACATTTTTCTTGTCACATAGTTATCACATATCATAAAATAGATGAGGCATCAGTCCAAATTACAAAAAAACCCAAAATTTTGTTGGAAGGTTTATTTTATGGATGAGGCAAAATTGGATATTTTCCCCTCTCCTTAAGTTGATAGGATATGCTCGAGATAATTTAACAATTTGAACTTAGGCTATATTTGGCCACCTTCCCCAATCTTACTCTATTGTTTGTTAGGCTTCAATCTGCTTCTTTTTCTTTCTTTTTTGGGGAGAGGATTATTATGGTGTATTTTTGTCGTAACATAGTTATCATAAAATAGGTATGGCAACATCTCAAAATTACAACCACCTTAATGTTGTTGTAAATGATTGAAGAATTGGTAAATTAATTTATACTTTTGCAAAAACACCTATTCTCTTTGACTTCTTCTTTTTCAATATTTGCTTTGTTTGTTAATTAAATTCTATATTAGCAAATTATTGGCAAAAACTTGTATGAACCTGGTTCACAGATCTGAGATCCGTGAACTCCATTGACCATATCCAACAAACTCTAAATGGATCCTATATACAATTTTTTGTTAGACCCATTTTGTAAATGAGTCAAAAATGGGATGGAGTTCATGTGCTGTTACTACAAATTGTTTATATTTTCTTTGTTCCCATTTAGATAATTCGTTTTTGTATACATTGGAGCTAATAATTTACCTTGTTTGTAGCGGAAGAGGTGGGGAAGTTGTTGGGGTGGACTGTCTTGCTTCCGTAAACAAAAAGGTGGAAAACGAATCGTGCCTGCATCTCGAATTCCAGATAGCAATGCTCTTTCAAATCAGCCAAATGGACCCCAACCTAGTGGACTCCCAAATCAGACCACCAGAATTGCTCCATCTCTTTATGCTCCTCCATCTTCACCCGCCTCTTTCTCCCATTCTACCCTCCCATCCACAGTTCAGTCCAATTCCCTTACGGGCCGCTCGTCTACTATGTTTGTCACGGGCCCGTATGCCCATGAAACCCAACTAGTATCTCCTCCTGTTTTCTCGACTTTTACAACCGAGCCATCCACAGCTCTTTTAACCCCTCCACCAGAACTGGCCCACTTAACCACCCCATCTTCCCCAGACGTCCCATATGCTCATTTCCTTTCGTCTTCTGTAAAAAGGTCTGGTAAAACCAGTTACATTACTGGAAACGATCTTCAATCAGCATACTCACTCTATCCTGGAAGCCCAGCTCTCAGATCACCTCCTCAATGGAGCCCTAAACTTCCTTCTCAAGAACCCTTTTATACAAAATCTTGTTCAGGTCGGTTTATAGGGCTGGAACCATCAGGTGCCTCCAAGTCACGCCAAGATTCAATTTCTTCTGCCCTGAGACTTTTGCCCAATACTATCTGGACCAATCGTCAGTTTCTCATAATGGTGGTAGGTTGAGTATTTGCAGGGATCGGATGCCTACTCAAACGGCGGAAATGGGCATCAGAGCAGGCAGACAAAAGTTTGTAAACCAGATGCCGAGGAATTAGAAGCTTATAGGGCCTCTTTTGGGTTCAGCGCTGATGAGATCATTACAACAACTCATTATGTTGAGATATCAAACGTGCAAGAGGAGGACTCGTTTAGCATGGCACCAGTTCCTCCGGAGAAGTCTTCTGGGGTAGAAACGGGGAAAAGACGAGAAAGCCCGATTCATGCTGAAGGGAAGCATTCTGGAACAAGTGGCTCGTATGGTTTTCATGGAGGTAAACTATCACTATCCAAGTTTATATTTTTACCTCATTGATAGTCTGTGTTTCCCTGAGTAAATTGCAAAATTGTCCCATATATATTAGGTGTTGGTGAGATGATTAATTTTTGGGTTTTCAATTGAAATTAATATGTTGGTGTCTCATTATACCACGTAAGCAACGTCAAGTCACTAGTCTGGTTGCTTGCATGGAATCCCGACAGCTCACGTGAGCGATACATGCAAAAATCCTGCAACCTTGTTTGTAAAGGACTAAAACTGAATCATTCTCAAACTTATAAGACTTAATTGAGAAAAATAATTTCGTATGAGACTAAAATTGCCTACACTCAATCGATAAGTGACCAATTTTGCAATTTACTCGTGTTTCCTCTTACTGAATGCTGAGAAGTTGAGAAAAGGCATAGCTCGATTGTCTGTTTGGATTTCTTATTGCATGTCGTTTTTATATCTCAGATCAAATCCCACAGAAACGAAGCTTGCCAAGTACCCACATTCTTAGTGATGGTGAGGACATATACTCGAAGATGGGAGCTTCTAGAAATGGCCGGAAATATCAATTTGGTTCGTCCAATTCTGATGCAGAAATTGAATACAGAAGAGGGCGAAGCCTGAGAGAAGAACGCAGCTGGAGAGAAAGCTAAGGCCCGATATGAATAAATTATCAGTAAGAAGGAAAACATTCCCTGTATGTATTCGGAGTCGTTCTTTTCATCTTCTGTTGAGGTGTTTGGGATTTCTTGCAAAATTATCAAACCTTATATCCAACCCTCATTTGACCTTCCTTTTGTTTGCTTGCTTCGTACTACATATTCAAGAAGAGTTTGTGTTATATATATTATTGCTTGAAGAATTCTGCATGTAGATCTCCTATGTACTTTCACATACTTCACTTGGAGCAAGAATGCAATGTGGATCTCTTGTATGTAAATGATGGTATGTGCATGAGGTGAAAACTATGGAATCAAATCCTTTTTTATGAAGATAGTGGATATTTTGGATATGAATTTCATATGTATGTATATATTTGTATACAACATGCCCTTTTGTCAAACCTAAATCAGAAAATATGAAGAGTTATTTTAAGTATATGTTACTAGTGCTGATTAAAAAAAAAAAGTAGTATGTGTTACCAGTATACTTCGTTTGCATTTTTCTCTAAAACCAATATAAGTTTCTTCATTAGATAAATGATGCTTGGTTGGAAGGTTATGGGTATAGGAAATAGGGGGGTTAATGGATAAAAAAAACACACTCCTAGTTTGTAACTGTTGTGCATAATTTCCTCGTGGTTTGAATATTGTTCGAAACCTTCTTGTGATTTATTAAATAAAATGAATTGTCTTTTTTTCTTTCTTTTTTTTTTTCAAAGACGAGTTAAATTTTTATCTATTTTTTCTATTTTCCGGTATCGATATGTCCTTCGTAGTATCGGTAGGAAAATTAACTTTATTCAATAAACTAAATTAGGGGTTTTGTACCATTCACAAACCATGAGAAAAAATTTCATAACATTTTCAAATAATGGGTATTTCTCGTGCAATTAACTCGTGGGTAATGAGAATCAAATTCATAGTATATTTTTGAAATTACACAACAGTATGACTTTGATTCTCAAAAATTATAAAATCAACTATATTTGACCCATTTGAGAGATATGTCATGATTCTACACCTTTCCATTACCATACCCATATTTTTTCTTCCAATTTTACCAAGCACCCTTAAAACTCTGTGAAATTATTAATATAATTATTTACATAAATTTTGCAATACCATTTTCGTGTTCTGGATAATAAGAATAATCGGGCCCAGATACAAACAGGCTTCGGAGCATTAAACTTGGCCCATTAAATTTAGCCCAACAAGCCCATTCGAATAAATACCAGAAAAATAAAGGGTTTTCTTCATCTCCAAATTCCTCTGGATTTTCTTCTCCCATCATTCTAGCTTACAATCTACGAAAATGCTACGTCGTTCATCTCTTAATCTCCAAAAATTACTATTTTCCAGAAACTCTTCTGTAAGATCTTCAGAAGCAATATCTCCCTCTTGGATAAGAAATCTCTCAAATCTCGTGAATCGATGCTCTTCGGACTGTAATTTCAAGCAATCCAGTGATGTTTATCGTCGAACGAGTATAATTTCAGCTCCACTCTTCAGGAATTTCCAGGATTTTAGGAGATTCAGTGTCGAAATCGACAAGGAAGTTGATGTGATTAACCTCAAATTTGCGGAAGCCAGAGAGGAGATTGAATCAGCTATGGATTCGAAAGAGACTCTGTATTTTAACGAGGAAGCTGAGTGCGCGCGTGCGGCTGTTGATGAAGTACTTCAAAGGTATGATGCGCTGCTGAAGAAATTGCCGGAGAACGATAAGGCGGGGATTCAGAGGGCGATGGGGCTGAAGATTGGGCAATTGAAGGCCGAGCTTCAACAATTGAATGAGTAGTAAGTTTTAGGGTTTATTTACATTTTTGTCCTTTATGATTGGAAGATTGTGCTATTAATCATTAATTGAGTTGATTTTTCTGATAATTTGGTGAACTTATTCGATATATACTTTTTGCAATTGTGAGGTACTTTAATGGCATTCGGTAGCTTATTACTACAACTCATCCAATGGTTAGGGTTCTTGTAATTTAGGGATTACGTAAAAGAAATGTGGTAAATTCAGCTATTTTAAATGTGAAATGAAGAGACAGGTTGGTTATCTTGAAGTTCATACTTCATAGCATAACACAAGTAGATTTTACATTTATATTGCTCTTAGTTATATTAAAGAAATCGACATTGGAGCTTTTGGTGTTTGATCGATTTCGAATCATTAAGAACGAAGTAAAGAACTTTCATTTCTATTTTCTCATAAAACGAAGAAAATTAAGCAAGCATTGAGCACATTTCATATATGTTGATTAAGGCTTTTGTTTTCAATCAGTTTTAGATCATATGTTAGATGTTGTTATGGTGTGCCTTTGTGGTAACTAACTATACATTTTATGGGTTTGAATATAAAATACAAGAACAATTTGTTCGACTATCTGGTTAGCAGGTATTTTAGCTCACCGATTATATTTTCATGAACAGAAGATCAAAGTCCAGTGATCACCAAGAAAGTTGATAACCCATGAGACATTCTTCATTCTTGTGTAATTGGTGTTTGAGATCCTAGGAATAGGGTAGCATTTGGACTTGAATTTCTTAGTTATTCAGAATCAGACCTATAGTTCATCGTCTTGATAGTGCTGAATGAAGATTTAAAGATATAGGTCATTGATGATGAATGGTATAATGAATTGGGGTTCACTAAAAGTTACTACATATACTAGATATGCTTAATATGAGATTTCACCTAAATCTCGATCAAATTGTTTACTGCTGTGGCCTGTGTTTCTGTCGTATCGTCCTGTATCCTAGCTTGATCTTATATGTGTTGCACATGACATGATGATGCACATTGAGTTGTTAGTATGAGCATTCTTTCGATACGATACAGACGATGTCATCAGCTTTGCAATAATCACGCACACATAGTAGATGAATATTGGGGTTTTAATATGTTATTGCTAATGCACAATATAGAGCTCAATAGTCTTGCATCCATTGCTTGCATTTTAGTCGAGTATAACATCAAATGATGTCATATATGATATATTATATAGAATAAAGGATTTTTTTTAACAAATGAAATTATGATTTCATAGGTTAACAATAATTTTTTTTTTTTTTTTTTAAAAGCAGGATTTTTTTTTTCTGGACTGAAACGGGGAGGTCCAAATATGAAGTGTGGTAATTATGCTCAGAGCCTAGATCTATTTTAGTGTAATGGGTCGGCCCAAAATTGGCCCTAACAGAGTAATTGATCGGCCCAATAATTACTTTATCGAGTTTATTTGTATTGTTACATATATTTATTTATTTATTTTAGGGGATTGCTGTGGATTAGTGACAATAGTTCTATAGTACATTATCTTTTCATTCCAGTGCATTTATGAGCAATTTTCTCTTCGATGTATTGAATCAATGTTATTAGTTCCGAACTCGATTTTTTTCTCAAATTATAGCAAATAAATTAGTGAATTTGTTAATGGTATATTTAAAATGAAAAGGCCTTTTGAGAAATTCTAACGTTACTGCAATCAGTTACGAGAAAAATCAAACACTAATTCCCCCAACATTACAAAGAAGATATTATATCAACAATTTCGACATATAAAAGGATAGTGATGGATATGTCCTGACATTTGTTTTCATATGATCATTACCTCTACATATACATACATATATATAAAAGTGCAATGAATGTGAATGAATATATTGCATGAGAACATGGATTGATGAACATTTATCTATGTGTGGGGCACTGGGGTATGGAAGATAAATGATGGTCTGCCCCCTTGTCTCCCCTTTTGCATATAGTTATATATTAATTCAACATTTGACCACTCGTATTAAATATTTAGTCTAGACATATCTACAAGACTACAACATTTATCCATTGGTCACATTTAATTTAGTGTTTCATGATTCGTACTTCAAAATTTATGATCGAAATTTATTGATTCATGCTTCAAAATTCTGATGAAATTCATTTATTCAGGTGCGGATGCTACTTGATTCTAATTCTAAGCGACTCCAATTCACTATCAATGAAGTCGCGGGGGCAAGATGAACAAATTATTTTTCTTCAATAAAATCCACAAAAAAAGAAAACAAACAAACAAATTTCGATCGTTCAATGAATGAAATAAAAGATTGAACATGGTTTTGTAATAGATCTCTTTGATTATCACTTCACGTGGAACCGATTTTGCATGCGCCAACTAGAATGTTTTGGGTGCATGTGATCAAATGGGTCTACTATGTCACATAGAGTGGCCAACAAGATCCATTCATCAAACAAATACACAAAAATGTCTTGAAAAAGTACAAAAAATGTGTTTGAATTTAGTATGGTTCGCAAACATAAGTAGAATTGGATAAATAAACCGGTTAATTTCACCTCTTCCAATTGTTTTGTAACTTGTGTTATCTTTAATACACCTTCCATCTCAAAAGTATAGTGCCTTTTTTTCTTTTTGATTTATCCAAAATTTCAGTTATCTTTCTTATTAAAAGTAAGAACATATTAGAAATTCTATAGGCAAATTTAGAATTTTAAACACAATAAATAATGTTATTAATCTGTGTGGAAAAAAGATTAAGGGGCCATATTTTTGGGACGAATAAAATACATCACACTTATCATGTTGCAATGTAATGTGAACTAGAATAGAATAGGAGGTCTCAAATCGATTTCAATATGACAAAATGTAACAAGAGTCTAATGTTACTAAAACTGTACAATGAAATTAGTGGAAATTAGTCACCAAAGGTATTGTCCAATAACCTGCATTCCCCATAAAGAAAATCATTCTCTAACTCCCTAACACTTCAAAAAAGAAAATGTAAAAGGAACCCAAAAAAAAAATCAAAAGGAAAAATACAAACAAAGATTAATCAACTATGATTTGAGGATTGCTTTATTAAAGGCTGAGAAGAAGTCTTTTTCCCAGATGATTCCTCAGGTGGACTCTTGACTTCCATTAGAAGTGCCACTACTTCCTTCATGGTTGGCCTTTCAGAAGGGGCTGAATTCACACAAAACATAGCAATTCCAAGTGTTTGAAGCATCTCTTGCACCATTTGATCAGGCAAACCTTGAAGCTTCGAGTCGAGAATCGTCACGGCTGGTTCGAAGCATCCCATCTTCTTCTTCACCCACTCGACGATGTGGAGCCCGTCTCCTATCTGAGGCTCGACTGCACTCCGTCCGCTTAGTATCTCGAGCAAAACAACCCCGTAGCTGTAAACATCGCTCTTCTCTGTTATGTTCACCGTGTATCCATACTCTGTAGAAACAAAAAATGCAACATTTTAGTACTAAAACGAAACGTAAAAGTTATTAAGGACGTGTTTACAAACTCTACTATCAATTTCGAGAATCATTTTTTTACAAAAGCTACTCGGCTTTTGTAAAAAAAAGTGATTGTCTCACTTTGTAGAGTTTATAAACAACCACCTACTGAAAACAACGTCGAAACAATACTTGCCTGGCGCGATATATCCGTAAGACCCCGCGACTCTAGACATAGCTTGATGATAATTCGGAGAATTCATCAACTTCGCGAGTCCAAAATCAGCCAAATAAGCCTCGTACTTGGAATCGAGCAATATGTTATTGCATTTCACGTCTCTGTGAATAATAGCAGGCAAGCAATCATGGTGAAGATACGCTAGCCCTTGCGCTGATCCCACCGCAATTTTGTACCTCGTTTCCCAATCCAAGCTCCGATTATTCTGCAAAAGCTGTTGTAGGTTTCCAAATGGGACGTAGTTATAGAGAAGAAGCTTAACGCTCCTGTTCGAACAATACCCGAGTAGCTTCACTATATTCCGGTGCCTAATGTGTCCAAGAATCTGAATCTCAGCAGCAAACGAGTCGATACGTTCTTCTTCGTCCTTATTCGTTTTCCAAAGCTTTTTAACTGCAATCACATCACCATTAGGCATTTCCCCCCTGTAGACGACCCCCGAACACCCTTTCCCTATAACATTTTCGTCTCTTAAACAGTTCAGGATATTCTCAATGCTGAAATTCATCTTCTGAAACGGGATGAAAGTCCATGGATACGAGAAATCTTCCTCTCTTGATGAACTCGAGATGCCCGATTTCTCAATCACATAGCTCCGATTTCTTGCTGCTATAATCCAAACCGCCACAACCGCCATCACTACTGAGCTAAAAATCACAGCTACCAAAGCTATGGTTTTAACGGACTTCAACCCGTTTCTACTTAAGAAACGGGAAGAACAAGTGATTCCATCGATGGATTCACAAAGGTGGGGATTTTCAAGGAATGAATTCGCGGTTAACGTACGGAAAAAGGGCGTGACAGGTATTGGGCCGGAGAAGTTATTTTGTGAAACATTGAGGCTAGTGAGACTAGTCAGAGAACTCAAAATGGTTATCTTCCCAAACAACATGTTACACGAAACATCAAGCGATTGTAGCTGTCTTAAACCCGACATTGTCTCAGGAAGCTCACCGGTGAATCTATTAGAGCTCAAGTCCAAACTAATCGTCAAGCTTGCTAAAAACCCGATTTCAGGTGGGATTGTACCCGAAAGACTATTGAAACTCAAATCAAGCAGAGTTATTTTCTGCAAGTTCTTGAAAGATTTAGGAATCTCCCCTGTTAGGAGATTATTATTCATGATAAGCTTATTCAAGTAACTAAAATTACCAAAACTCTCCGGGATTGCACCACCGAAACTATTTCTACTAAGATCGAGCTGCTCTAAATTGATCAAACCCCCCAACCCAGGCGGCAAATCCCCGGTTATATAGTTATTATGAACATCGAAAAGCTCCAAAACCGTAATGTTAGCAATCTCAGTAGGCAAATTCCCAGAAAAACGATTCATATACAAATCAAGAAACACAAGGTTTTGCAACTGGCCAATCTCTTTAGGAATCTCACCTGATAGCTGATTCTCGCCGAGCCTCAGCCTCACGAGCGACTGGCAACGAGCAACGCTGCGTGGCAATCCGCCCGTCAAGGAATTCCCCAGCAGCAGGAGCTTGTTCAGCTTCTTTAAACCGAAAATCTCCTCAGGGATTGATCCTGTAATCCTGTTATGAGAAAGATCAAGTGCGTACAGTTCCGTACAGTTCCCAAATGCAGCAGGAATTGTACCAGAAACCGCATTTCCCCACAAGAAAAAACTCTGCAAATACTTGAGCTCGCCAATCGGCCAGGGGATTGAACCGGACAACCGGTTCTTATCAGCCTGGAGAGCGATTAAACTCGAGCAATTGCTCAGCTGAACCGGAATGGAACCGGTGAGGGCATTATCGGATAAATGCAGCTGCTCGAGTACATCGAGTTTCCCCAAATCGCTAGGGATTTCGCCGGATAAATCGTTGGCCGAAACATCGAGAATCACGAGCGACGAACAGTTGGAAATCTCCGGTGGAATCGAACCGGAGAGGGAATTCCCCCACAGAAGCATGCTTGTTAACTTCTGCAATTTTCCAAGCTGCGATGGAATCGAGCCTGTAAGTTTATTCATATGGAGATACAGGTTCCGAAGCTCTGAACAAAACCCTAACTCCGGCGGAATCGTGCCGGAAACCTCGGTGTCGTAAAGCGCCAGCGTCTGCAAGTTCACCAAATTGGCGAACGTCGCCGGAATAGCACCGGATAAAGCAGTTGCAGCGGCGCCAAACGTCGTTAAATTGGTGAGAAACCCTAGCTGCGACGGAATTTCTCCGGCGAGGTCGGGATTCCCGCCGATTCGGAGCTGCTGCAGCGACGTCAAGTAACCTAACTGAGACGGAATCGATCCGTTCAACAGATTGTCCTGAAGGCAGAGCACCTGCAGAGACGTTAAATTCGTGATTTGCGGAGGAATCGATCCTGTCAATTTGTTGGTGTTCAAATACAGAAACTGCAGATCGGTGAGTTTTCCAATTTCCGGCGGTATTTGGCCGGAGATTGAGTTTGACGACAGATCCAGGAGGCGTAGACGCGTGAGAGCTCCGAAGGAGGCGGGGATGGCGCCGGAGATGTTGGTGGCGGAGAGGTTCAGAAGCTGGAGGGAGGAGAGAGAGGAGAGGGAATCGGAGAGAGATGAAAGGTTGAGAAATGTGTCAGGAATGGAGAGGGAGATGACTCTGTTTTGGGGGGAGCATGTCACGCCCTGCCATGAACAAGGAGTGACGGTTGCAGGGTTCCAGGATGAGAGAATCGGCGACGATTGCGTGTAATAGGGATTGGTCGACGAGACGAGAGAGAGGAGGGCTTCGCCGTCCGGCGAGAGGGAATTGGATGTGGAACAGAGGAACGAGATGATGAGAAGGAGAGAGAGCGGAGACATTACAGTGTAATTAGGGACAAATTGCATGTGATGAAAGTGCACACAATGTGTAGAAAACCATGCATGTGAGGGAAAAGGTATTAGTTTGTTTTTGTGTTTAATGGGGGTGGATTCTCGCCGGAAAGGGATGTTGGGGCGTTGGAGCCGCCGTGTGCGGCGGTGGGGGTGGTGGTGGAATTTGAGTTGGGATTGGTGTGGAGCTCGATGAAGGCCGTTAATGGTGGGGGTTTTCTTGCATTTTTTTTGGAGGGGTGACGGGGGTTTGATTTGAGTTTTAAGCTCTCCTTTATCTTTGTGCAAACATTTTGCTTTTATAGTAATTAATTTAAATGGAACTCAATGTTTTTTTAAAAAAGAGGGACACTAAACCGTTTCATGGTGAGGCGGGGCATAAATTAGGTATTGATGGTTTTAACACTTTAAGAGGGGTAATGTAATTTGTGTTAAGTTATACTTAGGGGGTATTTTCAAAACTTATAAGTGATTATAGTCACCTAGAATTATGTGCAAAAGTAATTTGAAGTGTTTTATTTATCTTTTAGTAGTTTAAATAAGCTCTCATAAACCATAAATTATAAGCTTCAAAGAGGATATTTTTAGTAGCTTATTAGTCTTTTTTTAAAAACTTTTAACTCTTTTTGTAAACATTATTAACTTTTTTCTAGAATTATTTTACAAACACTATCAACTTCTACCATTAATCACTTTTCTCATAATTACTTCTTTAAAATCATAAGTTTTTGCAAACACCCCATTCGTGAAGAAAAATTGTTTGATTCATTAAACAAGTTTCATTAGAGTCCTAACAATTTATAAGAGTAAAAATTACTGACCACAGAATGCAGAAAAAGATAAATCTATCATATGATAAAACCCATAAATAAATTACAAGTAATTTACCACGGTGAATCACCAATTAACCATGGTTGGTGGTAAAATGGCATTGGGACTAGTTTTTGATGAAAAAAATAATTGGAGCTTAGGGGATTGTGAAAGGCAAAAGAGGGATTGGATTAAGCTGCAAATTCCCATGTCCTTTTCTTTCTCATGTCTCTATATATTATATATACAAACTGCACAGCGTGAATAAAGAGGAAAATTTAATTGGCTTGTCTTTTCTAATTAATTAAAGTAATTTCTTTTTTTTACTGTTCTTATTAAATTAATTTGCTCAGTGTGCGGTAAAAAAGAGTGAGATAGAGTGATTTGGTTATCGAGGAAGTGGTAGTGGGTGTGTTTTGGGAGTAGGGCTCAGTAAAAAAATTGATGTGTCACATGACTCATATTTATATATATACATATTATTATAAGTTGTAGTAATATGTACTCCCAAATTAATTTTAGAGTTAAAAACTGTTTCAAATTGGTTTTAATTTTTTTAATAAGTGTAATCTTCCAACGTTACCCTCATTAATTGTATTATTAAGAAAAAGAAAGTACTCCGTCATAAGGCTCACATTTCTAAATAATTGTTGAAAGATTAAATAACGATAATTTAATTATTTTTTAATTTGTGTGAAATATTCTAAAACATCGTAAAATGAGATGGAGGTATGGTAAATTTTATGTATTTATAACTTAAATATCATCTCTAAGACTAATTCCAAAAAAAAAGACACAAGATTTCATGTTAAAAAGTTGCAACTCAATATCTTAGGTGAAGAAGTATCCTTATATTTAAATTAATATAATTTTTTTGTCTAATAAAAAAAATGAGAAAAATTATACATAAACTATTAAATTAGAAACACAAAAAATATATATACAAACATATATATAGGGCCTAAAGATTAGGGTTTTCATTAGCTAGGGTTTCGAGTGTGTGAAGTTTTTTAAGTGTACCATAAACAATAAGAAGAAAAATTAACCTCGATCATGAGAACCTAAATTATAATTATTTCAAGTACTAAAGGTTCTTTTTTCTTTATTACTCACTCAAATCGAGATATTTTGAGTTGTATTTTCTCTTGTTGAAGATGTTTAGAAAATTATATCGTACGTTCAAATCTAAAACCAAGAGAAATTGCATGAAATCATTAAAATTCAACTTGTCTATACGTGTATAATAGTGGGAAGATCAATATATCTTAATGTTGAAGCAAATAATAATTATTTCTTGAATAATAGTGTGGGCATATAGTGTGGATCAAAGGATAATTATTTACCTTATAGTTGAACTTGCTCGAGTATAATTCAATCAACACAATGTTATATGTCTCCTAAAGCGATTTGTGTATATTATGATATCATAGTAATTAATACACTAAAAAAAAGGTAATTCATTCATTTTTTTAAACGAATTAATTCATTCATAGAATAATAGTAGAATATATAATGGTAGATCAAAATATATAGACATATATTCTAAATAGGTAGTATTATTTATATTTATAATGGTCATGTTTTAAAAAAATTAGTTTATTTTATACATATATATATAATTTTTTGTACGTATACAAATTATAATTTAACTTTGGAGGCAAACGTGAGCTAGAGGAAGTCAAATAAGAACAATAATTAACACAGGAAATTTCAATTAGTGATCATTTTAAAATACCAAAAAAAATAAAAAAAAAATCATACCTTTAGCAGAAAGTCATATTTGTAGGTCTTTGCCCAAATGGAGGAATTAATATATAAACAGCTAAAGAACAAAAAAAGATATTAAGGCATATACTGTTTGGCATGATATTCATGGAGCCCCCAACCTACTACTCATTACACTAGAGTAGTAATGAAAATTATTTTTAAATTTTAATTTTATTATTTGATGCATCAAAAAGACAATATTAAGATATTAGTATAAAATACTACATAGTGGTGTTTTCCGGTGCCAAATATTCTGCAACCGATAGTGTATAGTTAGATGATGTTCTACTTCATTGTTATATGTTATTAAATTCATTTTAGTTATGATTCAAATTTGTTTAAATCTCAAAACTCTTCTTTATAAAATTGTGTTTTGTGTTTTATTTTGAACTCTGCAATTTGATATTCTCTTGTTTTATTTTAGGGTTTGCACGAAATCTCCTCATAATTTAAAAACGTGGAGCGAAATTCTCTCGCAATTTAAAAATTGCACAAAAAATTCTCTATAATTTTATTAACTCAAACGAATTATTCATTTTTCTCAAAAATGAGTTAACCATTAAGTCCCGAATCACGAGAGATTTCACTGAATAATAAGATAAAAATATTAGCTAGTTTATAAAAATAGAGATAATTTATTTAATTTAATAAATCAAATGAGGAGTTTCGTGCAACTTTCAAATTACGAGGGAATTTTCGCAATATATTCAAACCACGAGAGGGTTTCGTGATATTAACCCTTTTATTTTACCTATTAAGGTCAAGTCCCAAGCGAAAATGTTCAAGTTTTATTGTTTTTGGTATCAAATGAAACTCAAACAAACTTTTTATTTCTAACGATGTGTGTCTTGAATCAAATGTCGACCATTTTGATTTGAGTTCCAATAGTAAGCCAATCATAAGATAGATCAAATTGGAGTTAATAAAATAAAAATAGGTAACATCTTTTCCCCCTATCTTGGGATACTGCTTCGAGCCAAGACATTCAATCGTCATATTTAGATGCAGTAAGATCCAAGCTTCCAACAGAAACATAAAAATAAAATGGTGTAAACCAAAAGTCATTGTAAATTCCACAAACTATGCCAGCATAAGCGTAACAACCAAACAAATGAACATGACTTTAAAAAGAAAAATAAAAGCATATAGATCAAGTAATTTTATCAAGATTTATAACAAAAATCTATAACTCAGAAAAAAAACATAATCTGACTATTTGTTACCGCAGAACAGACCAAGCATTTCGACGTATACGAAAAATAATAGAGTTGTGAAATATTCGAGTGCAACATAGGCAGTAAACACG
Source organism: Stenogyne calaminthoides (assembly GCA_037126765.1). NCBI lineage: Eukaryota > Viridiplantae > Streptophyta > Magnoliopsida > Lamiales > Lamiaceae > Stenogyne > Stenogyne calaminthoides. Next base: position 30,529,893 of record JBBCBC010000029.1, read on the forward strand.
AAAAGTTGTTCTAGACCGCCTATTCGATTATAGACAAGTTCTATCAATGTACAGTTATAACAATGCAGGGCATATGAGACACATTTGATGTTAAATATAAAAATTGGAAGGTAAAATGAGCATTAGCTTACATCATCCGGAAGAATTGCAGAAGGGGCGTTTGGTATCCACCTATATCAGCAATTGTTCGTCAGTTTGATTTTTGACGGGCTTAATACGAGATGGAGAACGTTCCAACTGCTAAATGAACAAGCTACACCTTTAAGCATGGTTCTTTTCAGCACTTCTGAGAGCTCCGTTAGAAAATTTCAGTCCTTTTTTACTGACAAATTTCGTTATATCAAGATTTCCAGATTCAAGGACTGGTCTCACTGTCTCGTTCAAACTTGAACCATTTCCAGTTGGAATAGAATTTTTCTTCATCTTCGAAAGGCAAGCCATCCATGGGAAGGGGTTCTAATTTTCGTGGAGTGGAAACAGCTGTAAACTTCTTCCTGTACTTCTTAGCCATCTCCTCAGCTTCAGAAAATACTTTCTGAATAAAATGGAAAAATGTGTATGAATGGTCATTATTTTAGATTTAGGAAAACAGTTTTATCATATGAAAAAATAGAACAAGCAATGGAAATTGGTTGTTTACCTCCCGGTTCGATAAAAATAAACCAGGCTCGCTTTCAAGTGCAGCGATGCTGCAAGGCAAAAATCCAATTTCATCGAGTGAACATGTAAAGAAACAATAGAATAGTGAAGATTTACCCCAAGGAAATTTTTTCAGGAAACAACGACTTCAAGACTAGTACTTTAACCTCTTCATCAACTGATAGTACATCACTAACAGAAGTGATAAGCCCTCGAGTTATGTTTGAAATATGCAGCAATCCACTGCCAAAGATCAAAATATGTTGGGGATTAATTACTCCAATTACTTTTAATGAAAAAAATGTCAAGACTTTCAGGATAAATTTTCACCTCCTATTAGTATCACCTATCCTTATCTGGGCCCCATATGGATAAATTTTCCTCACCGTTCCTTCAAGAAGTGTTCCATCTTGAAGATGCATCATCTCCTATAATCGAGAAGCGAGGCAGATAAAAGAAAGCCATCAAGAAATTGGGAGGCAAAGATGAAATGAAAGTACGGAATTAATTGATACGAAATACGAACCCAAGCGTCCTTCTCACTGAGTATTAAGTCGTTTGTATCTTCATTTATTCTAGTAATTTGCACGAATATTCTCCGTCCCACCTGCAACATCAAGATGTAAGTATTGAGAGGGCGTACAGCTCAATGCAAAAGTATACTTATGCAAGCGAAAGAAGCTTAATAAGCCAAAATATATCATGGACATTGGTCATTTAACAATTATATATGTTAGCTCAACACGTCTGATGGAGAAAAGGGCAGAAACTTAAAAGAGAAAATGGAACGGTTTATTGAATGAAAGGTATGGGACTTAACTGCCCAACCTATAGGCCGATTACAAGATACTTTCTGCTTGCTACAACAATTAGTTTTATCCCTTACTTATTTAAGACTATACCTAATTATCAGCCCACGAATCTGCCCAAAAACAATTAAACATTCGACCAACCAATTAGCTAACTCTGAAAAAAAGGCTGGATTATCTCTATCAACTTTTAATGTCATTAACGCTTCAGATGTATTTGAGGATAGTAGTCTCATTTATTTAACCAGCAAATTCCAAGCACTCCTTCTAATTAGAAGTTAATTGATTAAGGAATGGATTTGAAATCTATCATCCGCATTCTAAACTATCTAAATATTTCTAGAGTGAGTTTGGTGAATCCTCTCCTTGAATAAAAAGGTTCAATCCAAAATGCGAACAATACGAAAAGAAATTTCAATCTAGGGTCTGATTTACTTATCTGACTAGTTGGGCTGAGATCAGATATGAAGTTAGATTGTCCTTGCTTCTCGGTAGAAGCATATACAGAAGCAGAAACATCCACGGCTTTTCACTTGGGATTGCAGTGCTCATGTATGAACACAATAATATTAAATTATTAAGTCCAAATCTCAGATACTACTGCAGAATTCACCCACACAGATAAGCACAATTTCAATTATTAAAATCTACTACAAACTAACTTGCTTTTTTGTTGCACATATCCTTCTCTACGGGCTCAGCCAAGTAGGTTATTCTAATTATATTCATATACCAACACACAAACAAGTTAACTATTTGAAAGCAAATAAACAAGAGAAATAGTAATTGACGTACGTTCTCTTTTAGTTCTGTAAAATTGTTAACTCTGTTCAGCAATTCTGGTTTTGGAAGAAAAGCCCTCAAACCCTGTAAAACAAAATTGTCATAGAATTATAGGTATATATAGATATATTCCAGCTACACATGCATTTGAAAACACAGAGAAAGTTCACCTCTATTCTTGTGAGGAGACCTCCAGTATTCCATTCTGTTACTTTTACTTCAATTGGTTCATTGAGTTGTTTAATCTGCAAAATTAAACAAATATAATGTAAACATATATCACCCAAGGAAATCTGAAGACCAGCTTTGAGACTGTGAAAGGTATGGATTTTTACAGGCTCCTAAAGCTTAGAAATGCAACCACAAGAATTTGAGATGGGGGTAATAAAACAGACTTCTGATATAAACTAGCTAAGTAATTAACCACAGTTAAGACACAGTACTAAGCACAAAAATAACCCAATAACCATGAGTGAAAACGTAAAGAAGAAAAAAAACAAATAAGCCCCAATAACAGCTCGTCTAATCAGTTCAGATCAGTTGTTTTATGTATGTTCCAAGGGGATTTGAACTTAAGCTAGATGGATAGCGAAAAAATAACCTTTTTCCTGTGTATTATCAATGTGACACAAAAACATCGATGACAATTAAAAGAAGAGATTTCGAATTTATAGATATGATGGTGTCTCCCGCATGCCAATCAACTATATACATAAGCTACTTTTCTGTGCGTTTTAAGAATTTTGAAGAAGGTATTAACACTCGTATCAAATGGTCATCATTTGTTATTTTGAAGTTCGAAATTCATGGCAAAACTATCAAAGATACACCTTAGGGATTAACCGTAGATAATCTATATATGGAAATGCACGAGTTAACAGCAATTATCTACTCTACCAATCTTAATATACATTCTTCCCCTCATTCTCCCACGAATTCAGATAGACAAACCAAACCCAATACAATCACATGATAAATCATCGACATAACTCAAAATTCAATCAAATTTCCATGACTATTCGCAGAAAAAGAACGAAAAGGACCTGCCTCACTCGGTGCCACGCGATACGTCTGAACAGCTTTCTCGTTGACAGCAAAGGCCTTCCACCAAGAGTCCTTCCAAGAACCTCAGCAAAAAGAACGGTCCCGGGCTCCACAACGGGCCTTCCCGCCTTTGGTTCACCACTCATCACCTCATCATTCCTCACAATTCCAATTTTGCCCCTCACTAGAAACTCTTCTGCATCCTTCTCCAAATCACATAACAAATTATCCAACTCCTTATCATACAGAGGCAACACTTCTTTGGTTAGCATCGTCCCCAACATATCCGCGCCCACATTCACATCGAGCTTATTCTCATTGCCCGAAACCACTACCCCAACCACAAAATCGCCCGATTTCGGCTCATAATACTCCACATCAACTCTCGCATTCTTCTCCTCAATTGAACTATCATTTTGACTAATTTCCTCCTCAAATGGCCTAAAAAACTTGTAAAAGGGTTCTAATATTTCATCCTTATCAGGTTTTTTGGGCTCATCTACCTCTAATTCCTCAACAGCCCCATTATTCACTAGCTTCGGAGAAGGCTTATTCAGTAACTCAAGCTCTTCGGTTTCTTCTCCATTTTCAGGCCTTTTCGGCAAAATTGTACCCTTAAATCCCTCAAACACTCCGTTCTTAGTGCATAATCGAACATGTGTGGGTCTAATTTTATGTAATTTGACAAAAACACGCGAATTTCTGCAATAATTTAAACGGGGCTTGGGGTTCTGAGCAGGCGGGAAAATGGCGGTGGAGATAGAAACATTGGTGAGTGGTAGAGATGAACTGAAGATAGAGGACTTACTATTGCAGCCGGGAACGGGATAAGTGATGATTTGCATCTCTGCTTATCGTGCGCACCCACCGCGTACACGGTGCGGGTTTGGTGGTTTGCCGCTTCTTTTTTATCCGTTCGTTGGGGGCTTAATACGTGCGCCGTCCGTGAGAGCATTGCGGCCAAAATATACTCAGAGGAGATGGGTCCCACTCCAAAATATCAATGCTAAGTACTTTTTTCATCAAAAAACTATGAAAATTGAAACCCATTTTATTTTTCGTCAAAGTCATTAAATAATGTAACAATCCTACAGTTCTATTATATTCATTAATGCATATTACTACAAAAAATTAATAGGAGGACAAATTTAGAATATAATATATTTTTATATTGCTATGAAATTATAAAAATTTGACAAAAAAAAATCTCTAAAAAAAAAAATAGGTCAGAAGGTATACGTTGGGATATTTTAATTTTGATTATTTATGTCAAAACATTGTGTAATTATCAAGTTGTATTGTTTAAGTTCATTTCTATAGGTAACAAGTCGAGGGCGGAACTGAACAAGGTGAGGGGAACTGATCTGAAGTCTCCTGAGAAAATAGACATGAAGATAAGTGGCCTGAATGAAAAATTGGCCCGAGGAAAAGTGGTCTGAATGGAAGAAGGCTGAGTCCAAGATCGCTGAACGTCAGATGGCCTGAATGCTGAATTGCTGGAATCCTGAATGCCGGAATCCTGAGTGTTGGAATCGTGAATGTTGTAATCCTGAGTGCTGGAATCTTGAATGTTGAATGCTGGATTCCTAAATGCTAAATGCTGGAATCCTGAATGCTGAATGCTGGAATCCTGAATCATGAATGCTGATTCCTGAATGTTGAATGCTGATTTCAGAAGGCCTGAATGCTGACTTGGACCAATTAGAGGAGGTCAAAAAGCCTGCCAAAAAGCTGCAGAAATTACAGAATAGTATGGATTTGAATGTGACTTTCTCCAACGGTAACATTCAAATCCACACTATAAATACAAGTTCTTCATATTAAGTGGGGAAAATGCTATCAAGCTAAAAGTCATATCCTCAGGCATTCCCACCATAGAACACAAATCTGTAGATATCCAAAATATATTCAAGAGTGTTCTAAACCCAACCAAAGCAACAAATGTTAAATCCTAAGCTTAGAGAGATTTTCCCAACCTTGGCATAAAAGTTATATCATTGTAAGGAAAAATCTCAACCTAGTTGGAGACAACATCAAACCCAAACCCTCATTCTTGAGAGAGAAGTAGTGGTTAAGTGCAGGTAGTTGAAGAGGCAATCTCATGAAGGGTGATAAGTCCAGAGGCGAACCCTAAGTCCAGTTGAGTGAGAACTCATTAAACATCTGTGAGCAATCCCGCAAGGGAGGGTAGGCAATCCCGTGGAGGGGGATAAGTCCCGTTTGAGTGAGAGCTCTATAAATATTTGATTGTACTGTGTTGACTAACACAATAAACTAGTCGAGCGAGTTGAAGGAATCTCCCTGTGGATAAGGGAGAGTGGACGTAGGAGCTTGAGTCTCCAAACCACTATACTTTGTTGTGTTCTTTATTGCTTTATGTTCTTGTCATGAGAAAATGTTTAATAACAAGCAAATCATTTTTGTCAGAGAAAGAAAATTTTAAAAACCACATTTTCCCCTCTCCCTTTTTTCCATAAAATTAAATTATTTTTTCGGTACCAACAATATATAACCATGCGGGATTTTTTTTTTCCCTGATAAGTTTCTTACATTATGGTTTTGATTCTAATGATTTTCAAATATTGAAATATTAATTTTATGTTTTTCTTTCTAATCATGTGGCTTGTGATTTATGGTAATCCTTCATGTAGCCTGCTAAAGTGTTCATTTTTTTAATTTTTTAATTTTTTATCTCTGGTAATCCTTCATGACACTTGGGCCAAAATTGTTTCTAAAAAATTAATATTTGTTGTGATCCTTTTATCTTTCCTTTCCAGTTGCCATTATTAATTAGACCATACTTGATCTTTTGGGCCAAACTAATTGAGGATGGGCTACGCCTTATGAGACAAATGGCCAGTCAAATTAATGAGATTGGCTTATTTGAGTATTTGGGCCCTTTTTGTTGGAGTTTGGTCAAATAATGTTATGGATTAATCTATTTAATAACACTTGTAATATTATATATATGAGACCCATTTGCATGAAACGGAGCATAAATTGAGCATTGTCACTTTAACACTTTATAAGGAGTGAGTGTGATTTGTGCTAAATTGTATCCCGTCTTTGATAAGTGACTCATGGATGCAAATCACGAGAATTCATATTTTTTCTCGAATTTATCATTGAGAGGTAAAGGATTGAATCTTTTTAAGAAATAAAGTTTTTGGTCGGAATATGAATAAAACCGAAAGATCCGTTAACTATTAACGGTTACTAGAACGAATCACACTTTTACCACTAAACTATACCCGCTACAATATAATTATTGTATACAAATGGACCTTTTTTTCGAACAAGATCATTGAGCATGATCGAATGTAGATAGATCATCAAAGAATGATCAAAACGAGAACGTTGCACTTTTTTAATAGGAGATCCTAATTTAATGAGATTCGGAAAGAGGCTTCATTTAAATTAAATAACTAAAAACGAAAAAAATTCTCTTTTGTTGAAGATAAGATCGACTGTATAAAAAAAAACACTAAAATCATAATAGAAAAAAAGAAGAATCGATAGTTTATTTTTGAGTTCGGTAAAATAGAACAAGAAAAAGAATGTAAATAGTCTTTGTTCTTTTTTTTTGTTGTTGCTTGAATATCAAATATTCAATTGAATATAATAATATAAAATATAATAATATAATATAAAAAGTCTTTTTTGTTTTCAAATCGAGATATCGATAAATCATTATTTATCTATAATTCGCTTGGAACAAAAAAAAAAAAAGAGTCCCATTAGGTAATCGACCGGCCGGGCCATGAGAATAAGAAGTCTTTCGAACAAAATCAACACAAATGGGTCTTGCTTTTTTTTTAGTTCGATTGGTTGCGCTGGTCGAGCCCATCTTTTAGATAAAGGAAATTCAGGGTTTGTGGATCTCTATATATATATATATATATATATATATATATAATAGAATAGAAAGGAAGAAAAGATTCCTTACATTATGTGTAATGTAGTAATTATCTTTTTCAATTGGGAGAGATGGTTGAGTGGACTAAAGCGTCGGATTGCTAATCCGCTGTACGAAGTTATTCGCATCGAGGGTTCAAATCCTCTCTTTTCGCTTTCCGGTGATGAATTGATTTGGTTTTTTCGATTTTTAAAATCTTAGTGAAACGTGTAGAATAGATAAAATCCTAAGAAAATTTTCAAATTAACCAAACCCAAGGAAACCCCCAGATTTTATTCTTCACGTCCGTGATTTTCGCCACTGGATCATTGGATAGGAATCCAAAGATAAAGAGAGACACAAAAAATATCACTACGGTATAAACGAAGAGTTTCAGAGTAAGCATTACACAATCTCCAAGATGGTTTTTTTGAAAAAAAAGAGAATAGATCTTCTATTTTTCTACCGCATATCCTAAAGAAATGAGGTTTTTCTAGAAATGCATTGTCACAAATGAATTTGTTTTTCATTAACCCAAATTTTGGTTTATATCCGAATTCGATATTCTATTGTGGGAGACCCAAATAGGGTTAGGGTCTTTCGAGTGAAAAGGGGTCAAAAAGGAAATCGGGTAAGCCCGTTTTTGGCGACTATACACGAATTTCAAAATGTGGATCGAGGGTTCATACTTAAAACTTATCTTATTTTTTTTTCAATTGTTAGAATTTTTTTATCGAGGAAATCATAAATTTTCTAGGAATATTATTATTCAGATCTCATCGAAAAACTTACAAAGCAATTTTGCCAAACAAAAGCTAAGAGAAAAAAAAAAAAAACAGAGGTATCACTCGCATAACATCCACGATTGATTCAAAAAATAGGCTTCGGACAATTTGTCAAGAAAAACTACTCGAATAAAAGGAGAATTAATACAAATACGATCAAACTAACGATATTAAGCATAACATACATTTTGTTCTTGGAGATAATTGCATTTTGGTTGCGTTTTTGATATAAGGAAAAAGAAAGTAAGTAAGGTAGATAAAAACCTTTCTTTTTCTTTGAATCCACCCAACCAAAAATCCTCCAATTCTCAAAGGAGAATAGAAGAAATCATACTTTCATACAATATCTTAATTGAATTCTATGTAATGATCAATAAATGAAGTTCAATTCTATATCTATATGTATCAAAATCCTAGTGCCAATCGATTCTATAGATCTATAGCTATTTGATTTGGAGTTCACAAAAAGCAATACCAATATTATTGTTTCTTAGTGTCGATTAGAAATTGAAATGGGGCGTGGCCAAGTGGTAAGGAACGGGTTTTGGTCCCGCTTATTCGAGGTTCGAATCTTTCCGTCCAAATAGAGTCCATTTTTTATGCTCCATTATTCTCATAGAAATAAAAGGGTGAGTGGGTAGGAGTTAATCCATATAAATTTTTGAATTTTAATATCTGTGTCTGTTCGAATTTCATTAATAAATGATCAAGTTCCTTATTATATAGAAATATGTTATGGAGCTGTTGTTTTGTCTTTGAATCTAATTTGATTTAGGTATTTCGCGTTTGACTCGAATGCAAAATTGGAAATCGATTTAACGATTGAGGCAGGGGTAATTTATCCTATCCCTTTTTATTCACTTTCTCACAAGAATCCATATTACTGAACCTCATTTAAATCAAATACATATCAATCGTATAATATAATCATATAAAATGAAGAAATGTTTAGCTTCTACGGTACGTATCATTCTATTTCAATGACAAGAATATTTTTTGTTTTTTGTGAAAAAGATTTGTAATCCTTAAATTATTTAAACTGAAATTACAGATATTCTAGATTATGAAATATCTATAACAATGACAATTGTTTCGTTTATCTGATAGATACGAAGAACCTTTCCTATTTTTTTTATTTTTGTAATCAGATGAAAAGAATAAAGATTCCAATCTGAACTTACATCATTTTTTTATACATCTCATGAAAAAAATAGATTTTTTCTTTGATCTATATATTATTTATGTATGTTGCTGTCTTGCCTAGACTTTTTCAGAAAAATCGTCCCACATCTCATATATTCATATATAGAAGAAAAGTCTAGAATACGATGTTTATGGACAGCTGAACCAGTGACTATTCATGATTCCATAATTGAATCAATTTCATACCGGTTCCAAATTAGAGGAATGTTATGGAAGGCTTACTAAATTAAATATTATCCTATCACGGTGAAATTTTTGGTTGTTAATATCAAACTAAAATTTTATTTGAGATCAAATACTTTGTAGATAAGTGTGCAAATTGTGTTTGGATTTATTTTCAATGAAATCCGAATATATAATCATATTAAAAATATGATCACGAAGGAAAATATCAAATGAATATCTCCAAACGAACCAAATGCTAGCACATTATTAGTATATACTCCTACATTTAAAAAAAAAACAAAGCATTTCCTTGAGTTATTTATTCTTCATTTTCAGTATGTGAAAGGGATACTACAACAGCTACAAAGGCTATGATAATTTGTAACGATATTAGAATTTAGTTTTTACTTTGAATTCGTTACCCAACAAAAATGAAAAATAAATATCTTCACACGATATCTTTCATTTTCTTACTCAGTTGTGTTTTGCAATTTTTACTCAAAACGTTAAAAAATATTCATTTTTTAAGATAAAAACTCGTACAAAACGGTTTTCATATATTCCCTCCATCCCGTTTTAGATTGTATGTTTACAGTTTAACTCGTGTTTTAGTGAGCGAGTTGTTTATTAGTATATGAAATGATAAAATGGTTTTTAAAGAAGTGTAGGATAGATGAGGGTATGACAATCATATTTCACATTAATTTTTTTTATCATTTTTTTAAATATTAATAAACAGCTTGCTCGTTAAAATACGAGATAAATTGTAAACTTAAATTACATTCTGTCTCACCGTAAATCCCGTCTTAAGCAAAGATACCTCTTTATTTAATTATGATTTAACAAACTCCAATATATTGCGCTGGTCATACTTAGATGGTGTGTCCAATGTTACGGAAGACACGTGGATATAATTTTTAAGATCTCATTTGATAATGTATGCACACAATTTACACATAATTTTCAAGATCTCATTTTTTATGTATTTCTCTAACTTTCATGGTTTATGAAATGCATTGGTATTAATGTAACAATTGATAAAATTAAATAAAAAAATGACCTCTTCACATCTACCAATATCATTACACACCTAAACTAATTTTATACAGTTTTATTAGTCAAAACTGAACTATTATGAATAATTTATAATCCAAAGAACCTTAAATAAGAAAATTTTAATTTCATAGCTTCATTAGATTCTTTTGCTAGCATATGGACTAGTTTTAGACTTCAGTTCAAAAGGGCAATAAATCACAAATAATTATCTGTATCCACAAATGATCATGTAAATTTTTACTTTATTAATTTTGATCATTTCGATTTTAATTTCAGTCATATTTGTTAAAAAAATTGAAAATTTGATCAGAAAATTGACCTAACATTTTATTATGGTCACGTCGACGGTCATCACCACTGTCATTGGACTGTCTCTCATCGAGGAAGAAAAACATTCAATCAATTTCATGTTTTGATTACATCTCCCCGTGAATCGCGACTTCAAAATGACAAATTTCATTCATTCTCGTGGCTAATTTTGAGTAATTTGTTGATGCGAAGATCAAACCTATATTATTTTCTCCCCCCTCACTGAACTCGTCATTTTAATATTTTCTTCGTATCATTTTATATAGTATAACATATTTTTCGGCCATTTTCGGGCAAAAAATGTCGAAATTATAGAGAAGGGATCCAATATATTCATCTAAACTAAACTAAAAAAAAATAAAAAAATCTAGTCCAAATACCAATCTTCTCTGTAAACATCAATAATAGCTTAGAGGAAAAAATAATTACTCCAATAACCTAATTATCTTAAATGATTCCACAAGGGGATATTATTCTTATTACTCTATATATTTTCAAATATAACATTGGGTTCCTATGCAAATTTAACATTGGAGTACATGTTAATATACCAAATATCATCATGATTGATTATCAATTAGTTAGTTCCCAAATACTAGTGAGTAACTTATTATTATTAGTAATTAAATATTTCAAACTATAATACGAAATCATAATCCATGAGTTAAATATTCATACTTAAAAAAAGTGATGCAAAGAATAGTATAAATAATGGACTCCAGGTGTCAATATTTTGGTGGATAAGGCAGTCTATAAACTATCATGCATTCTCTCATTAATTTTCACATTTTTCACATTCATTCACTACAAAAAAAAAAGGCCTAAGCTCAGCGAAATTATCAGGTATGTTTCTGCAACTTTTTAAACATATTTCAAGCTTAATTTAAGCGGATTTATTATCTTAATTTCTTGAATTAATCAATCCTGTTTTTTATTATAAGTTCAAAATTAGCAAAAGCTTCAGCTTTTGCTGCTTTTCACATATATAGGACATTAACCAGCTTTTTCAGAGTATTAGATCTTGACTTAAAAGTGCTTATGATTCTTATCAGCTGTTTGTGGATGATCTCAGAAGAGATTTATGAAAAGCAGTTTAATTAACTTTAGCTACTAGCTATATATTAAAATATTTAAATCTTTCAATAGACGTCTTTTACTGTCTAGATTGATAACGACTCCCTCTCTCTTAGTATTATAATAATATATATATATACATGAAATTTTCTATATAATTTAATAAATATGGTGAATAAGTGTTGGTGCATTCATGAAATGAAATGAAATTAACATAGAAATTAGAACGCCAATCTTGAAAGTTGAAACATAATAAAAATCGAGTCCAGATTAGTACACATGTAAATGAGTACATTAATAAAAAGAAGAATTGGTTTCATTTCATTTTAAAATTTTAAAAATAGTTATGTGAAGAAATTAATCATCTATATATTATAATTTGTCCCACGATAGAAAAAAGAAGTCAATGGTTGTTCACCTCATCATTTTTCAGGGTTTTATTTTTAATTTTATTTAACCTCTCCCTATAATTTATCCAAGATGACTCGAATATTTAAAAAATAAAAAATAGTAAGAAGGGAAAAGAATTAAATAATTTGATTAAGACTTGGGATGAAAAAAACAAAAACAAATATTTGTCTCCAATTATTACATGCTTTTGCGTGTTTATTATATGAATAATAATTCTTCCAAGGAGCTTTAGGTAGTTTAAGGAGATATTCTCATTTATCATGTACATTATCTATATATAATAATAATATTATTGTCTTATTATAAATATAATATCGTGAAAATGAACAAAATATTAAAAAAAAAATGTGTGCATTTAATCAATCAATCATGGGATTGATTAATTCTTGAACATATATTGAAAATTTTAAACATATATAACTATTTTACAACTGTAGGACATGCATGCATTTCATTTTGTCCAACAAATCGAAGAAATGGCATGGGATACAGATATATAAAAACAGAATATAGGTATGTTTGTACTATAAATTATATATATATATATATATATATATATATATATAGACACCTTTTTTTTATATATATATATAGACACTTTAAGAAAAGGAATTTGAGTTTAAGCAGTAGCTGTAGGAAATTATTATTGGGCCTATTTGGCTTGTTGCTGTAGTTTGGGACATGTTTGGCTTGTTGCTGTAGTTTGGGACATGTTTGGCTCGTTGCAATCTAGGAACACAGAAATTAGATTTCATGGTATATATTTACCATAATTGGCCGAGACTGATTGACTTGGATTTTATTTGCAAACTCTTTTAACAATTATTTTTAAAATCAGTTTTTTAATTAAAAGATTATGAAGAATAACTTTGAAAAAAGAGATTTTACTATTTTGTAGAGTTTGCAAAAACACGGTCTTAATTTACTATCGCCGATCATCATGAATTTCAAGAGGCATTTAAATTAATTAAAATGATCATCTGAATTTTAATTACTAAAGAATATTAGGTGAACATGATTTTATTTTATGTAAAATTGATTTATAGTGCATTAGTCATGTTCTTGTTTGAAAATATTAATACCAGCAAGTATTATTTTTTACAAACAATTGTACGAGTGGTGTGCGATAAATTAGTTCCACGTATACTTTTTTTAAAACAAATATTTTTTTGTGAGTTAGAATTAATATTCATCGGCTTTAAGTGGAGTTCTTTTTGGTCAATATTATTCGATTTCAAGTTCGTTAGGGCCGAGTCGGCTGACTCAATTTTGCTAGGGTCAATTTGTTGAACACTTCTTAAAATTTTCTCGATAATTTAACTGCTAATTAGTACTAATTTTTATTAAAGATAATTAATATTAATTTATTTTTAATTTTTAATAAAATAATTAATTTAAAATACATTTAAATTGCACTGCATAATAGATAAATACAACGTGCCTCATTATATTTAGAAGGAAAAAAAATGTTAATCTTGATTTGTATGAGAAATTTCCGACGGTGGAAGATAAATTCCACATTGGGGCCCTGGTCAAATGTAACTACCTTAATAAGGGTGTGTTTTGAAACACTTAAAACATCTTTTAGAAACATTTATTTTCAAAACTCTCTCTCACAGCATTTGAAAATAAGTGCTTCTGAAAGCTGTTTTAAGTGTTTCAAAACGCACCCTAAGTCAAATGATTAATATTGGCGTTTGATGTAAAGTTCAAATAAAAAAATGTAATGCTAATTTCCAAGTAATATACCCAACATACCACATGTCATTCTTGTTTTGTCATGTGACTATTCAATGAATGGTCTACTTTCAAAATTATTTAATTCATATAAATAATTATTGTCTACTCCATGCATGTAAGAAGATGAAGAAATAAACTTTACCTATAGACTATCCACATATATTTACACACACATCTACTTAAATAATTTGTAAATTAATAGATATAATTAGTGTTAAGTGAATTTCTTTATTATATAAAGTTTATTGAATTTTAACATAATTTTATACATTTTAATAATTGTGGGGCACATGTATATATTAGTATCTCACAAAATGTATATATCAATAATGTTAGTTACTAATAAAATATTATTAATAAGAGTTAATTGATAGGCTAATGAAATAAATTTAATTTAAAGTTATATCATGATTTATCTCATATCATACAAAACTTGGAGTAATATTTTAACTAGTAAATGGGGAAAATTACTAGTTAGATATAGTTATATTTTATAGAAACGAGTTTTACAGGAGTATGTCTCATTTGCACCGTGCACTCCATAATACTATTTTAAAGATTTACAATCTATTGCACTAAAACATTCGATTTGTTATATATACTTATAGTGCCTTTTAAAATCTTATATATACTTATAGTGCACTAAAACATTCGATTTACAATTTATTGCACTAAAGGCTAAATCTTATATATACTTATAGTATCTTTTAAAATCATGCAACTTGTTATACTGAGAGATGCAATTTATTTACACTGAATCATATAATTATTAATATGGAAAAATAGCTACAATTCAAACAGAAACAAATCGCCTTATCAGATAATTTTTAAACGATTATAAATGCATTACAAGACCTTAACGTACATAATATTCGGTCTTTTTTTTTTTTTTTAAAGCCCATAGTTTCAGGCTTTCAGCTGCCTCCCATCCCTTTATTTGGGCCATTGTCTTTTATTTATTTTTTAAGACCGAAGACCAATTTGAGCCACTAGTTTGAGATATGGATAATGGATTTCCTTTTTTTTTAATTAATACTAGTATTTTGGTATTATATAAATTATAATTGCAGTTTTTGGATAAGTTTGTAATTTCACTTTCTATTAACTAACTTGGGTTCTTTCTAGACCACATGCACCTTATAATTGACTGTAGCAAATTCTAAATATGGCCACATTGATGATTTTAAAGGGAACTGCTAAAAGAGGAAAATACGTTTTCAATTTTAAAATTATTTCAATGTTTAAAAGTGAAGGCTTTAAGTTAGGATGATGGTATAATTAATACCAATTTCACTTAATAACAACCTAATTACCTAATTAGGACCTAGTTATTAGTTGAAATTGGAAGAGAACTAATGCGATATTCTATACATATGGATATAGGCATATAGCTTAAATATTAATTGAAAATATGGTCAAAATCAAGATATAAACTTATGGAGTTCTCAATGATTTGGCATCAATTTGAAAAAGTTTCTTATGATTTGATTTTTTTTTATGAGCAAGTCTCAGGTGAAATTTATTTATAATATAAAATTTATATAATTGTATTTACAAAATAATATTACTATATTTATCAATTGATATCATTACATTTATAAATTAAGATTATAATAATAAATATTATTAATATTAATTTATAAAAATAGTTATATTAATTTATAAATATAATAATATCGATTTCATACTATGAACAGATTCACGTGAGATTTTGTGTTAATTTATACAGGAGAAAAGGTTGTTCGATGGTAAAACGTTTCACAAATTAACAAAACTTACTGCCGGAGTTGTTCATTACTATTTTATAATTTTAACTAATTTAAATAGGAGAAACATGCATTTAAGAGAGAAAGTACATTTTGATAATCAGAATTGATTATCTTATAGAAATATTTGCAGATTTAAAAAATATATATATTATAGGAATCTAATAC
This sequence comes from Stenogyne calaminthoides, assembly GCA_037126765.1. Taxonomy (NCBI): domain Eukaryota; kingdom Viridiplantae; phylum Streptophyta; class Magnoliopsida; order Lamiales; family Lamiaceae; genus Stenogyne; species Stenogyne calaminthoides. The sequence goes on from JBBCBC010000029.1 coordinate 30,545,740, forward strand.
ATATGTAAACTAAAAATGAATAACACCAAACAAAGGTACTACATATCTTAAAAAAAAGGCACATATATTTAATTTCATTCCAAAAAAAATATATAAATTACGTCACGTCTTCCACTACAGCATGGTTAGTGGCTTGGTGGTACACTAGTACTATTAGTTGCAACGCTAATTAAATAATTAGCCACTAATTAGTAATTACTTATTAATTAATACAATAATTACTGGCCCCCGCCCTCAGCAGTCAGCTCAAGGTATCATCCCCAAATTACCCTTTAATTAAAACTAACCACTCGTTTCTCCCTAAGCCCAAATGTGTAATTTCAAATTAGTCAGCCTTCAAAATCTGCTTTTAAACAGTTGGAACAAATTCAGTCGCCGGTTAATCGTCGTCAATACCCAACTGAAAAACTGGCAGCTAATTCCGTTCCGATTTTCTCTCACTTATTTTTTGTGCCGGAATTTCTCTCTCCTTTCCGTTTAGAATCGTTGTTTCTCAATATGAAGAAGCTCAATTCCACAAATCACCACCAGCAGCACGAGGTACTGTTGTCTCTCTCCCTCTCTGTAATTTTTCATATTTTTATTAGGTTTTTGGGATGACGTGGGGAGAATTGCAGAAAAATTGGGCTGAAATATTGTGTTTCGCTTGCACGTGCCTACAGCTGTCATGGGAGGCGATTGGTGGTGCGGAAATGGCTCAACATTGCAACCAGTAACCCGATTACTCTGCGGATACGGAACCGACGGCGATTCGATACTGAACCAGGTTCGTAGCTCTACGTCGCCGTTTTGATTGTGCATCTCAGCTTCAATCACTTATTTTGTTTGTTTTTTTGCAGAAATTAGTGATTGGCGCGGAGAATCGCGGTTCAAGAATGAAAAGCTGAATGGAATTCAGGTTGCTAACGGTACGTGCTTTCGATTATAATTGTAATTTTTGCAATTTAGAATTCTCAAAGCGTTGGATCTCTTAGTTATTTTTGTATGGTCGATGTTGCAATGTCTTATTGGGATAGTTAGTCTGAGATAAGACGTGTGTTTCTAAGCTAATTGGAGTATTCAAATCTAAATGTAGTTTACTTATTGGGGAACTATTTGCTAGATCATAATTTGGCCTGTGGTGTACTGAATAGAAACATGTGTTAGGCATGCCTGCATTTTCAACCAGATATTAAACGTTAATACTGTTTATTGAAAGTCTTATCTTAACCTTGAGCTAGCTACTTTGCTTTCTTGTCAATAAATACGGTTAGTGTTGCTTCTTTGAGAAGAAAAAGACGCTCTCAGGAGTTTCATGCTTGATTTTGAAACTTGAGACTTTTTCAGCATCATCATTCTACAGATCATGTCATGCAAATAAAATTCTAGAATGTTTCAGCATCTTCGTTCTTCGCATCATGCCAATCATGGTGTTTGACTTGGGGACATTGAGCATTTTATTTGTGATATTATGTATTGAGTTCTCATTTACAGTTAACGTATCTGGTCATTTTCAAGCCCAGATGCTCTTCCAAGGTCAAGAAGACGAAAATCAGAAACATTCAGAGCTCAGTATATAAACAGAAAGGAAATTAGGTATTTGTTACTTTGCAGTATCATGGTCAAAATAGCTTAGTAATGCTATTAATGATCAATCTTTCGTCATTATTAGGTTTGGTTAAAATAACAGCGAGATTTTGATTTCACATTACATTTTTCCTGGCTTCATCAGAATATGCGCTGCCACATGGAACGTCGGGGGAAGAGTTCCTCCTGATGACCTAGATCTTGATGGTTGGTTAGATATTGATGATCCTGCTGATATTTATGTTATTGGGTAATTTAATCATGATTCTTTATAAATCCTCTTGATTGTTATCTACGGATATCTGTTTTTATGGTCTGTATCAGTGCACAGATGTACTATATTACAAACCATTCTATCATGGGATATCCAACTTCCTCTTTATGGTTATGTTATGTGTCATTGTGCACAGTTTAAGAAGTCTTATTGGATTCAAGTCATATTTATATGAACTTGGTTTTAACTTTTGCTGTGTTGTGCATCTGTAGTCTTCAGGAGATCATACCATTAAATGCTGGCAATATATTTGGGGCTGAAGATAGTCGTCCTGTTTCAAAATGGGAAAATATAATACGTGAAACACTGAATCAAGTTCCGCCAGTGACAAACTTTAAAAGCTACAGTAACCCCCCTTCACCATCAAAGTTTAAGCCCTGTGAAGATGCCCCAGACATAGAAGATGAAATTGTACTTGAATCTGATAGTGATGTTGACGAAGAAATCCACCCGTTGACTGAAGAATTAGATGTTACCGAGGAAATCAACGATGGAATGGTCAAAGGAGAAGAAGATTTGCAGCACCAATTTTCTTTCCCCAAAAAGCTGGATAGATTGAATTGCTTTAAGACAGAAGATTCTGAAGAAAATGCAGAAGTCTCAAATACCCAGTATAGCAACAAATTAACCAAAACGTACAGTGGGACGGAAAGGATAGGCTTAAGCTGGCCTGAGTCGCCACTTCATCTTTTAGCTCAGCATGTTTTAGAGAGACCTAATTCATTCAAATCTTCTAAATCTTTCAAGGCTTCCAAATCGTTCAAGACATATAGTTCTTTTTTAAATCAAACATGATTAATGAAAAAACTTGAGATCCGACTTAGCTTCACTTGCAGAACTTGACCTTCATTCTGTAATTAATCGTAAGAGAAGGCCGCATATGTTAGGATTGTAAGCAAGCAAATGGTTGGCATCTTTATTACCATATGGGTGCGAAGGAGCTTAAGGAAGCATATACAAAACCTGAACGTGTCTACTGTGGGTGTTGGTGTTATGGGTTACATCGGCAACAAGGTATCTTCTGAACTTTAACTAAACATATCCGATTGTTTCTTGATACTGTTTATTTTCAGAGAATGGAAACAGTAAATGCCTTCTGTTCTTGCAGTTGATTTTATCTCATACTTCAAGTTTTATTTTATCTATTGCTTTCTGCCTCTGTTCGCTTTTATGTTTGGCGTGAAAGTCATGATGCCAATTACCAATGATGTACCTTCTCCCCATCTTTTTATTTAATGTTCTTGCTGTAGTGAATCCGTATTGCTGTTGTATTATTTATGAATTTCTAACTGGCCAATTCGTGCAATGTACTTTCCTTCTGGGCCGTGCTTAGATCTTCCACTTTGTATTCTCGCTTTCTCCTTTTATGACATACAGATTATTCATAGCTTAAGTGACTCAAGTAGCATAACTCTCTAACTCTCTGTCTCTCTCAGGGATCAATTGCAATCAGCATGTCTATTCATCAGACACTGTTCTGCTTTTGTTTGTACCCACCTAACATCAGGCGAGAAAGAGGCTGATGCAATGAAAAGAAATGCTGATGTGCATGAAATTCATCGACGGACACAATTCAATTCACATGCTGGTATGGGGCTTCCTAGAAACATCTATGACCACGAGTAAGTATAGCTATCCATCCCCTTGTTCTTCTTATGATAGTATATTATTGAATGGCCTACTTTAACTTCAAAGTAATAATGGTACCGAGCTTGTTATCTATCACTGAAAGAAGCAAGTGCCAAGAAGGCATAAATCATTGTAATTGATAGTAACTCACCTTTTTAGAAACAATCCCACAATCCAGAGGAAACGTTTGATTGGTTATTATAGATGATGCTCAATAACCATGTGACATCCTATATCATCATCAATTGTCTCAAAGAAATTTCAATCTCTGCATTTCCTTTCTCAATATAACTATGAGTTTACTGTACAGTTAAACTAAATTTTGCACTTTGAAATGTTACTTTAGTGCATGAAGGCTGGATATTCCATTCGTACGAATCAGATACTGCAATACAAGATTTGAGTAATTAATTGACTTCCCATCGATTGACCACTTCTGAGTGGGTTGAATTTGAATATCTTATTACCTTTAGGGCTCTGTATTCTAAACTGTTTTAAACTTCATCTGCAACTTTAGAATCTGTTTTATACTTGTATGCTATCATGCTGTCATTTAAGTAGTATCATATTCATTTTATTTATTTTTTAAATTTTGTTATGGCTATTGCTTCATGATTAGTGAATACTTGAAATTCCAATTTCAAAACCTATAGTGTTAGCTTGCAACAATTCCAAATATGGGAGCACAGTGTTACAACTACTTAGCTATTTAACCTTTTCTTATTATTGTTTCCCAAAATTACTTTTTTGTGAAACTTTAAAAGAAAAAAATTTGACTTGATAATTTTTAAAGCAATTTTCTATCAGTTGAAATGCAAGTGAGAAGATTACAAATCTCACCGGATTGATTACAGGAGAATAATCTGGTTGGGGGACCTGAATTATCGAATCAATTTGCCTTATGAGCGGACAAGAGAGTTCATTTCCAAAAAGGACTGGTGCATGTTACTTGAACGAGATCAGGTGAGTTTGATTTCTTAGAATAAGAAAAGCTGATTGCTATAAAGTGTATGTTCTTTTACCGGTTTTCAGCTATCCCTACTTTATTGATTCAATATCTTTTGAGAGTTTCCCACATTGAAAACTTATTTCTCATAAATATCCTCAAATTCAAAGTAGTGATCTGACCCCACCGGCACTCCACCCAATTATCCTGTGTCAAGTCAAATCTAATACTCCCTCTGTCCCAACTCTTTGTTCACGCCTACTTTTTTCTCGTGTTTTAGCGAGCGAGTTATTTATTAGTATTTGAAATGATAAAATGACTTTTAAGGAGTGGTATGATAGATCTACATCTCTTCTATCTCTTCTGATATATGTCTCCTTAAAAATTACTTTTATCATTTTAAATACCAATAAAAAAACTCGCTCGCTGTTTAAAACACGAAAACAGTAAATGTGAACAAAGAGTTGGGACGGAGGTAGTACATAGTCTTAGTACATAGTCTCTGAAGACAATGCTGTATTGCATTAGTTATAGGGTGAACACTAGATTATTTGTTTAGCAAGTGATCAACCATTAGCATCTGGTAAAAGGCTTTTCTCTGTCTATATTTTGGGCTTTGGTGTTAAGTTATTGTTATAGCAAGTGAAGGTGTTTTGTCCTGGAGTAAGTTTCTTGTACACCACTTGTATGGTGCAACTGTACACAACTAATACTTCAGCGAGAACAACTGTCAGTGAAAAAGACTGATACTGACCAACTAATATGCTTCAGTGAGAACACCTATTTCCGTTTAAAGATGCGCTTGAGTTGCACGTTGCACTTGGTGCATACAAGACTTTGTCTCTGTGTCCTGATATGCTGAGAAGTGAGATTTGCCTTTTGCAGCTAACGAAAGAGCTTAGAAAGGGCCGTGCATTTGATGGATGGTCTGAAGGTACTTTAAACTTTCCTCCAACTTACAAGTATGAATTCAACTCTGACGCTTACTGTGGAGAAGATCCAAGGGCTGGAAGACGAACACCAGCATGGTATGTATTATGCTCCTTGTATGCATCTTAATGTTTCCCCATTGACTTGATATCGAAACATACACACGGTCTAATTGTGATAAATTTTCTTGTATGTTAGTTTTTGTTGTACATTTTTGCATTTGTTGAACTTGTTATATTATGTGCACAGGTGTGATCGAGTTCTGTCATTTGGGACAGGAATGAAGTTGGTAAGCTATAGGAGATCTGAGCTTAAGCTATCTGACCACCGTCCTGTGACTGCCTCTTATATGGTCGAAGTTGAAGTATTTTCACCACGAAAGTTGCAACGAGCATTCACTTTTACCGACGCAGAAATTGAAGAACACGGTATTGTGGCCGATACGGGGCTCGGTGCTGGAATAAGCGGCCAGTTACAGTTGGGAGACGTGAGTAACTTACCATTTTGAAACTAAAGTCTTAAACACATATACTCAACTAAGTTAACATACATCACTGAAAAATACCTTTGAATGGACGTTTTAAAGATATTATGGACAGGAACAGGCCTATATAGTTCACAACAAATTCAAATGCACGACGAGATGATTCGTTTCACATTAGGGAAAACCTTACAACAGCATTGCTGATAATCATGGTTTTATTTTCAGGATGAATCGTATATGGAGCGTTGAAGATCGAATATCAGGTCATGAGAAAGTGTCGTGAACATGTTGAAGACTGTCCGTTCGTGTCCGTAAGAAGTCGCTCGTTGGGCAGAAACACATCCATTCTATGATTCTTTATATTTCAGATGTTGGATGTTCTAAATATTGTTTTGTAAAAAATGGTTTTGCCATGTATATATGTTTTGGGGCAGCAGAGTATATTATGAGATGAGATGAGGAATTAGATTTTACCAAGGCTTTTGGTTAGGGCCTATGGTTAATAAGCTGTGTATTCCATGTGAGCCTCTGATAATAAATATTTCGTCATTTCTTCATTGTAAACGGCTCCTAATTTGGATCTGATCATATTCTGACGTGAGACACACTTGCGTGAGACGGTTTCACGGTGATTTATGATAATTTTGGTCACCGATGCTTTAACATTTTGGGATGGTGGATGTGATTTGTGCTAGCTTATACTTTATCTTATGTATGGCATATATTTTATATGAGTTTTTGTTTTTGACGTAGGATCCGTAATTTGGTAGATTGTATAGAAAACTTTAAAATCCCATGTTTGAATTTCCTTATTGGTTGCATGATTTGCTATTGTACCCGACTTCACAATCTTTTAAAAATAATTAATAGGGACATTGAATAGAATTTCTGAATCGTTTCAAATATACATTTTATATGGGTAGGTCTAGTGTAAAAAAATTTCATGTATGAAAATTTATAAAATTGTATTAAATTAACCATCTACACACTAAACATTAAATAACGATCAATTCGAATCCTATGAACCACGAAACCACTTTTATTTGTTTAATCTTGAATCCACTAATTTTGTCTTACCTTCACCAACTACATAATTTGGTTGTAAATTAAAGTTTTTTCATATATGAAAATTTTCATACTAGACTTTGTCATTTTATATAGCTTTAAAAAATATTGCTTTTTGTATTTTTATAAAATCGACTACATTAAATCGTATAAATAATTTGTTTCCCATATTATTGGGAAATAAGTGAGTTTGAGTGGAAGCATGGGAGCCGTTAGTAATAGTATTAAAACTACCAATCCATGCTTCAGCTTAAACCTCTTGTATGGGAAAATCACAATTTTCGTTCCAAATTAAAATTCGCATTTCGATTTCATCTGTCGCCATGTTTCTTCTCAAGGTATGGAAAACGAAAATCTCAGCTGCCATTTAATTTACGTTTTAGCGTTATCCTGTTTCATTTCTTATGATTCAGTGTTCTTTTCTATTGCTGTGATGATTGCAGACATGGAGATCAGTAGCATTTGGGGTTTACGGGTACAAGGATTTCACCAAATCTGGTTTTATGTGAGTCCAATCCGATTAATTTTGACACTGATTTTTTTCTATGATTCCGTTTTCTTCTGTCGTTTTTTTTTAAGAATTTGCAGTTGCTATTTTACTTCTTGGTTTATGAGTATTGATAAGCTAAAATTGTGTCGTATTATGCCCTAATTATCACATTTTCCTTTTAGTTAGTGAATTTACTTGATCGATCTTGATATTGTTCAGAAACTTGAAGTATTAATTAACGCCTTTGAATTTTGGCTTCATCTAAGTAGTCATTGTATTGTATGGATTTGATTGTGCTTTTCTGGAAAAATGGTGGTATTGTATAAGTGTTTAAGTTAAGAAGAGTTGTTAATTATGCACTTTGATCAATTCCAATATTAGGGAGCATGCAAAAAAATTTAAATCGGAAGATATGCAAGTTCGGATTGAAGGGAAAAACTGCATTGTCACAGGAGCAAATTCCGGCATTGGTTATGCAACTGCGGAGGGTCTTGCATCACGGTGCATATTTCCTTTTAGGCTTTGTGTACATATTTCGTTCATATTCGTATATACTTCTATGAATATTTATATCACATAGTTGGATTTGCGTTTTGGCAGTGGGGCAACGGTTTATATGGTGTGTCGGAATAAGGAGAGGGGTGAGGTTGCACTTTCAGAGATTCAATCAGCAACAGGAAATAAAAATGTTTTTTGGAGGTTTTTTTTCTTTGATTCCCTTTTTTCTCTATTCTTTGGAGTTCTGTTTTTAAATTAGTCAATTACTGATGCTTGTTTGCTTTTCTTGTTAGGTCTGCGATATTTCTTGCATCAGCGATGTCAAGCCTTTTCGCTGCTCGATTTTCTGCAGACAATATGCCTATCCATATTCTGGTAAAATTCATCTTACTTTTAATAATCTCTCAATGTTGGAGAAATGATCTTTTGATATAAACAATTTTTGACTCGTTTAAGGTAAACAATGCTGGTGTGCTAGAGCATAATCGTCTCATAACCTCGGAAGGGTATGCATTTTTCTTTTTGATATCATGGTCCTTTTTTAACAGTCAACTCAACTCGCTTAAAAACTGATCCGGGACGACTTATTCCTTTTCACATACCCTCAGGCACGAGATGAATTTTGCTGTAAATGTTTTAGGCACTTACACCATGACTGAGCTTATGTTGCCGTTGCTTGAGAAGGCTGCACCCGATGCTCGTGTTATTACAGTTTCGTCCGGTGGTATGTATACTGCCCCGTTGATGGAAGATCTGCAGGTACTCCTCTCTGCTTTTTATTTGATTTACAATATGATTTCATTAGGGATAAGATATAATTTGGGAACTGAACTATTGACAGGGTACAGTTTGGCCCTTGAATTATTTTTTTGCTCAATCAAGAATTGCTACTTTTGAAATAGAACAAATAAGCACGTCAACTAATAAAATGACATATAAGCACTTCTGACAAATAAAGGTTGCTATTAATTTTCTACACACTATTATTTCCTTCCCTGTATCATAAATTATCTTACTTCAAATTGTACCCTAACCAATAGTTCAGGAGCTAAATTGTACTTCATCCCATTTCATCACTTAGGATGACTAAATTTATATATCTTCGCAGTTCAGCGGTAAAGAATTTGACGGGGTTCAACAGTATGCGAGAAACAAGCGCGTGCAGGTAGGTTTAAGCTTGAACCATCCGATATCCACGATTTAGAAAACCTTAATCTCCACTCTTGTTTGATGATGAAAATTTCATTTAAGGTATGATTTTCATTATAGGGTAGATTACATTTTGGCCTTGTGTGTGTTAGGTGGCATTGACAGAAAAATGGGCCGATATGCACAAGGACAAAGGCATTGGATTCTACTCGATGCACCCCGGGTGGGCAGAGACACCGGGCGTTTCCAAGAGTTTGCCCGGTCTCTCAAAATCGTAAGGCCCATATTGCATCTCAATCGAGGGAGTGTTTTGAAACTTGAATAAAGTGCTCCAGAAGCACTTTTATTAAAAGTTGTTAGACACAAGTGCTTCTGGATTTTGTATTGAGCTTTGCAAACACCCCCGAATGTGACTTACCCACACACGTCACTTTAGTCGAGCAACTTCCAATTCTCTATACGAGTAAGTAAAATTGACCTATGATTTTGCAGGTTATCAGGAAACCTTAGAACAAGTGAGCAAGGTGCAGATACAGTACTGTGGTTAGCTTTACAACCGAAAGAGAAGCTCAGATTCTGAGGATTTTATTTCGACGAGCTGAAGCATCTAAGCACTTGCTGTTTGCAGGCTACCCAGGCTACTCATTCAGCTATACACTCCATTGTTATTAAACTCCACACTATGTCCAATCTATAGAGTCATATTATGATGATCATTTTTTATTTTTCAGTATTCTGGATATGAAGTTTCTTTAAGAATGCCATAATACATGTAAAATTAGTGTTTTGAAGAATCACTTCACTTTTATTACGATGCTTATATCCCATCACACAATACACAACTATTCACAATCGCCCGGACTGGGAAAAGTATCATGTGGAACTTGTTCTCGTTAAAACTCATTTTTTTTAGCCTCATCACGTGTTTCACTAAATCGTTTACTTGTTTTAACTAAATAAGATAACCTCACCCGCTTTTGATTAACCACCTCCAGTTCTACAATCACTTCTTATTAATTTTCCTCTACAACCAGTAACCTTCTTTTGTTCCAATTTTTTTCAAAAACTAAAGCACAAGGATAATGATGTCACTATGAAGACATTCCCTCCTCCATCATATCCAGGGGCATAAATTCCCGTTGAAAAACTTAGGAAAAATTACAACTAAGATACAAGATTTGAGTACAAATAGTTTGGAGAATTTGGTTTGTGATCGCTTATTGTTTTGCAAATAAGTGGTGACAGAGATCTTGTATGAAACCTCAAATATCTCATTCCAAAGATGGAACTCCAATTAATATTTTTGATCAATTTTCACTTAAACACACTGATCCATTTACTAGTTCTTAAGAAATAATATCTATCTCACGAATCTCACACATACAAATCAAAACTTACTCATATCAATCCACAAAAATGAAATGAAACTACAAAGACATTCCTTGAAATCGTAAAAGACTTTACTAGAATCGATTAATGTCAACCTAGGAAAGAAAAATATTAATATTAATAAATTGATAAAACTCGTCCACGCTCAACTAATCATGTATATAACAAGTGATATTATTATACCTGTTTTGTAATTGATTAATTGTTCTTTTTTATTGACAAGTTCATTATTGATTATTAATCTTGCTAGTTATTGAAATTTAATTGACTAATAAAATGTGATGTAAGATTAAGTGAGTTTTCTCCATATGCCTCCTTTAGAACCTTGCAAGGCCTTCACTCTAGAGAATACAAAACCTTGTTTGGGAGGTTTTCCATCAACAAAAGAATGTTCAAAAATTTCTTTGCACTCCTGAACAACCTGTTTCACATAATAACACAATCGAAAGGTTATAAAACAATTCGACCAAATTAGCTGCAAAATTAGTTTATCGTAAACCAACTCAAGCGCATTTTTTAAATGATATTAGTTGTTTTCTACTAAAAGTATTGGATTTTGTACTTTTTGAATAGTATTAGTTGTGTGCAGTTGCATTGTATAACTAGTGTACAAGAGTGTAACTAAATATTTTTACCTCTTTTAGCATCTTTCCTCGTATGCCTTCACTTAAGCTCACCAATTTCTCGACCACTTCAGGCTACATTCGTAAAAGCATTGATTAATTTAGAAACAATGATGAGTAATCAAATGCTGCACATGAATAGAATAATGGATTCGAAACGAACGTATGATCATCGATTAATAGGGGACTTACAGGACAATCAGGTTGATGTTCAAGAATATTTGTGTATACAAGTGTGAAAAACATCTGGGCTCTCTGATGAAGCAAGTTCTCTCAAGTCTGCAAGTACCCTTTATTCTATTCTCAACTTTCTGCAGCACACTGTTCTTATTAATATATGTTATAAGCTAAAATGTCGAAATCAATTCAAGAAATTTTGAAAATGATAACTTTCTCAGTACATGAAAGTTGTGAGCAACAAAAAATTCATGAATTTCTGACGATCTCAACTGTTCTTTATACTGACGAAATCATTATGTGTCATGTGAAGTAGGAGGGTTTGAGGTCGATAAAAGTGAAATGGAGCTTACAGAATTAGTCATATACTCGAGGAAAAATTCCATGAGAACCTCTTCATCTAGCTTCATCCTTTCAATTGTGTCTTCTTTGATATAATGTTTCTGGAGAGCACAAACAGAAAATCAAGGCTAAACACTTGTGATGATATAAAATTATGAATGTGTATTTTATAAATGATTAGAACCTGGATTATCAGATGATCAACATATACAATAACAGTATCTTCTAGGCAGGCCTCAACAAATCGCCTAAACGATCTTTCTTCAATGTACCTTCATATGTGATGACACAAGAATGGGCTTGTATCATCTGGAAAATCATAAGTCGACTATTACTCAGACCGAGTACAAATAACTTACATCTTGACATCTGTGAAGTAATCGCGAAATGTGGCAACTAGGTACTCTGTTACCTGTCCTTCCATCCAATCTGTAATGTGAATAAATACATCAATAAGAAAAATAATGTGCAGAGGTAATTAACTTTGATTTATTTAGTGCTGTTTTTCCTTTTCCACTTTTTCAAGCTTAAACATCTGCATGCATATTGCATACCAAACAGGCTATGAAGAAGAAAATTTAAGATTATTTTTATCCAACGTTTTAATTATATTTACCTTTTTGAATTAAGGAATAATCTAGTATATTAAAGAAGAGCTGATGACTATCTCTAGTTTCTCTTCCTCAGCTCTAGTTTTCGTATAGTAAAACTGTTCATAGACCTTAACATTAAGGTGAGAAGCAGTAAAATCTTACCTTTCTGATATATCTTTACGAGTAATTCCGGAACACCTGGATCTTCAAAAATGACAGTAACGGTTTGAGGAAAAGCTTCCTAGTAGCAACAAATATTTACCACTTTATGATGATTAAGAAACATCAATAACATTCATAAAATCATTATAAAGAATATACAAAAGTAGGTGGAGCAAATGACTACTGCAGTAGATAACATTATTATGTAAAGAACGTAAGCACCTTAGAGAGCTATAGTATTATCAATTTATCTTCATTATCTAATGTTGAACTTTAAAGAAATTACAGTACATAATGCTACTACGAGAGCTAGAAATGATAAGAAGACCAAAAGGTAATATCAAAGTGGAAAAGGAAGCACTGACATACCTTTGCAACCTCAAGGAAGCCTTTGCAAGTGTCATCAAAATTAACCTGTATAATTAAGAACCAGTAAATCCAGGAATCAGATCATATTGACGCTTATTCAGTTATTCTACTGAACATTGTTTATATCAGTGAGCACGATATAATTAAAAGGTTTCCTAACTGATCAAGAGTTTTGAGTATTTTCAAATTGTAAATTTGAAGCTCCTAAGATGTATTATTTGAGGCAAACTAGTTTTGAGAATTTCTAAAACTAAGTGATGAATATTAGTTTCAAAAGGCAAAGCAAGTAAAATTTGAATTGCACTGCAATCTTATTATTGAATGCTGAAATAAGCGAGTGAAATGTAAAAAGTTTTTTAATCACGTAAGTACCTGCTCTGCATAATTCTCTGGGAGAGCTTCAAGTGTATTAGAACTTAGCTCCAGGGCAAGATCATAGCAGCGAAGATTGTTATTAATCTGTCATAAAGTGATAGGTACAAAATATTCAGAATAATCGGGTGCTGTATCAATGGCATATTATTTTGTTGGCACAATTTACATACTATTGCGCACAGTTTACATACCATTGCACACAAAACTTCTAGACCAATTTCAGAAGGAGGTTCTTCCAAGCTCTTCCTCTCCGCTGCTTGAAAATCGATCATCACCTGAAACAAGTCGAAAAACAAAAGTCTAATAATGTCTTTTTAACAACATATGCAATCACGACTGATTGCATTAATTCTGCAAGATCCATTTCCCAAACATGTCCTTCAAATAATTTCTCAATGAATAACTACACTCAAGACTCACAATGTTGGGCACTCAAGCATGGAAGCTCTAACTCCACCCAAAAGCTAGCTCAAGAGTGGAGGATTGACTCCCACTTAAGTACCCATCCACAATTTTTTGTGGATCCGATGTGGGATCGTAACACACAAACTAGAGTTAAATCTACCTGAATGATGGACAAAGCAATTCTGTATAACATGACAGTCGTTCTATTTTCCACCCGACTATTTGTACTTGTTCTCCAAGTATCTGCTAAACAAATCAACAGCAGCTGGTGTGTACAGCTTTCCACTTTCTGTCTTCTTTGGTGGCTGTACCTTTTATCAGCTTCAAGTATATTCAAGTACCATTTCTGCAGACGATGCCTTTGTTTGATTATTTGACCAAAAAGGCGAATTATATTTGAATAAAAAAAGAAATGGAAATGCCCTCTCGTGTAGCTACCTTTTGTCGTGGCTTGCATTCGCTCAACATAAGCATTCATAAGGGGGTCCATTGCACCACATTCAGAACAAACTTGAGCAAGTGTCTCATCAACACCAAGTGAAACTAGATTATCTTGGTAGTTAACCACCCAGCCAGTCACCTAATATTTTCCGCTCATAATGAAAGCCAAGGAATTAATGGAAGCAGAAGTAGCTATTTAAATGTTCCACAAGTTAAACTGAATATACAACTCAGCAGATGATGAATATGCATTTAAATGTAGAGCAATTAAAAATATGATGTTTGTTTTGATTAAAAAGAGAGCAGATATGAAAAGGAAACAAAAGAATTGACCAAAATAGAAAGTCCCTTCGGCAGCTGAGCAGCAATCCCTAATAATAAATAATTATCATGTTAAGAAGTAAATATAGCAAACCTAGGAGGAAAGCAAGGGCAAATATGGTCATAAATATCTCCAAGTTCTTCACCAATCTGACATTTATCAAAACAGTTTACCACAAAGGCAGATAAGTTAAAAGAATTTGAGTTTTGAACTTGATTTGATAAATTCTAAATATATATAACTTATATGCACAATACATTGCGTAGTTCACACAGTCTAATATGGGTAAATTTGAGCATATATAATGGAAATCACAGCATGATCTCTATTTTGTCAGTCTGCCAAATGGGTAATTAGGTAAAGTCTGAACTCAACTAAAGAAAGAGAAGCTTAGCTTAATGTTCAAATTCGATTATTTTGAGGTTATTCTCGTGCCACTTCTAAAGTCAACGTAAGCGCAATATGAGGTCTCGAAGATGCCAATTAAATTACAATGATAAGAATTTGAAACATAATTTCAATCATACATTAAACATGATATCCTATACGGGTTTCTCCACCAAAGGTGCTCTCGTCAATAAAACCCCTGTTTTGGGTAATTTCCGTTGATATTAATAGAATTTAGAATCTTTTAAAAAGTTAAAATTTACCTTGAGCCTCTATATTCTCTTTTACATCCTCAAACAAGAGCTGAATGCCATATAATTATCAGTATATGAGAACCGATACATATGTTCTATACTAGAGCAATATTGCAGAAGCAGATAAAGCATAAACCCCAGAGAGCAATCGGTCAAACGCTGACATTCAATAGATTTTATTTCTGTCCTAACATTTATCCTTGTAGCCTTTACCTGACCTTTTTAGTGTGGTGGGGTACAAATTCAGTTGTTTCAAAACATTAATATGCAATAAATATATAGTGTTCTAAAATAAATCATGAGTAGAAAGGATAATTTGTTCGTTGACAGATAAATACTTGGCAT